>JAYKKI010000003.1:37812500-38302500 GCA_039881145.1 Druceiella hillmani | reverse complement strand
TTCGATGTACAGTTGCTGCTAGCTAAAATAAATGGGACTTGTATTGAACGAGCATTGTACAAGTAAGTCTTTATACAAAAAGAGAAGAAATCTGTCGTTCAATATATTTTTAAACCAAATACAAGCTCTGATGCTTTTTGACTGCGTATTATTAACGAATTACGTTAACAATAATGAAATCCATAAACAAAAAACACATTCGCGACTTTAAACATCTGCGAAATTAAGATAAATTTATTTGACGATATAACCTTTTACACTAATTCCAGGATTCAGCGCAAAAATTCAACACCCGTATATGGGGAGACGTGAACCCTTTCTGGCTTTTAGCATTATATTACCGAGAACATTAAGAGTTATTAAAATGTAATGATATCCGAGTTTACAAAGACTAATACAAATGAATTTCGTTAAAAGTATTTTTAGCATCCCCGACAATGATACAACTGAAGTTAATGTTTTATCTTTTTCCACGAGAGTTTAAATATGGGAATTTACGAGTATAAGTGTGTCATAAGCCATACTATAATTAAATGTCTATTAAACTAATTATTAAATTGTATTAATTTAGGCGAATTATGGGAATAATTTTAATTACTATAGCTTATATTATTATAACAGAAATATAAATGCATAAGAAATAAGCGAAATTATATGATAAACACAGAAAATAAAAAGCATATTAGCGTGAGATTGAGAAATATTTGATTGAAATAGCCCATAAACCGTTATAGTAATCGAGTACTTTGGTAAAAAATATTAACATACACATGTATTTATTCATAAGTATCCATTATTTGCATTTTCATAAGCTGATTCATTTATATAACGAGTATGCCTAGATACATGCACGTACCATATATAGTCGTTTAAGAACCAATATGGAATAACTTTCTTGCTCTTCATGTTTTATTCTGTTTTGTTAATAATTACAATAAATATGTACTGCTACAACAAAAGTCAAGCATTATCTATTTAATTGTTTCTTCGCATTTCTTTCACGCTTAAATGGTCCTACCGATTTCAATAAAGTTTTGAATATCGATAATTTCAATCCTTCATTAAAAAGAGATATAAATTTAATAAATACGCTCTCATTTATATTATCGGAGCAATAAACAAAGGTTTTAAAAAATTAAGCCCGTACATGAAAGGCTAAATGCACTGCTATTCATTTAATTCTTAAAAGTAGTGGAAAGTATTCCACTGTCATGTTAATTATTGCACAGCATTTTAGTCAAAACTAACTGCCGCGGCATGCCGCACTGGAATACAAAAAATATTTAGTGAAATTTATCAAGTTATATTTAAAATAATACATACTTCTAAACTATATAACAGGCCTGTTTGAAATCTGTATTCAATGAAAAAGGTTTTTTAGGTTTTTCTAATATCACGCCGGCGAAGCAATGAGCAAAACGTAGTAGACATTATTATTTGATTGGTTAGAATCAATAGAATAAAAATAATTTTTTCTTAGTGACGTAAAGTTTATTCATAGTTCTATAAATAATCATGGTTTACTTATATTGGTTCCGTAACGATGATATATATTGCATGTCCAATTATGTTCCCTATTTATCCAGTTTTCTATTCGGTAGTTGAGGCCTTAAATTCTTCATATAATAGTCTAGTTTATACAGTGTGATGGTCTGTAAGAAATAATACGTACTTATAGCGAGGACATGGTGCTTCATTATCCAAACAAAATACTGGACGTTGACATTTTCGACCGAGTCTAAAGTCTGGTCTTATAATGTTTGGTCCTGATATAAACCTGTTAGTTTGTTTTTGATATAGTATTATGATTATTTTAATATGTCATTATCATGTCAACTGTTGTAAATTTATAGAACAGGGTACGTTATTAATATCGGGTATATTTGTTGGTAACGAAGGATGATCGTAACTGTTACGCTTTTATCAGTATTTTCAGTAAAACATTCTATTCAATGATGCAAAGTGATTTATCAAAGGGCAATTAAATGAAAGTGGCTACGAGTATTACTTTAAATGACTGATTTTTTATCAGTTATTTAAAGAAATATTGATAATAAATCAGTCATTTAAAGTAATACTTGTGGCACTTTTCATTTAATTGCCCTTTGATATACTATTCTGCTTCATTTCATAGTATTTTTTACTATCAAGTAGATAGCTAATGTTTATAAATGTATTTACGAGGTTCCTTTTCCGTGCATTAGTTATTATAATATGTTCTTAACCTCAGAGATGGAAGTTCAAAAAACTTTTAAATTTCTAATGCGCATGATTTTAAATGTAGGATCATCGAAACATCGATCATTATTAATTACTGTGGTTATTTCAACATTATATTTATAAAAAAGAAGAAATTTAGTTTTATTTAGTATAAGAACATTTTATCGAGAAGTTTAATCATTTATTTCAGTTCCATTATGGTTATGTTTTAACATCTTGCATGGAAAATATTGTATTGTTAATACAAATCGTTACAATCACATCAAGTTCAGCTCACATAAGTTGTTAGTATTTGTTAGGGACATAATCGGTCTAATTATAATACTTTACGATAATTCACATTATTAACGTTATTCGGTCATTATCATCAATCTTAACAACATATAAATGTCGAATCATTTTGAAACCTATTTATTAATTACCAAATGTATTAAGAAGGTCGATAAACACACTTGTGCATTTTTCATTTTTATTCATTTGCTTAATAACATGAGATTTTCGAAATTGTATTCGACGGCTCTATCAAAAACCATAATGATTTAATAGTAGTTATTTAATATTTTAAAATCGGTTATTAATCATTACAATCCATGTATTGCAAGCTTATTAAAAATATTGCTACAAATATTTTTCACTAAAATCGGTCTAGGCCTACCCGGTAGTTATCTTCATAAACTGGAACTGTATTAGCATAATTCAAAAGTTTTGGATTAATACAATTTTCACATTATGGTTGAATATACATACGATTGGTCATGAAATATCTGGCTGGATCTCTTTTACAAGTTTTGTTGAAATCAAGTCTAGCCTACAAACTGTGTTTGTCGGTAATGACCCAAGTGAGTAGTTGGTTCAAAATAATGGCATTTAGCTTCAATATATTTTGGACTAAAGTGTTTTGTTTGTTTGTTTAGGCGGTATGATTATAATGATTCTGTTTCAATGGTATGTTTGTTAAAGGGCGTGATTTGTTTTTTTCTATATCTGTGAAAGGTATCTTTTATGCATCTCTTTTGGAACGTCGTCATTAACTGTAAAAATATCCTATCGTCTTATTATCAAGCTTTTATGGGTGAATTTTCACAAAAATAACTTTTATTTTGGATTACATATTACAATATTTTTGTATCAATTTATATAAATAATATTTTAGTCTGGCATTTGTTATTTTATTATAGTGATTTTTTCGAAAAACTTCTTTTACTGCAAGTTTTGTTTATTGGTTTCCTTTAAGTAAAAATTTAAATTGGCTTGGGAACATATGTTTTAAGCGCCATTTCGCCATTAATTATCTCAGAAGCAACTGGACTTATTACAAAAATATGCTTATATTTAAATTAGGACAGGAAGGATGGGCCATGCTTAACCGCCATTTTGAAAAATGTATTTTTATTAAACAGCTATAAAAGGGCTAGACTCACGATAAAAATAGTATTTAATTTTTTATTGAGTGTAAAATTTTCTACAAGGTCCATGTAAATATTTTTCTCTAAAATCCATATATTCCAAATTATAGCCCTTCAAAATTGTGATAGAAAAGTTAATGTTTGAGAAATTTTTTTATTTTCAAACCATTAAAAATATAAGCCACAAAAACGGTAAATAAAACATTTTGAAATGCTGTAATTTCGAAAATATTCATTTTAGAAGATAATGTTCTCCATAAAACTTATAGAGAGTATGTAATCGATAAAACAAGGTCTAACTATTTTTATCACAACTCCAGCTATTTCCAAAGTATGTAATAAAAGCCATTTTTCTAAATAGCGTCTAAGCATAGTCCCTCAGTTATGTTATGTTAACTTAAATTTATCCTCATAAGAACGCATAAACTGTTCCCAATTCGAAATATTTAGATTACATTGCATTATAGGCTTCTATAACTACTTCCTGTCTACTGGATGATACCCACGAGTAAATCGATCAATGCTGTTTTACGAGACAGACCAAGCTTTATATTTTATTCTGTAACATTGAACACAGACATGGATATGTTTGTAAACCTTTCAATTACTATACTTATTTTGGAGGTGTTTTTGGGGATTTCATAAAATTTGGCTCATATTTATAATGTAGGTATTATGACTTTTTATAGATATATTTATATTCTACGTACTCTATAAGCCCATCGAGTTATTTGGAGATTTCATATTAAGAAACTCTTTGGCTCCTTGTATGTTACTCTTATAATGATTTGTATCCTTTTATATACTAAAAACTTAGTAATAACGAACATATATAATTATACAAGCTGTTTGTTAAATTGATATAATAAGTAATCTTTTAAGATTCCTGAGAACAAAGTAAGAGGAATATATTAATATTTTTTCCCTGTCTTTTCCTGTTTTCGAGATACCCTTCAAAATAAAACATCCAGCCGGGTACGCACTTGTGATGGGCGGCTCATTTGAAATTATTTTGTAAGAAAAATGATTAGTCTGGTAATATAGTATTTCCTTTATTACTTTTTCTCGCGGGGATTCTGTTTACATTAACGAAAAATAAAACCTCAATAAATAAAAATCTAAACAATGATTTCGAAAACGTTGAACGCAAAGAATATTATGTTCTATGGAAAAATAAAATATTTTTTAGCCACAGGAACTTAAAAACAAACTACGAGCTTCAGAATTTTTCACATTTTTCGGACATACGGTTGAAATATAAGTGTGTTACGAATAGCACGTCATTATGAAATTTAATATTTCGCAAACGGAACATACAAGTGAGAATAGAAATCATTACCTTATTTTTATTTTAAAAGATCACTCCGATGGTACCCTACTGGATGGAATATTCTAAAAAAATTCAATTCCATTTTATGTACAATTTTATTTTAAGATTTTGCATGCTAATTGAGATCTCCAAATATCTGATTGCAAAATTTTACACGCATAGGACTAAAAGTGTGAAAAATAAAAAGGAGTGATAAATATAGATGAACAGACAGATTGACGGAAATGACGAATTTGGAAGGGTTGTGTTTTTGCCGTTTGGGACACAAATATAATCAGAAATTGTGGATTGATTGAATAAGGAAATAGAAAAATATGTTGCGTAAAGAAAATAATAACCCTGTTGCTTTAAACGATACATCACGGACGTCTTAAGATTTATAAAAAGACATTCTGCATTGTTACTAAAACTAATTGAACTTTTCAACATATTCACATTCACTCCAATTCAACAGTTTATTTCATCTTGTTTGACTATAGTCAGCGTAAATAAAATAAGTTCATGGTTGAAAACGTTTCTAAGGTAAGAGTACTGATTTTAATAGATTTTAATAAATTTTACCTGCTCATTACGAAAAAAGTCGTCGCCGTGGTGCATTGAACTGATCACAAGGTATACAGCCTTGGGGTTCGATTCCCAGCTGCTTGACGAGCGGGGAATCGAACCCCATGGTTTGGTCTTCTGGTTGGTTGTAAGAAATTGCTTTCGTAGCAATATGCCCATCATATTTATCAGTTATATACATTAAAGTGGATAAATAAATCAATAAATAAAAAATAGTAAAAAAATTTCATCACATTTCATTTATCAATATTTTAATTTTAATTGTTTTCCATGAAAGCTGTTTACTGTTTTATTAGATTCCTATACATATATATATATATATATATATATATACATATATATATATATATATATATATATATATATATATATATATATATATATATATATATATATTATGCTATATATTGATTAATCGATGTAATTTCAAGAATTTAATTGGATTATTTTATTACCGTTTATCGAAACATTTTCATAAATATTACTCGGTGTTTACGAACCAAAGGACATGAAGCGAAGTTAGAGATAGCATCGTTTATATCTATAAATTTAATGAATAGTTTCTGCTTCATTCGAGAAAAGTTTTGTCGAAATAAAACAATCGCCGTTGCGGAATCTTATAAACGTCTACTGTTTGCAATTTGATATCTATATTATTCACTAAAATAAATTGGGGACACCGCATAATGCATTCATGATGTGCGTGCTAGAACTGCATAAGTACTCAAAAAGCATACTTTATAAGTCTTCAAAAATCAAACTTTATAAGTGTTCAAAAAAGGACTTTACGAATATGTAAAAAGTGTACTTACAATTTCTCAAAAAGTTAATCCTTAATAAGTGTTCGATAAGAGAACTATATAAGTATTTAACAAGATAACCTCATAAATATTCTAAAAATGAACTTTCATGAACTCAAGAAATGAGCTGAAAAAGTGTTCAAAAAGAGAACTTTAAGTCAAAAAGAAAACTTTATAAGTATGCAAAAAAAGGCCTTTATAAGTATTAAAAAAGCAAACTTTAGAAGTGCTCATAAAGAAAACTTGATAAGTATTCATGAAGTGAACTTTATAGGTATTCAGAAAGAGAATTGTACGTGTGTTCAAAAAGAAAACATTAAAAGTATTGGAAAGAAAAACCGTCCAAGTATTCAAAAATAGAATTAGGTAAATATTCAGAAAGAGACTTTTACAAGTTTTATGTTATTTAATTACATTTTATCACATTGGCTAGTAACCATTTATTTGAAATTAGAAAGATTATACACGAAAATAAATCTAAAAGTGTAGGTATTAAAGAAGATACCATTTTTGGTAAATAAACAAGCGTTAAAAAAGTATAAAATATCTATATATGAATGAACATTACCTATTTATTTATATTTAATTTCATTGTAAACTCAATAAAACAAATATGGCAATTATATTAATGTCATAAATTTAAATCAATTATTTAATTTCTTTAAACAAGGACATAGTTTAACATTTTTGAATATTTGGAAATTAACTTCATTTTATAAACGGATAAAAGGTTATAAATTACTTTTGGCATAAGTTGAAAAAAGAATGAAAAGCGCCATCTATGACCGGTGATTTCAAATTAAATGTTCGATGGATAATTTTAAACTTCAATCAAAATCATAGATAGCGCTTATTTATTTTACGCTAAATTACTTATATAACACTAATGTCATGAGTAATACATAGTAGTATATTTCAACTAATAATATTTAAGTATTATATTGATTATAAGTACGACTTCGATACAAACATGACATGCAAGTGCGTTAGTACAATTGACACTACACACTAACGTTCGATTGCAGCATAGCATCCTATGCCACTTCCGTCACTTTATTTTCTATCTACATTGGGCTGCCGGAAATAATTCACATAACGTGCATGAAGGAGTCTCATTTCATAAAAGTTGGGCGGATAATACTTGGGAGATCCAGATAGAGGAAACACTTTTATTTTAAAATAAGTGATCTAAAAATAGCCTCAAATCATTTTTATAATTTTCTGCTGTCTAAGAAGTGAAATGAAATGTGCAGAATTTTCACATATTACAAATTAAAATTTTGCCACCTAGAAAAAGGTTATAATAATAATATTTACTTGAATATTGTTCCTAAATTTTCAAAACTAAAATTATTAGTTTAAAGTCATAAGCTAGAAAGAACATCTTAAAATCAATATTAATAACGTTAAGGAAGTGTTAAATAATTCTTAGACGTTGAACATGTCTGTAGGATAGTTAAATTAATTTGTTTTTTGGTTTATTATGAACTGAAATATAATTGATAACGTTTTAAGAAGGTTTAAGGAATAAATGAAGGGTATAAAACAAATGTGGCGTTAATAAATATAGTGAACGTAAACAAATTCGAAAAGTGGTCTCGACGTTTATATATAATGAAATATAGGCGCCACGACTTTCGAATCACAAAAAATAAAAAAAAACAAGTTAGGTTTAATATTGCCGGACGTTCTGTATTACCCAGGGCATCCCGTATTTTTAGCAATATTTTAATATTCGACCAGGAAAACATATACGCGTATTTCTCGAAATGATAGGGAACAAACCGTACTCGTACAAGATAAGCGGAGGCTAACGTCTGTTAATGATGAGTAAACGAAAGCGGGAAGTAAATGTCGTGGCTAGTGCGGCTGTAATCTCGTCTGAGCCTCTTCAAAATAAACTCAGTCTACAATAAACTATGAAAAAATGATTGTAACATAAACAGGCACTAAATAACCAAAGTCTCTGAATGTAAATTACATTATGTGATAAAAAACCTACATTTTGAGTTAAAAAAGTGATTGTCCTTATCTTATTTTTGCTCCGTAGGAAATTAGGAAATTGTGTACCAATTTCACTTTTTGACCTTATGTCAAAAATGGTATTTATATTATTTTTAAAGTATGGATTTAGAACTCAATAAAAAGTCTTACATCATTATTACTAATTTCATATTAAACAACCGATTAGTAATATCGAAAACTTAAAATATTTTTAATTTACTTTACATAAATAGAAAACAAACGCAGGCTTTTAAAATATATGCTCCGAATATAAAATATAACTTAAAACCTTATACGTCACTAAAAAAGAACCAATAAAATAAATTGCCATTTAAAATCATCAATCAATCATAAAATGTCACCACATTGAGTATTTTCTTTAAACTAAATAACTTTAGCTAATGGAGTGATGACACATAATTAAGAGTTACAGTTTTATGTTTCTGACAAACTTCGCAATAAGAATGAATAATGGTAATTTCTTCGCTACTGTATTTGTTAATGTAATGTGTTGTAATCACTGATCGCTAGCATAATAGAGGTTAGTGGTACATAAAGAACGGTAAAACTCATAAAATGTTCCAATGGATGTTTATATGCGAACCTACCACACAAATGGTTAATAAAGAAATTGCTACATTACTTTAAAAGATGTGATATTTAAGACAACGTACAGAAAACACTTTTAAGACAAACTTTGATCATTCTGAAGAGGTATCAATAGGTATCTATTTTTGGTATGTACGTTAGAATAGGCAAGGGTACGTGAGGGATTTTACGTCATTAAGGAAAGCTGGAAAAATTGATGAAAAATTCTCTATTTACATAGCCAGTGCCGTTGCTGGTTCCTTTAGATACGAGTGCTTAAATGAAAATCGAATCATTATTAAAATGATCGTTATCAGAAAAACTATTTTTCATTATGTTTTTTCAAACCCTATAAAATAAAAACCTCTCTTAGAAATTTGTTTTAGTTTTGAATACTACGTTTGTTCGTTGCCTAAATTCCTGTTTCACATCTTTATTTCTTATAATATTGAGGTTATTCCAGACAAACTCAGAGTTTTTAATTTTTTAGCACTGAACTTCGAGTGGTATGTGCAAAATTTAGTGCAAGTTTTATGGAGGAGATGTATTGGCAGAAGTTTTGTCGATTATTCGAGATGAATTTTAAAGGAATTCTACTTTTATCATGTTATGAATTTAAACATTTTAATTTCATATGATTTAATCCTTTCAATGTAAGCAATTTTAGTAACATATTTATACCTACTATCAGCTATTTTGAGTTTCCTTTTATCATAGCACTCTATCACAAATTTTGCCAGAGCTTTTGGTCTAAGTACTATAAGGATCATAACGCCCGCTTTTGGAAGATGCTTTAATAAACACAATATTCAACTTTAACTATATTATGAAAAAAAGGAATTTCGATATTTTATAATCATATTAGCACCCATTTTATATAAAGTCTAATAAGCTCTTTTTCCATAATATCAATCCACATCTTTCTCGACTCTGTACCTCTCTTTTACTATTTGCTTTCTAATACTAATGACGATTTTTTTACCATCGTTTTTTTGTTAGTAAAAGAATACGTAATTATGGATATATATGGCTGCTTTGATCTGATTGACCATTTTACTTTTTTTTTATTACATTAATCAATAATTTTGCAAGAAAGAGCAAATAAGTAAGATAATAAGAGAGAGCGAAGAATGACATAATTCTGTCAAAACAAATAACGAATCATGTGAAAATAATTTAATTTGTCGGAAAAAATTTACATTTGCACATTATAATGAAACATCTTTAGGTGCCAGTTTTTCACTCCGTTTAGAACCGTGCATCTTTTAATTACTTCATATAACTAGAATGTTTACTTTGGAATATAACACTCTCAACATATATTCGAAAATCCTTGCACTTAGCATCTTCATTACATTACATTAGAATTATGTTGTTACGAAAGTTGTTAAAAGTATTTTAATTAAGTTATTCTTCCGAGTCCTTTTGAGACTCAGCATCGTTATATTTTGATGATTCTTAATGTCGTTGTTAAGAAAGTTATTAATGGTGATTAATAGTTTACCCATCATCATGTCGCTGGAAAGGATTTACGCGCCGTAATATTAAGTTCCAAAGGTTGACATTATCCACTCCAATATGGAATCTTTTTATAATGGCAGATATTCATGTTAATCTTAATTAAGCAATTGTTTTAACATCCAAGCATCATTTTATACTTCGTAACTATGGTTTATTATCTGCTATTGTAACCAGTATATAACTATGTAACCAGTACATCATCGAAGGTCCATATAGTTTTAGACAGTTTCAAATCGATATAGTACAACATTTTTATTTTTCACCGGTATATTTATACCAAAGTCAAGCTTTGGTGTTATTATATAGATTCTATTGCTCAACTACAAGTTTCTTTTACTAATAATAATAGATCAGAAGGTTTGTATACCACAAACCTTTATTTCGAAACGCTAATGGATTCTAAACGTGAATAGGGGATTTCAATAGCATTAAAAATTATAATCTAGATGAAGATCATATTAATATAACAGCCAAATACCAGTCACTGACTTATTCATACTGAAATCTCCATAATTATTAACTGGAAATTTGATATATATATTTCTTGACTGTAGGTGCTCTTATTGAAAAAAAAATCTAAATTCAATCCCCAAAATTATGAAAATGAGTGATGAAATGAAAATTTGTATTGAGATTCTTAGAAATAAAAAAACACATATTTCAAAATTTTTATAAAATCACTGCAAATAATTAATGGCTTTAGAAAAAAGAAAGTTTCCAGCTAAAGTGAAAACTTAAAACTAGTTTTTAAATAAAAAAGTGCTTCCTTATGCTACAAAAATTTCATTTCCTTAATTTACGTATTTTTTTGGAATTAAGGAATCCGAAAATTGTAAACTTTTGAAAAAATACTACGCTTATTGAATAATAGATCAGATGGTATACAAACCTTTATTTCGAAAATTATAATCTAGATGAAGATCATATTAATATAACAGCCAAATACCAGCCACTGACTTATTCATACTGAAATCTCCACAATTATTAACTGGAAATTTGATATATATATATTTATATTTCTTGACTATAGGTGCTCTTATGGAAAAAAAAATCTAACTTCAATACCCAAAATTATGAAAATGAGTGATGAAATGAAAATTTGTATTGAGATTCTTAGAAATAAAAAAACACATAATTCAAAATTTTTAGAAAATAACCGCAAATAATTGATGGCTTTAGAAAAAAGAAAGTTTCCAGCTAAAGTGAAAACATAAAACTAGTTTTTAAATAAAAAAGTGCTTCCTTATGCTACAAAAATTTCATTTCCTTAATTTACGTATTTTTTTGGAATTAAGGAATCCGAAAATTGTAAACTTTTGAAAAAATACTACGCTTATTGATAAATATAACACTATTTACTAAAATGATATGCTTTCAGAGGATGCTAAATTTTTGTTCCATTTTAACGTTTGATTTTGTGTTTATTTGACCACGTACGTTTGACCTCGTGACAACGACTGTTTTTTTTTATAATAGTTTCACGCACATAAAGCTCTCTGTGCATTTGCGTATATATATATATATATATATATACATATATATATATATATATATATATATCCAAGTGTTGTTTGAATTGCATTTACATAGTTACGGTTCAAGTACTTGCAATGTTCAAAACCACTCACCACTCGTAACCGAATAGGGTGCTGTCAGGAACACCGAATGTATTAAACCATACCTTTACCTCGGTTGCATTAATATAATTTTATTCCCATATAATGTCTACATTATATTTTCTTTCGTGAATATTTCTTAACAAATATTTGTAAGAATTACTGTGCGCAAACTGTAATGCGCAAGCTATTCATAATCGACATCAGAAAAGGAGGGGTTTCTCAGTTTGACGGTATTGTTTTATGTAATTTAATCCATAGCTTCGGAATATAGCAACCAATTTGGATATTGTTTTTATTTGGAATGTTATATCATGGATATAGAAACCGAAGATATACCATAGATATACCTCAATACTGACCAGCACAGCTTTTGTGATCGAATTTTGATGACATAGATCTAATGACAACCTAATAAGGCATGAAGGATAATTTAAACTTGATAATATAAAACATCAGAACACAATGATGGAGTCGGAAAGTGGCGACAGGAAATCTTCAGTGATGAAATATAAACTCATGGCGTTTGACTCGTCTTGACATAGCAAAAAAGTAACAAAGTAAATAGATTATTAAGTATTATACGAGTATATACAAAGACATTATTCGGCGTTCTTCAGGATTTTATTTAGCTTCACGTTCCATAGGGTGTTGTTATTGTTGATCTTGAATCGATTTATCAACAATTTAAACTTTACAAACGTATACCTCAAGATTATATGTAGTCCTCAAGACTATACAACGTTATTATAATTTCAAACTTTCACCCATAAATCCTTATGTTTTAATTGTACTGGATGCTTAAGCTATCAAACTTCTGGTTTTAAATTAGTACTGTGAATCTCAAGTAGAGACTTGGTTATTCTATTTTGGGTTCCAACACCTCATTCCTGATAAACCGTGAGAATTGAGGATCTGCTCTTTTTTTAAATTAATGTTGTGAATCTTAAGATTAGTTCCTTTAATTAAATTTCAGCTTCAAACTCCTCAGCCTTGAGGCTGCAGGAGTACTGCCTGCCTATACTGTGACACTAGACGTTCTGTTATTTTGTAATTAATATTTCGGCTCTCAAGCAGAGACCATGCCATTAAACTCCGGATTCCCACACCTTGATTTTGGAGCTGTGGCATTAAAGCTGGCTTAAATCGTGAGGTTTAAGTATTTACTGTTATAAAATTAGTAAAATATCAAATACCGGGTTTCAAATGCTCATTCCTGATATTACGTGAGTACTGTCTGCTTAAATTCACGATTGAGGATCCAGTGTTTTTAAATAATTTTTTGGGTTTTAAGGAGAGACTCTGTCATTGACAAATTATAGAGATCGGAACTCCAGAGTCCAATTCCTTGGCCTAATGTTGCAGTGGTATGATCTTATTTTGTTATATTAATTCATATCCCTAGGAATAATCAACCGATTTGGATTTTTTTTTACTTGAATATTACACACATCGGTTAGAATTTTACCACAAAAATTGAAATTACATCATAAAATTCCTCAATATTGAACAGCACATGTTCAAGTTTGAATGACATAGGTCAAATGATAATCTAATAATAGTCTCTGAAGTTTGACAGAATTGTGGGTGGCATAAACCTGCCCTTTAGTTATATCAGACAGTGATGATGGTGCAATGATGGAGCTGGAAGTTGGTGATAGTTTACAGGTTTTAGTTCTTGTTTACAGGTTTAGGTTTACTTGGCGTAAACAAAAAAATAAGAAAGTAAATAGATAGGTAAGTATATTCAAGTGCATACAAAGACATGTCGCAACTAAGGTATTAGTAAGTAGGTAGATAACTAATTACAGATGTAACCAAATCCGTTAAGTAACTTAATATGAGTAGGTAGGTAGGTAGGTAAGTAATTACAATATATACAGGTATACATAAGACATCTAGCAACTAAAGTGTTAGGACGCAGGTGTGTACAAAAGTACAGATATGTACAAAAGCAGGAAGTATATTTGATCTAATATTGAATCTGCCTTAGTTTTCATCATAATCAACAGTCTGTCCCCGTAGAATATATTGAAAGTCTTCAGTGTGCTGCTAGCCGCTTTTTCCGGAAAGAATGGTTCGAGTACTCGAATCTTACGTATCGTCACCAAATTCAGTTACATCGCACACAGAGCCGAAATATTATTGTACGAATACATGGTCAAAGTATATGGCAGTGTATTCACGTTAGCCATGGTGGTAGAACCTCCTATGTGAGTAATTTATCTATATTCTTCCATCGTATGGTCTGCTGCGTAGCTCGATAGTACTAGCTCCTCTCCTAGCTAACTTTTGCTACGATTGTTGTACTAGCTCACATTCAACTATAAAGATATCCACAGTGCCATTGCACGCACAAGGCGACAAAGACACACAACGGGCGAAACGTCATGCGGCGTACCGCGAGCGAGTTTTACAAAGCACAATGCACGGGTAATTCACACCGACTGCGTTACAAGCTGCGTTGCACATTGCATTACATGGTGCACCGTAGTGTGTACCTGCTTTTACGGTCTGAAGTTTGGCGCTATATTTAATGGGCATTTTTAATCACCAGCACATGTCTGCATTGGTAAATGGAATAGATATGGTTTTCTTTTCAATCTTTTTTCCAGCAATTCTCTTTGAGTACATTTATGTTCGTATAACAGATTAGAGTGTGGAAATTTCCGATGTACATGAAAAAAGAAAAAAGGCCTTAAAGTATGCATACAATGCCCTCTAAAGTATGCTTATGTTTTAAATTTAGTAAGGAAATAAGCAAAATAATCTTGTGAGAAAAAATATCTTTGTGACAATTACATATGTAAAAAATTAAACCTCCATTTAAAATTACATACAATATAATATCAATAATGAATTACTTGAAGCTTTATAATTTCATGCTACTGTAAATAATTGTATGCTTGATTGTTACACCACTTAAATATGTTTTAAATATATCTATTACAAATTAATGACCAAATCTATCAAATTAGTACAAAAATATAAGACTATTTTTATTTTCAAAATATAATGTAAATTTTCTATGAAAAGGTAAACTTAAAAAAAGGTGGAAACTCATGTAGTAAATAATATAAGTTTGATCAGTTAAAGAAGAAAGTCTCGCCACAGGATCTACATTTTTTATAGTTAAGGAAGCTTAAAAATAAATTGTTTCCACCTTATTTCATATAGATGATGAACGGGTATGCAAAAGTATATTAAAGTGATGTCGCCCTTACAGGTGGATGCTACCATTTAAACATTCCATCATTAACAGAGGACCTGACTTGTAAAAATATATCAAAAATGACTTAAAAATTAATAAAATATATGAGACAAATTAGATCTAAATCAATATTTAGGTGCGATATATATCTCATAACAAGGAAATTTGTAATCTATGAGTGAATTTTTAAATTAACTTCTTTTGAATCACTATGTATCACGAAAGCCAAACCGTAAATTCGTTCATGGCGCATTTCTTAAAGATATGATACGCAACTCGGACAGGTAAACGATGCATGCGCAAGAATGAGAAGGAATAAGATTCAAACAGCGTTAGGTGCTACCACAAAAAGCTTCAGTTGCCGTGTTAATTAATTCCGCGCATCGCGGCATTGTAAATACTAATTCATATTTAGAGATGGGTAAAAATTACATCAAATAAATTTGTTATAACGAATTGCTTCTGAGGGGGAATGCCAATGAATGGTATCGGTTATTTATAAAATATATATTCTCCGAATAATGTGAAAAATATTATGTAGTTAACTGTATAATTCATATATGTAATGCCATTTATAACCATAATAACGAAAATAAATATTTGTAATATGTATATAGTTTTGAAACGTCAAATTGCCATATCTTCATTTTTGTGTATCGATTACAATAAAACACAGCCTACCTATTACCCAAGACCCAACCAAATCTACTCATAAAAATTCAATGAACGCGAATAAATAAAGAACCTCACGTACAGACGGGCAAAGGTTTAAAAAACAATATTTTTGTATTCGATTACTCTTACTATGTTCGCCTATACTGTTCACCTATATCTATTATATGTTAGTTGTAGGTATTTTTGGAAATACCTACAACTAACATTAATTGTACCTTTACAATTTTATTACACATATCGGCAATGAAGTACATAATAATAAAATGTACTCAGATTAATATTAAACAAACTAGCAAAGTAATTAAATTACGAATATGTACTTGTAAATGTTAAACAAATTGAGGAAACAAATTAAGCTTATAACGAATATATAAAACATTGAAAAATGTTACATGCGCAAGAAGACCAACAGCGTCATTTGCACTCATTTATCTGCCCGCATTCGGATTGTTCACTCAACCAAAATCATAGCTATTTCACTAATGTACGATCAGGTGTAAAATTTCATTGCGTGATTTAAATACACGTAGCATCTTTTGACGTACACTATACATTTGTAAAATTACTATATATCCAATAGCTAAGCACTTCCTCGTTGTTGCTATATTAATTCAATGTTCAATGCATTGGAAATATTAAATTTTCATGTCTTCTGATTGAGTGAACCGATTTCAATAAAATTAAAAATAAATATTACATCAGTTCATGTTTTTTATTAAAAAAAGTCAACCTAATTGAGTCAGTAGTTTTTATGCGATATTTTTTCAAATAAACACATGAACAAACAGTAAAATAGACAAACATTCCAAAAACAATATTATTGCGTTTTTATTACTGTTATTACGTGCCCATAAATCATTTTTTCTTAACATCTTCAATATACAGAAAGACCAAGTCTACAAGTTTTATTATATGTACAGATAATTTAATCCAAATTATATAGATGAAACTTCTTGCCAGAAAATAATATGAGACATATCGGTATAGTTTCCTGTTTCCGAAGATACCAATTTATAGCAATTAGGTCGAATTATCTTGAATTTGTTTTCACTTGAAGTTACTATCTGTTAATTACAGCTTATATCTCTTTTATTTATTATAACTTACCTAGTCCTATAAGTTATTCGATATTTTAAATAAATTTATTGTTATTATTCGGTAAGAAAGGCGTGTCCCATAATATCGTTAGTTAAGAGATTTTAATAATTGCAGTAAATAATATCTCTAACAATCTTGAAAAAAATTGTTTTCAAGTATCAATCATCTACGTTGCTCAAATTCAATCTTCAATAGATATTTATCACCAAAATTTACATTATTTTTTGTTTATTTCAACGTCTTGAATAAATACAACAAAAAAAAGAAAGTTTTTTTAATGTACAACTACTTTCAATATTTTATTCCATAATGGAGTAGGTATTCTCCTTTAATATTCATCTAATTTGTGAGGTGGAGTTACAGATATTATCCACGGCTTCGCATGTGTGGAATACTATATCATGAAAATAATGTTTTGGTATTAATTACTCAGTCACACTTATATTTATTGTAGGAATATATTTTATTCCATAAAAGAGAAGACATTCTCCTTTGATATTCGTGTAATTTGTGAAGTAGAGTCACATATATTATCCATGGCTTTGCATGTGTGAAATACTATATCATGAAAAGCATTTTTTTGGTATTCGTTACTCAGTCATACTTATATTTATTATAGGAATATATTTTCTTAGTATAGCATTAATTTATGGTTGAAACTAATGAATTTTCTACTTTTCAGTCAGAGAAACATCGTAGTACATTGGAAATTAAACTCATTGTTTTTACTCAATAATATAAATTTATTATTAAAACATACATACATTACGTATTTAGAGTTTTTGTAATGATCTTATTGGGTTACGGATAAATCCTGCCATCTTAATCAAAAAGTTACTCGGACCAAGTCGCTTGTAAAAGCTATCTTCTCACTACAGTAAACAATACATACAAATCAATTAATAAATAAACATGAACTCGTTGTAGAATAAACGTTATAAATCGTTCTTAAAATGTCGAATATATTAAGTAAACTTCATTTTATTGTCATAAAAGCTACGAAAAACAGCGTTAATCAAATTAATCTTAATTAGTCGTAATAAAAGCCTAGCAGAATTACATTTTAGTGGCTACTAATGTTACCATTAACAATTTAATTGAACAAATTTAGGCACTCATAAACATTTAAGGGTATATAGTAATTCAATTAATCTATTTATAAATATAAATTTTTCATGACATATATGTATTGCCTACTACATTTTATATGTAACATGGTACATATTTTACTAATATAATTTATCTATATTCTTCTAAAATATATATACATATATATATATATATATATATATTAAAGTACAAAATTATTTTTGTAATTGATTTAAGTCACTTGTATGATGTTTCTATGAACGTGTCATAAGTTGGTCGATTATTACTCGTAAACTATATACTTAGTTTTGATTATTTTCTTCCTAATTTTTTTACATACACTTCTATTGTGAATACTTTCATATATTCAAAAATAGCAGTTTAGTTCGTAGGGGATGGAGATACGTAATTCTAACAAAAATGACCAATATAAAGTTTAATATTTCTTAAGCGGATCCCTGTATCGAAAATTTACTCTAAAATACCTTAAGTATTTTGAATGACCTATCCAACGACGTAGTACAAAATTTGTTATGCAAGAAAACTCACTCCTAATCTAGAGTAAGTATCCTAAAGACTATTTTTAAAACATTTTAGTTCACAACTTTGTAGGAATTATAAATATGTATATAAAATCATGCGAAATTTCAGCTATATAGCACCATAGTCAGCAAGCAAAAAGATTATGACATACAGGCGGACCATCGTAGCGAACTATGTCCCTAGCTTACCTACGAAAGCCTAAAAACGAGACCTCTGCGGCATTTGCTCAACCTCTCTTTAGCTGCAATAACGTAACAATCTTTTTTCAACTTATGGAAAAGATACTTGTTAGGATTATAAAAACCAATATGTTTTTTGACTAATTGTCCGGTATTTTAGAAATAATTTTAGAAGGCAAAATGAATTTCAAAAATTATTCCCATTTCTAAGTCCATCACGTAATGTATCAAATGATAGTCACTAAAACCGCAAAATTTATAACATAAATTTTTAAACTAGGTTAAATCAAACATTCCAAAAATTACGAGAACCTTTGTGCTATCCCATCTTCACATAAAATAAATCAAACAACAACCATTCTCATAAATGTTTAGAATACATAGTCTTCGTATCAAAATATTTACAAATATAATTTTTTTACATTGTCAATAAATTGCTTACTCTATCTTTCACGGGCATAAATAGTGGCACATTTCTCGAAAATTACGAGATCTAGAATATACCTTATAGTTTTCCTACAACGTGGGCTTCTAAAAACTTTATTATTTCCATAATTATGAGACCCTATGATGTTGATATTTTCGGGCCCTTATTATTAACCCTTTCACATGATATCATGCACTACACATGGAATGAAAAAAATCCAGTACATAATTTGTAACCTCCAAAATTTCGAAATAAATATTTTCGTGTGTTTAGTTAGCCATTGGGACGGACGGTTGTGACAGGAAGACAGATACGTAAGTGATCCTACAAAGATTCCTTTTTTCCTATTGAGTTTTGGTACCCTAAAAAATGATATAACTTTGCAAGTCCACGGCATATTAGACTATTTCATCATCTCTTCCCTACCTCGTAAGGGAAAAATGGCAGTCATATAAGATCACTCAAATGTATTTCCGTTATCACAGCGGTTTTTTTTCTGGAAATCGGTTATTGCAAAAACTTAAAATTTAGTACAGTAATAATGCCTCCATAATTAAGAGTCGAAAATATTTATATGGAAATTGAAATGGGAGCAAGTATTCGATTTTTTTGAAAGAAAAATATATGGTCGGGTTAATTAAAAACATGATTTCGTAATTTTTTTAAATTCCATATATGGTATTTCATATTTCAGGAGCTATTGTTGTAAACGCCCAAACTTTCACAGAAACCATTTAACATAGCGATGAAGCATATTAACTCGAATATATGTGAATTGTAATAACAACCAAACTATTCATGTAAAGAAGGCAACCGAAGTATTAAAAAAAATGTTTTTTTTTTATTTCGTCTACACCTATTCTAGAAACGAGTTATGAGGATTTTGAAAAATTTTGTTAACAGAATTTAGTTCGGTAGTAGGTTGTTATAAAGATATTGTTGAAAAAGTCGACAAAAAATATGTCCCACCGCCCCTATCTCCGCAAATGCTGAAGTCGAATTATAAAAAAACAGTGTCGCTTAAAGTTTACGTAAAGTTAAGATTTCACAATATTTATACGCTCGTCAATAGAATCCTAGACAATACATTAAATTTATCATAAGTAATATACTTATGATAAATTTAATGTATTGTCTAGGATTCTATTGACGAGCGTATAAATATTGTGACATTTTCAAATACCGTGATGTTCTGAATCGTCGCTCCAATTTCCAATACACTTTATGTATTATTTTTTGTAAACATTTAATAAAAATATTGTATATCCTTAAATATTTATATAAATCTAAATGTGTACGGAACCTTCGTAGCAAGAGTTCTACTTACATTTATCATGTTTATTTTTGTCATATATTTCAGAAAATTATGCAAAATTTACAATGAGTTTCTATGCAGAAGTCGTCAGAAATATAAAAGCTGATGAGATAAATTATGGAACTGACGAACCCTCGAAATGAAATTAAAAACATAATGACGAATAATGGTAACATAGTGGTGATGATAAGGTCGAGCAACACGGACACAGGGTTAGACTTGGTAGGTCTACACTGTCTAATCTTTGACTGTCGTCCGCTAGTTATATGCATTTTCCATCGGTTGGCACATTATATCGAAATCACATAAATATTTTTATTTTTCAAAGTCACATATAAATCTTTAACTCACAAATCTTTAAGTCTTTAAAATAAGAACAGTTTTATAAACTACGTAAGTAAGAATATTAATATATTTATAGAATACACAGCTGAATTTTTTTATTAGATACTCCTGTTATCAAGAGATAAATGATAAAATACAGTAGAAAAGTTTCTTGTTTTTTGATATACAAGAAACCCAAGTTCGTCAATAAAATTATGGATGTAAAAATATTACAAGTATTAAGAATACGTAACAAATTTTATTTATAATAATTATCTTAGTGAGAAAATTCTGAATTCTCTTAACGGAAGTCAAAGACATGTTATGCTAAATGCTAGAAAATTTAATTTCCATTGGTCTAAATGCGTAAAGAAAACACAAACACAAAGCATTATTCTGAACCTTACAAAACGAAAGTATCCATAGGATGTGATTTCATTAGATTCTTTTTTAAAGAAGGATATAATTAAGCCTTAACGACAAGTAAACATATTGAACGTTCAAATGGAGGACACGTAATCTTTTAATAAATTTAAAAATTTTAAGTGTCTTTTAATCATAAAGCGTTTTTTTCCAGTGTTTGTCACAAAAACTCTGCCAGTTACAGTGATCTGAGTAGTACATTAAAGTAATTTTATTCTCCCATCCCATGTCATATATAAGATGTATCCGCCGCATTAACGTCCTATGATTAAAATACTTGAAATAGTTTGTGTGCGAGTAAGAACTAACAAAGACCTGAACGGATCCACCTATATTATATACTCTTTTGGCCACAACATGAAATTTTGACATCCCTTCCAATCATGACTGCAAATAATTTTAATGGGTGTTTCAGCCGCATTAAATACGGCAGCTTACCATAATCACCTTATATGATTTAAATCTTCATTTCACATTAGTTCCATTCCATATGAAAACAGTCATGCCATATGAAAACAGTCAATATAATAAAGTCA
The DNA here is from genome assembly GCA_039881145.1 of Druceiella hillmani. Taxonomy (NCBI): domain Eukaryota; kingdom Metazoa; phylum Arthropoda; class Insecta; order Lepidoptera; family Hepialidae; genus Druceiella; species Druceiella hillmani. The sequence continues at coordinate 38,280,631 of JAYKKI010000003.1, read as the reverse complement.
TGTGAAAGCTCCATGTTGTGACCATAATGGGGATATAATAAAGATTGCTGTTTTGGCCTCTATCAGTAATTACTCACGTGCGTAAAATTTGTAACGTGTTTTATTCATAGGAAATAAAAACACGGAATGTTAGGTTAAAGGTTGACGTCCCCAAGTTAGCTCTAAGCTGGCTACAATTGATACATTATTAATAGTTTTTTAATTCAACTTTTTATTGATGTTTTTACAATATCACATATTTGTTGTTATGTATTAAATATTAAAATATGTTTATTATCATTTCACTTATATTTATACATCGCTTTTTAACTCGAAAAAGCATTACTTTCAAGATTATGAAACAATGATATACTTCAATGAGTGAAAGAGTGTTAACAGTGAGACACTTCAGTGACAAATCCCTGAGTTTAGTATAGCTTAATTTGTATTTTTTTCAGGACGTAAGTAAAATATGAGTGTGTTGAGAAACAATGGTAGGATCAATCTATTCCATATGCGATTTAAGTCTATAATTATTTCATTAATATTTTCGATAAAAAAGTGGAGTACTGAATAAATTGATAAAATTGTCTATTGCTGGACACGAACATGTCCCAATGCGTATATTATTGTAAATAAAACTCTACGCAGGTGGCTAACGCTAGGCAGGTGGCTTGGCGATCGCAGTCCGTAGCTTCTCACAACAGTGGAACTGTTGCCCCTCGCTGGTTTATGGTATTCCGGCTAATTGATTAAAAAAGGTCACTCCAGATCCCACTCGACAAATGGTCGGAAATCGAACCCGGAACTCTGCAGTGCATCTCGCCCTCAAAAGCCATAGCCCGTGATCAAACCAACGCACTACGGCAGAGACATAATAAATTATTTACTGCAATATATTAAGCGGATCATTTATTTCGCTTTATGTATGTATTATATCTAATATTTAATGCTTAAACTTGAAAAATTTATATATTTATTTTACTCTTCAGCTCTTAGTTCAATATTTCGCAAAATTATTAATTTGAACACCTTCATTCCGCTAGGAAAATGGTATAATGACAATTTTAAATTAAGATTTAATACAATTCACAATTAAATGAAACTACGTGATGTAGTATTATTTCTACTTTCTTTAAGTTCTTTACCACGACCTAGGTTTAGTTGTATTACAACATCTTCAGGTGGCCTATTAACAAAGATTCAATCTTTGCTAATAGCCTACCTGAAGAAGTTGTAATAAAACGAAACCTAGGTCGTGGTAAAGAACTTAAAGAAAGTAGAAATAATTCTACATCACGTAGTTTCATTTAATTGTGAATAATGAATTTCTACAAAATTAACGCCAAATATATTCAATATAATATTTATTAGTTACAGGCAGCACTGCGACTATAATTATATTATTTGTGTAAAGTTAGTGTGTACTAAAATTAAATACGATAACAGTATCATCTAAATGCGAAAATAAGGTGTTCAAATCTTTGCTGCTTAGTAGTACCGTAAAAATAATCGATGGATATTATTTTATTTTCAAGAAAACTCAAATTCATTTTGAAGATTTGTTTAAACAAAATATTGCAGATGGTTACCTATATTGTAATGAACGAGGCCAGGCTAAAAAGTTTTGAATCAAGGGTGTAAAAAGTGGTTTCTAAAAATTTCGTTTTTTATGAATAAATGCTAATTTAACTAATTGCCTTCCTGACCTTTTTTATATACCATTAAGCAATATTGAGTTGTTGCCTCGAATTATTAACTATAAAATTATTCGTAATATCCGATAACTTTTTTCACAAATATAATTATGACAAGTGATATAAAAATTTATTAGAGTATATCTGTTATTTTCCACTTATAAATATGCACTAAACTAATGATCTCAGAGGTAATCGAATATTAATTAACTTGAAGTTAACAATTATAGGAGAGCAACTATCTAATTCAAAATAAATGATTAGATAGTATTTGACGTTTTTTATTTATAAGGGTACGGTAGGTCACGTGTTTTAAATTATGTCTCCACAAAAAGAATGTCACATCAATCATGGTGATCGATTTGTCGCAAAGCTAAGGTTAATACTAAAGTCACCGGCTACCTAATCGTTACTTGTTCTACTGAATAAACTAATTATTGCATTTGTCAGCTATATCAGGTTTTAACTATTTCGCTATAATTAAGTAATTAAGTACAATTTATCATTTACTCGAAAAAACTTTAAATAAGTATTGTAAACGTTATATATAATAATGGTTTAGACCGATTATGTAAATATCAATTGCAATATTTTTATAAATAAACAAAATTTTCATAAAAATGTAATATAAATGTAATATGTGTGTGTGTATGTGCGCGAGCGTGCGTGTGCCGTGCGTACGTGCGTGTGCCGTGCGTACGTGCGTATGCCGTGCGTACGTGCGCGCGCACCAACACCTGCGCCCGTACCTATTCACGTATGCTTGCCTGTGTGTATATGAGTTTCTGTATTTATTTGTAGACAAAATTTGCACCAACGTTTTCAAGTTTGTCTTATTAGAACTTGAGTACTTGTAAGCTGCTATTTAAAATGGGCAAAATAAAGCAAGGGCGAGTGTTTAATTTTGATTTACAAAGTTCGAACAAATTCGTAACTTTTACCATTCTTCCTAAGAATAGCAAGAAAATTAGATTAAACTTAGTATACATTCAAATACCAGAACGATTGTACTAAACTCTTATTTAATAGGACAATATTCGTTTTTCTCATTATTGTCATAATTTGTCACAAATTAATTACCACAATTTCACGCACGGCACGCATTGTCATGTTTTTGGTTGGAATAATTTTATCCTTTTTCCGCTTTTTCGTGTAGTGTTAAAGTGAGATTTGTATCTAGGGTACGTTAGATAGATATGAACAGATGGCAATCTTGATAGAGGCTCCTTATCTAGGTCGAGAATATCGATAAAGCATCTAACAATGAGCTTTATATAAGTTTAACTTCGATAAACTTTCTCTTTTCTAACAAGCGGCTTTTCTCGAAGTCGTGAGGACTTGTATTGTGAAATTTGTTTTACGTTTAAAAAGCTGCCTCGGATCTTTCATCGCTTCTTCTAAACAGAAAATAATGTCTAATTAAATATAATCCCTTTTGATTTTCACCTCCAGCGATAACTTTTTTGTATAGCTTTTGCTATATTATTTCGTAATGCGTTTATTTTTATTAAAACAAAACGCCCGTTCTGCAATCCGCGGCGTAATCATAACACTCATAACTGCATTCCAACTTAATATCTGAGGGATTAAGCATAATAAGGAGCTTATTTCGCCGATAGCTAACTTAAATTACTTTATGGTGACATTATAATCATAGTTTGCAATTTGAATAATAATACTTTGTCTTATCAAAATGTAAATTAATACACGTGAAAGAAAAATAGAAAATCAAGCCGCACCACAACAGTTAATGACGTTAGCCGCTAAATTAATAATAAACTCTGCAATAATCTCCAATATTTCAATTAAACATCGTTGAGTGCGTTCAGCACGAAAATGAATAATTTTTTTTGTTTGCAAGATTGACTTAAGATATTTGATGGAACTTCGTTTAAGTATCAAACGCAATTTTTTTTTTTATTCAAACTTGTTGGCCGCCGTTTGATTATGATTAATTTCAGTTCTACTTAGGTTTAATTTAATTTGGTTCTAAATTTTGGGTTTGAATTAAGTGGATTCAAAATTTTCTAAAGCAGGGTAATGTCAAGCCTTAACAACAATTGAACGTATCAAACGTACAATTGGGAGCTCATCATCTGGCAAATATTCATTTCTGCTTTCATTTCTTCAAATGTATATTTGTTAATTACACTAATTACTACATTTACTACATTTTTTACATAATCTCTATATTATGTACAAAATGTATCCGCTCCTCTATTAATACAGTTCTTTCAGTTACACTAGCATTCCATATTTAATTACATAGGAATACACGGAATACCTTTACAATTTAACATCTATACTATAGTTGTACTTCATTATATATATTATTGCACTTCACAGTTGCTCTCTAAACTTAGATAGAATGTGACAAAAGAAAGTGTGTCGAAACTCATCGTGTGTTTATAATGAAGATTATTTGGATCCTAAAAGCTATAGAGTTGGTTTATTGGAACTAATTTCGACATATAGGATATTTTAAATTTCTGACACCGCCAGAGGTAGTATTTAGTTAAATTATACAATACGACATACTTTTTAACATTCGTCAACATCGCAGCCATCAATACTTCCCGACAAGTGACTTTCGTCACACAATTTTTGAAGACCCGTTCTATAGCGCGATAAGAAGTTTCGTTTCTGTAATATTATTAAATTCATATTTAACTAATTTCGATATATAGGATATTTTAAATTTCTGACACCACCAGAGGGAGTATTTACCTAAATTATACAATACAACATACTCTTTAACATTCGTCAACATCGCAGCCATTCTTACTTCCCGTCACGTGACTTTCGTCACACAATTTTTGAAGACGCGTTCTATGACGCGATAAGAAGTTTGGATTCTATATTATTAAATTCATATTTTTATATGTACATAGTACTTACACTCATTTTGTATTGTGCTTAACAGGAGCACCTGTTTGAGCGCAATATATTGAATAGAATTTATATTAAATATAAATAAATAATTTAGAATCATTACAAAAATTGTTATTGTTGCCGAAAACATCAGTTTTCTGATTTCATAACTTAAACTGAAAAACGTAACCTCATAAGATAACTATCGTTTGCCAGTCTCTCCATCATAGTCGATTTTTTCAGACAATGATACTTGATATTGTGCATAGTGTTACAGCTTATTAAAGACATAACTTTTTTTTTAAATATGTGTATAAGGATATGAGAGTTAAGCAAAACATTCAACTCTATCAAAATTCCTGAAAAAACATGGTTGGTAAAATCTGGCTGGAAGAGTACAGAAAAATTATAGCGATTAACCTAAATTTTTTTAAAAATATGCAACATGTTTGTACCCCTGAATTTCATAGGCCATATTTTTGCGTTGTAAAAATTTATATTTGTAAATAGCTTGTGAGACCGAGAAAGCACTTTTAATAAAGTTTATAAATTCCCCTATTGCACAGACTAATGGAATTGCAGCGAGTGCCCATTTGCTGATCACTCGCCGCAACTTCATTAGTGTATTTTTGACAGATGTACTTTTCTTACTCTTTTGCAATTGTGAAATTAAGACTTTATAAAAAAAAAATTAACAAGTTCGAGCGACATAACTAAAAAGAACCAACAAAAACTTAGTAGCCACATACAAACACAATGAATGAACGTTTCTATTTTATAAATGTATCCGCCGCTTTTACATATCAAGATAAACTGATAGCTAGCTTCAATCATTAAAATAATATGCTAATACTTTAAGTCAATTGTTAACTATCTCTTTACTGTTTACTGTATTGTAAAAATTCTGGGCATAATTTTTTATTAGAAAGATGTTTGTACTTATTATAGGCTAATTTCTAAATCCTACTTAATTTATCATATACATTCTGTATAATATCCCCAATCTAACTTATCGACAGTATTTAATTAAGAATCAAATACAAAAAGTAGAATAAAAGAATATCATAACTATTCCTGTGTAGACATTCTAAAAAACTAAAATCCAACCTAATATGTAAAATCTCTTATATTATTTTTTTGGAAAAGTATTTTCTAAATAATCTTTTATTGATTGGCTACATGTAGTAAATCTCCAGCTGAATAAAGCACTTGGATATTATAACGACTTATTTTTATCTTTAACTCAATACGCTCGTAATTATGTTAGGTATACTATATATTACATTATTACTAAATTTTCATAATCCCTTGTTTTAATCAGAAGCACGTACATGTACACGTAACCCAATTTAATACAAATGCAATATTTGATATAAATTAACAAATTTTGAAAGCGAATGTAATATACCTATCAATGGTACAATGAACAAGTTTTGTAGGAACTTGTAATTCGGAGCTATTCTTAAATATTGACAAAACAATTTTAATCCATACTAAATCTGTGCCATTTCTTCTTCAAGTTCTGATTCAATAATTACCCTTTAACAAATATTCTCTGAATTATATAAACCTTCCAATGACTTATGAAAAAAAATTTAATCTTTCTTCGTTCAATTTCTGTACCACTTTCTGTTTTGGTTGTTTTTTTCCACCTCCAACTGCAAATAAAAGGACAGATTATTCAAACAATAATGTTCATATATAATATTAAAAATTTATAAATGAATTCTTTTTTAGATTTGTAATAATTATCTTATTAATTTTAACTTCATCATAATTACATACTGTATAGAACTTTTTTTATTTAGAAATCATTGCGTTGTCTGTAAAATCATATGTTAACAGTCTAGTATAACTTACTTACATTATTATACAATTCACAAAAAGAAAGCTTTCAAGTTAACAAATTTCTAATTAAACTTATTAATGTTATTTTTATTAATATTAGCCTTTATTAAGGGTCGGTCCATACAATGGCGATGTTTTTTTGAATATGATATGCTATTGATATTGATATACTATTCTCCACATGTCGTAGTTTCTTCAATCCGCTTGTTTGAAAAGGAAATTTAATTATTGGCGACTTCTTTGTTATTGAATATTAAAACGCGAATGTAATTTTGGTGATGAGTTTTAAGAATATTAACATTAAAATGTGTAATTCATTCGATACTCTTTTAAAATGAATAAGTTTCAACTTACAATTAAATATTTACGACTACAACCCAATACGCAAGAACGGTCTTTAAGATAATTTCCTCTCAATATGAGTAAATGTTACAAAGCAAAAATATTTGAATTAAAAGTGAAATTATTTTAGATATTATAATTAAATGTAAAATTGTACTTTACAAGAATGTTCAAGTTGAAGTTTGTCAACGATTTAAATTCCGTACAGAGAGTATTCGCTGTTCTATATTCCATAAACAATATTGTATGTGTAACTATAGAATAATGTTAACAGGTAGATATATACTGTTGTGCGAAAGAGATAGGGCTTTCGCAATCCAATCGAAATATTTGTATGAAGTAAACCCACCCTGGATGCTATCTTATAGTCAAATGCATGTTTGTTGAAAAAAAAATAAACATTTTAAAATTTCGTGTACAATTGCTGTTACAATATAAGGGCACTTTTTTCACAAAGGTTAAATAAAGTAGTCATGAGATCAAAAACAAAAATTTATTTGTAAAAAACTTTACATTAATTGTTTCGGAATAAAATGTCAAATAATTTACACCCCATTACAAGGTTATTTGTATACAACGATTTTGTCAGTTTAATCATCATAATGTCGATTTTGTCAGTTTCATCGTAGTTCGCATCAATCCAAATAGATGGCGTTGATTATTCGTATGAATAATACCTTTAGAAACATGTTTGTAAGGCCATATCTAGTGGTTTATATTGTTGGAATTTAAGTGTTAATATTTGTGACAAATTTAATATGCTGTCCAATTTATGTCAATTTCTTAATAAATAGTTGTATTAGCTTCTTCATTGAACATATATTGTTTGCCATTGTAATTTCTTTCATTACTAAAATAATAATAATTAAAACTATTGTTAGCAAATATTATTGTTGCATATTTTTCATTGAAGTTATAATATCGAAGTACGATTTTTAAAATTAACTCGATTTTTTTATTTGCTTAAGTAATGTCAAAATACACTCTTTATCGAACTCGGTAATTTTGATTTTGATTTGATTGATTTGACTTTTTAACGAGGAAATCGCGAAGCGACCAGCATTGTAAGATACTCTCTACGATTTAAAAACATGGCTCTGTTCTTTTGACGCGTTTACGTCGTTTAAAAACGCGGTGAAGGGTATCTAATTAGATAAGCTCGCTTTTTGAAGTTCGTTTTTCGTAATATCTTCTTTGCTCGCCCTCCTCTTTGCGATTTCGTAATGTGGTTAGTTTGATTAAAACAAGGGACCACGCGTGCCGCCCGCCCAGTCTACACTTCGCGGTCTAACCATATCACGGATTTAACCGAATAAATGTTCTTACTTATTAGCTTTTGTTTAATGGAGTTAGGGTACAACAACACGGTTAACTAATTTACTATTATTGTCATTAAGTTATCATTATCGTTTATAGTTTCAGAATGTAATTTGTTTGTTTTTGCAAGGTTATGAATTTATTTAATTGTTTAGTGAAACTTAAGCGTAATAGGCCGAAACCAAAGATCATTAGTTGACGATGCTTATTAGAAATTTTCTTTACGAAACCGAGGGTATCCTTTTAATAGTTATCCTTTGTTTCAGCTTCGCTGAAACCGAGTGAAAATAAAAATATCAATGAGATTTATTCTACGATTATTTATTGACGAAAAGCACATTGAGTTTGCTTAGTTGTTAGTTATATTTGTTTGTTCTTTTTCTCATTTATTGCTGCTTAGTTTTTTCCAGGGTAATATATATTTCTCACTATCATATTGACTCATTTACATTTACTCTTTAGGATCTTTAATTTGATACTGACTTCGATACTGTTCAAATGAAATTTTTATACGATCCAAGATAATAATTGAGTATTTATGTGCTGACCTCATTTGATGTTACTAAATATCGACGATTGAATGATAAATTTTGATCTTAATGGTAGTAATAAACATAATGATATGACTGGTTTTTGATTTTCAATTTGAATTATATATTATTATATAATTTACTATGAGAAAAACATTAAATTTACGACATCCCAAAAACAAGCATGAAATTGTGAACGATAGCACTAACTTGTTGACCGTTAGAAAATAATTGACGGTGATATTATATCTTAAACTCGTTAAACCATATAGATAATATGTTAGAACAAAATTTATTCTGTTACTACTAAGCAATCAGCGCGCAATTCCTGTTTTAATTAAACTAACTACATTATGAAAACACAAAATGAAGGACCGGCGAACAAAATTTCAAATGAAGCACCTTCGTAAGGTGAGCTTATCTAAGTAGGCACCATTTTTAATGCCTTTTAAAATACATCGGCGCGACGAAGGAGTGATGCGAAATATCAAATGATAAACTATATTTACAAAATAAACCACAAAGCTGCTATTTCATAAAAAAATAGTTGTTAAAAAAGAAAACGATTATTTGGTAAAGTTAAAGTTGGAACATTTTATTATTAGACATCTTACCGATATTCTCGAGAGAGTAGCTTCTATCGAGATTACTATCTATTCGTATTTATTAATATACAATAACCAACAGAAAGCTGACGGGGAGAACCGATCTAGTTTTATAAGTCATATTATATTATTATAATTGAAATGAAAAATGATAAAGCTATCCTATTCATGAGCAATTTTTCACGCTTTCTTATATAAATTATAATTCGAGCGAAAGATTGAAATTACAATTTGCTACAATAATCATTTATTAGATTATTGTAGCAAATTGTGCCTTATACGTCTAATGGGGAAAGACAAACATACGAGTATGTACATATTTGTTACCAATTTTATGTACGGGCAGTTCATATAAAAAATTTTCAACCCTTAATAAATTACTAGAAAAGTCTACATATTACAATAAATCGTGGCAAATTCTATATTATTATTAATTATTCATATTCTGTTCAATATATTGCACTTAATTGGGAGCGGATATAAATGCTATATACGATATGTAAATATGAATTTTAATAAACCATAGAAGTGAAATTTCTTATCACGTTTAGACACCGTCACAGGAATATGTGACGAGAGTAGAGCGGCGGAAGAAGGGACAGCGCATACTGGAACCTCAAGTGCTTATAAAATTTTAATTCTTTCATAAGTGGAAATCAATTTTGGGATATAACGATTTTATCATTCGTGAAATATAAAAATATTCAAATAAATACTGAAAAAATGAATATTGTATTAAAAAAAGATTGATGTGCAATTTTAATTAATTTAAATTAATTTCCGTGTAGTGTATAAATAAATTAATTAACCTGACATAAACTCTTTCGTAATAAAACGTATAATTGTAAGTGCATACACAATGTTCTTATGTATTCATATCTACTTGAGCAACATAATTCCGTCCGAGTCTTATAATATACCTAGGTAAGTATAAGGCTCAATTTACTAGTGAGAAACATTAAAATTATAAAGAGTCCCTTTATATTTCTGATACGCCCAATATAGTTGTAGTTCTTATTATACTACAGTTACTTATTTCTATTTAATAACACTCTTATTATACTCTTATTATACTCAGTAAGATTATTTCAAAATCAATGTCACTGTAATTGACAAACTTAGAGTTTGAGATTAGAAACTGACAAAAACATATACTAGAATTTCTGATCGTAGCCATGATATAAGGTAAAGCACGACGTTTCCTAATGCCTAATTGTATCACATTAAAATGTCCGATATCTTCACTTTTGGTTGAAAGTTGCTAATGGCCACTTCTTTGTCTTTTCTTGAAATTCTCGCCTTATATTTATTTATATTTTTGGTCATCCATCCTATGTCTAAGCCAATTAGGTTTTCTTGCATGACTTTTGTTTTTGACCTTTTGTTTAATAATAACTATCGCATCCAATATTAAATTTCATTTCTTTCGTCTATAATTGCATTATTAACAACTGTTATTTACAAGGTTCATTATGGATAAATGGCTGTTTGCAATTTATTTTATGATTGTCACTTTCAACAATTTAATGATGAATTTCCTTGTAACAAATGATATTACGTCGAAACGGATATCGCAATGACGCAATAGAAGTATGAGAAAAATGTATTTTTATTTTAAATTCGCAATAGTAGTATGAAAAAAATATATCCATATTTGAGATGAAATTTGTTCTCTGACGACATTTGTACTGTCATTTCCAGTTATATCAATTATTTTCCGAATTCACAAAGTCAAAATAATCGAGTTCAATACTAGAAGTGTCGAAGCTACGCGTCACTTATGTTCGCATGATAGACACCTTTGATAAAAATCTTTATTGAATGAGTGTAATTTATCGTATATATATATATATATATATATATATATATATATACACACACACATATATATACATTTTTTTTCTCTTTGTGGTTTAGCTATATATTTTATCGCAAATTTATGGGATAAACTTATGTAACGGTTATGTAATTTTTACCTAAATCTTTAACCTTTTAAATATTAAATTCTATATTATAATTAACCTGACATATAAATCTCATTTACATTTTCCTTTTATTCGGAAAATTGGTATTTACGATCTAAATATATCCATCATTGCTTTTAAGGTTAAGAACTTATCTAATTAGATAAAGTACAGTTAATTGGGATCAAACGGATCACCTATATTTAATATTTTCTAAATAAAATACCATAATGACGGATGATATCGGACTTGACATGACAAGTTATTTTTGCACATTTTTAGAATAATTTTTTTTAATAAACAAACGAAAATCATGGAAAGAAGCTATTGTATTCTTATAATCAGCCCTTTAAAAGTTTTTCTAACCTAAATTTTCAGGGTTTCATATAATTAAATGCTTCGTAAATTTACTCTCTTTGTTATATAATTATCATATCACAATCGTTTACATTTCTTATGTAATAGTATTGAAAAAATAATTGGAGGATCGAAAGTTTGCAAATTTTATAACATTTACATGCGTAGTTTTGAAGATTTGTTCAAACAGTATCAAGGAAACAAAACAGTGACTGATTGAAAGTTCCGATGAAGCGAAGCCATAACAATAGAATAAAGCGTGAAAATACTCTTTTTAACGGAAATAGGCTTAAAATAAAAAGCAATAAAAAACTCTACATAATTGTCTCGTTCCATTCCTCGAAAAAGATTTTTTTAGTACATTTTATGGTCCTATTGTCCAACCAGCAATCCACTTATAGCTTCGCCGTGCCCGTTTGTCTGTCCATATAAATATCGCAGTCATTTTACTTGCAGGTTGTTAGTGCTATAAAACTGAAATTTGGTATGATTGTACATATTTATAACACTTACAAAGGTAAGAAAGAGAATCATTTAATATTTTTTGGGTACTTGCCCTACATTCAAAGTGGAAGTGAATTTCTTTTATTCGCATCCCCCATTGCGTATGATATCGTCAAAATATATTTTTTTTAAATTTTAAGTATATGTTATTGACACTTTTTGATACAGGGATCCGTTTATGAAATATTAAGCTTTGAAGTTGTCATTTTTTTAGGGTCGCTTGTCTCTACCCCTTATCAGCTTTATCAATAGTTTTGATTATCTGAAAGAATTCATAATAGCAGCATACAAAACGAAATTAAAAGAAAAGTTATCACAGTTAATCAGGCTCTACTAGTCTGCTAGTAATATTCGACTGACTTATGACATGTAGTCAGGTCTAAAAAGTTTATTAGAGTTTCAGACAAAACACTTAAGTCAACTGCAAAAATAACATTGTATCCTGAAATAGATATTTATTATGTCAATGAAAAATATACTAAGCAATATATTCAAATATTTACATAGCAAAAATTATATCAATATTTGTATACAGTTTAATAGAAATACATAACTGTTTATATGCACCTTAGTGTGCACGGAATTCTCACATTGCGAGTTATACTCGTACCTAACAATTTTTATTTATTTATAATTTCATATCTTCCGTCATATGAAAATTAAAACTATGAATGAAAATTTGCCAGCTTTAATTATGTACGTAAACCCATGAACGTTCAAAGTATATTCGCATACCTATGGACGTTAACATTTTCCATTTAATTTTCGTCAACTGAAGGGATCAATACATGGTTTTAATGTTTTTCTTCTAATACTAAATCCTTAATTTTTTCTCTACAAAGTTGCATTAGTATAGTATACGATGCAAGCGCAAAAAACATCGCAATCCAATCTATATTTTGATGATTAGAAAATATTCAAATTATTTCGCAGTTAAACACATATCGTAAGGGTAACATTTACTTTTCATTCCAAATTAAATTAATCAAAATTCAATACAATTTCTTTATTGTATTGAATTCGATACAAATTTCATCAAATGTTAATGTAAAAGAATCGTTATCCAGAGCAAATTAACTAAATTAAGGCTGGTTTAAATCGAGTGTAATCTAATTAAATCTCAACTTAAAAAGAATTGAAGACTAAACTAAAATGAAATAAATACAGTGAAAAAGAACCCAGGTTAGAATAATATCGGTACAAGCGAAATATGATGCAAATCGAAGCAGATTCTGTTCAAATAGAATAAAAATGGAATTCAAGTTAAATATATATTAACCAAAATGTACACCAAATACAATGCAAAAAAGTTGCAATTACTAAACTATAATTGCAATTAAGTTTAACCTAAGTACTTAAACTATAATTGCAATTAAGTTAAACCTAAACATAATTGAAAAGAACTCAGTTCAAACTCTAGACGACAGTACAAAATTTAGCTTTAAACAATTTAACGAAATTTTGGCGAACGTCAAATTGAACAAAAGCTTGTCCAATATCATATGAAAGAACATATCATCTAAGTACTAAACATGCGAGACATTGCTTAATTTTGGAGACCAGGAAATTATTGGTGACTTAGTCGCTAGAGGACATGTTTTGTCTGTTTTGTTTCTTTGTTTATGTCAATATAATATGATTAAAGTTTTTTAATTAATATCTATTAATTTACAGCATGGAAGAAACAAAACTGAACTCAAAATTAAAAATTGATTATAACTTTGTGCTATAACACATAACAGTGAAATTGTTTCCCAGTTATGTCCAACTGCCATTGCTAAAAAATGTAAAATAACACTCATTCAGTTACGATTGGTATGATTGAGCCGCGAGGTACAGAGTGAGCGAGTAGCACGACCGGCCTTTTGTTTTAATAAAATAAAATAATTACGAAATCAAAAAAAGCGGGGCACGCAAGAAAGATATCGCGAGTGGCGAACATCAAAAAGCGATCTTATCTGATTACGAATCCTTTTCTGTGCTTTTAAACAGCAAAAAAACCAAAAAAGATCCGAGCGAACTTTTAACCATAAAACGTATTTCACAATGCAAGTCACGTAGCGTTGACTTCAAAAAGTAGCGTATTAAAAAAAATTTGCGGAAGTTAATTTTATAAAAAAAATTATCGTTGAAAGTTTTATCGATATTCCTGAGCTTTAGTTAATTTTATAAGAAAAATCATCGTTGAAAGTTTTATCGATAATTCTGTACTGGATTCGGAGATCTAAGGTATTGAAGTCGTAAATTCTCTTTTAGTATTGAATTTTCACTGGAAAATATGAAAGAACCACTAATATAGAACCAATAATTACTATGAATTATATTCTACATAAATCCTTCTAATTAAGTTTGTAATAATTTTTTATACTCAAGCTCATATAAGTATGGTATATAAGTACAGTATATGGCATATAGCTCGTATAAGTATGCTATACAGCTAATGTCACAAAATATACAACTTAAGTAACCTGAGAATGAAGACTATGCATTAAGGTACAGTAAAATTTTACTGAGCTTATCGTGTGGGTAATTTACTAAACTTTTGTCTCTAGTGGTATATAAAGAATAAAGTATTTTTGTCCTTGTAGCTGCAGAAAGTGAACTTAGCGTTATGTCTAATTTGACTTTGCAGCTGAAGGGAAGAAAAAACATAAAAACATGAATTATCTATTTATTCCTAAAATTCTTAACAGAGTTACGGTCATAAGACTGTAAATGCCGTGAAAACTTTACTTTTGGTTCCATTCCTTGCAAGATCACAGTATCCACTCCTAACGTCAATTAGTAAAAATTAATCTGAATGTAATTCAAATATAAAAGAAAAGGAGCTAAATTAGGTATTATTCGAATAAAGGATTAAGCTATAATCTTAATTAAAACCAATCTAATTTAAAATAACTTACCTAAGCGAAAACAACTTCATTTCAAATTGGACCAAACTTTAAAGATTCTAAATCAGCACAAAGAGCTACATAAGGACTAGCTCAAATCAAACGTAGTTTAATTTAACTTCGACTCGAATCAAATTAAAAATAAAACCAAATAAATATTAGAATTAAAGAAAGTAGAATTAAAGCGAAGTCAAATCGAATCCTAGACGATAACTTGAAACTGAAAACTTAATCTTACACAATTAGAACCAAATTCTATTCAACGTTATATGAAAGAATATGATGACACTCTTGTACTGATAACTCTCGATGTCGCTTAATTTTGGTTATTTAGCAATAATTGGCGATTTAGTCTCTGACGGTAGCACTATTTTCTAAAGCAGTCTTATTATTTATTTTTCATTCACGTTTGTTAATTTATTGCATGGCAGAAGCAAAGTTACTAATAAAGTTAAAAACAAAAATTAGATCTGTACTATATAATAATTCAACTAAGCTCGCAACGAAATGTACTTTCATTAAACTGCTGTAGCTAACAAACTGAAACGGCATTCTTTTAGTTACTAGTGATATAATTAGGTCATAAAATGCATACAATTCGGCCAATCTTTGTTTCAATCAAATTAAACGTTTTACGAAATGGCAAAGCAGAGGGTGCGCAAAAAAGAAAGCAATATCTTTTTTATAGGCAAACATCAAAAAGCGAGCTAATTAGGAATCCTTTTCGGCGCTCCTAAGCAGCAAAAAAGCGGTGAAAAATCAGAGTAAATTTTTAAACCGCAAAACTTATTCCATAATGCAAGTCACGTCATAGCTACTTTGAGAAAAAATCACCTATTAGAAAAGAAAAAGTTAATGGTAATGAAGTTAAGTTTATAAAAAAGAATATATTTAAAAGTTTGATCCATATTATCGCACTGAGTAAAGAACGTCTATCGCAATTGCGATCTATGTGTGTCTATCTAAAATATTGTAGTCAAAAATGTTACTCTAGCTTATAGCTCGAGTGAGAAAAGTGGAAAAGAATGAAATAGTTTCAATCAAGAACAAATATTTCACACTTACGGTTATGACAATTCATGCCAAAGTAGCTAACTACGATATTTAAATCGTATAGGAAAAACTAGTATACTTGCACTTCAATATAATATACAACTGGACTTTATATTCAATTCGTAATAATTATGTACACTTAAATTCACATATTATGGATTCACCGCTAAAAATAGCTGACTCCTATATTCAGCGGTAAATCTGACAATCTGTTCCGGTCAATAATACTAAATTCTACTGAGACACTTATTTTCTCCGTTCTGTATAATACACTCAACGGGAATAAAATGTGAGCGGTATACATACACGTACGAGTTTCACAAAATTATATTTTATAAATTATATGTAAATATTACCGCGAATATGAAGATATTCGTGTGGTGCCGTGAAGAGGGATTACGCTAATGCTTGCTTGATTATTGCAATAAAACATCTGGTACTGAAATGAAATCCATACAAGTTAAAGTGTCAAACCGGAATACGATGGTCAGCATTATTTCACGCGAAACTAATTCTTAGTTTCACAAGTAATCTCAGTCATTTATAGGCAAACATACTAATCTTGTTTTCGAGATATTGCACAGGTAATAATAGAAAACTGTGCAGATTATTTCAACTCTTCTCTGAAAGTATTGTGTAAGTATCTAACCAAGGAAGGGATTAATGAAAATTAAGGAAAGAGTGTGATTTAGGCCGAAATTATATATATATATATATATATATATATATATATATATATATATATATATATATATATATATATATGTATATAACTATACATGTTGTTGCACGACGAATATAAATCTAGTTCAGAGTTCTTTCTTTGCACGTGGGTTACGTGATTTTATTATTTTTTGTTTGTATGGTAATAATTTCTCGTTTATTCTGACTAAATAAATCGTAACAAATTAAACTCTCTCCTTAGGTTTTATTATTCTCATTAGAATTACGTTTTATTCTTAAACGCCAAAATCTTTTCTTTTTTCCGGGCAATCAACTTTTAGTTTAGTTAGTATTTTACTTAGTTAGTAACTTTAGTTTAGTTAGTATTTTACAAAAATTAAAATTGTTCAATTTTGTTCCTATATATATATATATATATATATATATATATATGTGTGTGTGTGTGTGTGTGTATATGTGTGTGTGTGTGTGTGTGTGTGTGTGTGAATATATGATCTTTTTTCGTTCGCGTCGATAAGTTAAATCGGACAATGGTTTTATTTCGTACTCTTTTTGTGTTTTTGGAGTTCTGTATCTCAAAAAGAAAAACAGAAAACTTGTAAGTTCTCTCACGTGACTGTCTATGTGTCTGGCAAAGCCAATTTTCTCAGAAAGTACACGACGTTGAAACTTAAAATTTGGTACATAATACGTCTTATTAACCGATATTCTTTGCATAATTTTTTTCAAAATATTCATGTATGAATTAAAGAGGTAAGTTAGGTACTCATCTTTTTTAATTTTACAAATCCTGTAGGTTATTGAAAAGGTTTGTTATGAAGAGTATACAATTATTTCCTTTGTAATTTTAATCTTCCCATTTAAAGAAACATTTTAAAAAATATGACAAAATTAAGCATCCAACGCTTTCAAACTACGGAATCAAATATCATGAAGAAAACAGGGTCAGTAAAATGTAAATTTGAAACAAACTATAGCAATTATCCTTGATCTTATAATCTTTCAAAGATGCACTGTGAAAAATTAATATTTTATTAAAAATACAACAACCCTGTGAAAAATGTATATTTTTAAATAGTGTAATGGAAATACTATGTACCAAAAAATATTTAAAAGTACCTAAATTTGCAAAGAACCCTAGAGTTCCATTCTACCTTGACAGATTTTCCTTATATTATTGTTTTTTTTTTATTTTCACCTATATGTTTGTTTAATTCTTCCAATGATTTTTAATTACCAATAGTTTCTCTGTACATTATCGTTATAGTCCTATTCTTTTGTGGGAGGAACATATACTGGATTACCGGAGTTTGTACTAATTTTCACTATTATAAGTTCATCAAGTCAAGGTATTTAAAATCGATTGCAAATTTTTACTCAGCCCTAAAAAGCAGATAATAATTATTTACATAAAATATTTTTTAATTTACCCCGTTTTTAAACCGGACTAAAAAATTTAAATTAAATTCTCATCACCCTGTAAAGATTTATAATCCGATGCAGATTTATAAGCACATACATATTGTTCTGGAAATTTGTAATTATAAATTTTCAATAGCTATGAAAATACTTGTAAGAAAAACGTGGTACGCAATTTCACCTAAGTCACTAACAATTTTATTTCATCACAAAAGATGTGAACTGTTGTATGAGTTTTCTCAACGATAGCTACTCTACACTCCTCACTATTATCTATTGCATGCGCTCCACATTTTTCGTTTTAGATTTTTAATTAGCAATTATTTCTCTACACACTACTTTTATAGTTTTATTATTCTATGGGAGTACCATATACTGGTTTTCTATTGTATGTATTCATTTTCACTCTGGACATACCGACATATAGTTGAATATATTCAGTTTCACTCTAGACATCCCGACATTTAGCCCATGGAAAAAGCACTCTGACCTCTAATCGATTCCGACCGAAAATTTGTTTCTTGGATTTATTTTTTGTGAACACAAATCAAACTTTCACCGGGAATTACGATGATACATCGAATTCGAATGATACATCGGTCACCATCTCTGAGATACACGAAATATGTGCTTCGGCAACACTTGTTGACGCACCAACATTCTCGGCAGTTGCCATCGTGGCTGAGGATGGATTGCTGCAAGGCAAGGCGCGCATATTACGATTGGATTGCGTGTATGAGACATAAGAAAGACAAACAGGTAAGGCGCCAATTTTAGATGAAGTGACCATAGGGTCACTTTAGTTTACCCCTGTAAAATAAAATGACTTTCTTAAAGAACTGAAGGAACTGTTTTTGGGTCGCTGAAACTTCTCGTCTTAAACTACCCCCACATTTAAATAATAATTTCACATTTAGTATTTTATTTTCATTTGCTACTAAAAGTGATTGTTAACACTACAATGTATTACAACTGAGCTGCATACTGATGGTAGCTATATAATTACGGAGCTGCCCTGCTGGAATATGCGAATAAGCGCAATAGAGTAGTGGGCTACTTTAGCAAAATTACTCAAGGAGCAGGGTGTCGCCATCACTCTTGCAAAATCGAAGCTTTGGCAATAGTTAAGATACTACAACATTTTGGGCATTATCTATTCGTAGTGCATTCAAAATCATAACAAATTGCAACGTACGTAAAATGACTCATAGTGAACAGATTTATTGCCCAGATTAGCATGCTGGTTGACCTACAATATAGAAAAGGTGCCTTTATGACTCATGCAGACTACTTATATTCGGTCTAAACAACTCAATAGCAGACGAATATATGGTAACATATACGGACACGCTTAACAATAGTCAATTTGACGCCTCCCGCTATTTAATAAAAAATGACTTGTTGTACTATAAATATACTGCTGTTGTTGAAGAAGCAAGATTATTGTATTTAATACGAAAAGGACTCCGATTGAGTTTATTGCGCATCTTTCATGATGAGCATGGTTATATCGGTATTGAAAAAACTGTAAATGTGATATTACGTCATTTTTTTGGTATGTCTCATAAGTAAAAAGATTCCGAAGGCACCGCAACACGTATAAAGTCCTGTACAAAGTCCAGGAATCTTAAGTGAAATGAAAAAAACTCACAATATTTGTAACTATATAACTTAAATAACAATGGCTAGGTCTGATATATAAAAAATAGGTTAAGTGGTATAATTAAAAGGTCCTGTCTGTGAACCGTACTATTTAAAATTTTTGATCTCCTTTGTTGCTTAGGTAATTGCTTTCTTAATGACAATTAAATAAAACTACATGATGTAGCATTATTTCTACTTTCTTTAAGTTTTTACCACGATCTAGGTTTCGTTGTATTACAACATCTTCAGTTGGGCTATAATTGAAACTGGTACTCTTATAGTGAATACAAATTAAAATAAATTAAAATTCCATGTAACACGATCTGACTGGAATGAAAGCCAGATTAAGCACAATATTCATAAGACATTCCCCAAATTTATTTATATTAAATTAAAATCCACCTTAAATCGAAGTTAATTCGATTCGAACACGAACTAAATTAAAAAAATATGCAATATGAAAAAAAATTGTTTAAACTTCGACGATTCAATGATAAATTATGATTTTGAGAAAAACATTAAACTCGTAACAATGCAAAAACAAACAAGGAATTGTTAGCAATAAAACTACCTAGGAATACGATTTTATCAAAATAAATATCTCTGAAATTGACAAGCTCCGAGTTTGAGACTGGGAAGTGGAAAAAATATTTAATAGAATTTTTCATCTTAGCAGTGATCTAAGGTAAAGCAAGATGTTTCCCAATAGATGATGAGTTTCCCATTGAAATGTTTGATTTCTTCGCTGTTCGTTGAAGGTTTCTAATAGCCACTTCCTTGTCTGAAAGTTGAAACAGTCGCATTATATTTATTTATATTTTTGGTTGCCCGTTTTATGTCTAAGCCTAATTTCTCATTTTACTTTTGTTTTTTACTTTTTGTTTAGTCTCTCGCATTTAATATTCAGTTTCATCTCTTTGTTCTATAACAGCTTTAATATTCTTAACCCATGGTATTTAAAAGGCTCATTGTGGGAAAATTGCTGTTTGTAATATATTTTATGATTGTCAGTTTCGGCAACTTAATGGCATGAGAAAAATCTATTCTTATTTGTTATGAAATTTATCTCTGACGATATTTGTACTATCGTTCCCAGTTATATCAATTATTTTCGGAGTTCACAAAGTCAAAATAATCGAGGTCAATGCTAGAAGCGTCGAAGCTACGCGTCACTTATGTTTTCATGATCGAAAAGTTTGATATAAAACTATATTGACTGAATGTAATTTATCGTAACCAAGATAAATATCGTATAAATTTATATTCTCTGTTTCCCGTTCTGCTATATATTCTATCTCACATTTACTTATACAACTTATTAACGTTATTTAATATTAAATAAAGTAATTTATATCTAAATCGACAGACGAGAGTATGTAATTTCTTATACAGTTAAATTGAATGTAGTTATTCTTTAATATTAAAATGTAAATAGGTTAATTCTTTGCGATACGGTTTTAATACATTCAGGTTTGTAACATATTTTCATAATATTATTTAATTATTTAAATATTACATTGTATATTTTACTTAAGTTGTGATAAATTTTATTTCTATTTTCGTTTTGTTCGGAAAATTGATATTTACGATTTAAGGATATTGGTCATTGCCTTTAAGGTTAATAACTTTATTAATTATATAAAGTAAAGTTAATTGCTCAAAACTCAAATGGACGCATATGTGTCATATTTTCCAAATAAAAAACGGATGTGACGGATGATATCAGACATACCATACCATACATTTTTAAAGTTTATGATATCAGCTATGATTAACAATGGTATCTAAATACGTGATCTCGTACCAAAGTAATATCAAATAACCTGTCCAGCATGAGTAGAAATGGCACTACGATTATTTTATATACACTTATTAAATATTATGTTCCCCTCAAAAATATAGAGTACAACACAATATTTGTAAGAAACTATTTAAAAATATAAATATTTCACAACTTAAATGTATTGGCTACTATATCTTTCACAAACGTAAAAAGTACAGTGCATCTTCTCCCGTGCTGTTAGGTCTCGTTTCTCTTGGGGTTGCCCCTCCTAATCCTATTTCTTCACTCTGAGCGTAGTTGTATCATTTCTGGTTTGAGTCCTCTAGTCCTCATACATTCTTAATTTTCCCCATCCAGGTCGTTGGCGGGCTTCCCGGACCCCTTTTTGGTTCAGCGATTTCCAGAACTTTCTAGTCATGTTATGCGTCATAACATGGCCATACTAGCGTAGGCTGTTCTCGTGTCATTTGCCTGTTATATTGGCAACTTTATACGTACCCCTAATGTAGTAATTTCTGACTTTGCCTTTTAGGGTGACTCCCCCGGGCCAGCGTAATATTTTCATCTCGGTTACATTAAATCGCGGTTCGTTTGATTTGCGCAACGCCCAGCATTCTGACCCATATGTAAGAGCCGGTCTTACTGCTCTTTTAGAGACATTTCCTTTGATCTCAATTGGCATTTTCGCGTCACAGAGGACCCCAGTCAACGCTCTCCGCTTCAGCCATCTTGTTGTTATTCGGCTTTCGATATCGGCATCGGTTGTACATTTTGACGAAATTACTGAACCAAGGTATTTAAACTGATTTACTTTTTAAGGGGAGCCCAGCCTATGGTTACTGTTGAAGCTGTCTTATTATTAGTACCTGAAAAGTTACAGTGCATATATTCGGTCTTGAACCTGCTGACTCTTAGACCCCTGCTCTCTAGCGCTGTGCACAATGCGTTAAATTGTGACTGTGCTTCTTCTGTCATTTTAGTGACTAGTACTTTGTAATCAGCGTACAAAAGCATCCAGGGGTAGGTAGATAGATAGGTTTTTGTAGGTCTTCTGTGTCATAATTCATAACTAGGTTGAAGAGCATAGGGATCATTCCAGAGCCTTAATGGACTCCCACTCTGACCTCGAAGTCGGCTTACCATTTTGGTGGTGGTATTACTGTACATATCCTTCAGGAGATTTATGAAGTGTTCTGGGACCTGCTGTGATCTTAAGGCCTGCCATATAAGTTTCCTTGGCACCCGCTCAAAGACCGGAGTCGAGGTATATAAAGGTGATGTGAAGGTTCTTTCCGCACGCTTTGTACTTCTCCGTAAAAATTTGTAAAGTGCGTATAGCATCTATTGTACTCACACTGCTGATGTATCCGGACTGATTAGGTGCGATTTTTGTTATTTTGGTGAATCTTCCAGCCAGTACACCTTCTCACAGTTCTAAAGTGTACGAGGTTAATTTAATCGCTCGATAGTTCCCACATTGCGGCACGTCACCCTCGTTTTTGAAGAAAGGGGTAAGATTACTTTTCCTCCAGACATCAGACATCTAGCTTTCTGTTAGAATGACGTTAAAGAGGTTAGTCAGTCATGCGGTGGTGATATCTCCCTCCATTTTCATAAGTTCTG
The DNA here is from genome assembly GCA_039881145.1 of Druceiella hillmani. Lineage (NCBI taxonomy): Eukaryota > Metazoa > Arthropoda > Insecta > Lepidoptera > Hepialidae > Druceiella > Druceiella hillmani. Next base: position 38,257,520 of record JAYKKI010000003.1, on the reverse strand, counting down.
AAAGAATTTCATCAGGCCCAGTTGCTTTGCCATTTTTCATTTTCTTTAGTGCTTCTTTAACTTCTTCTGGTGTTACTCTATCTAAGGGGCCGTGGGTGCCATACGGTGCATGTTTAAAAAATATGAGATATAGGATAATCGCTACAGCTTTCCTGTAACGTTCCAGTCAGATTTTGTTAATCCTGTTTTGGTCAAGATTTTTAATTCCATAGTTTCAGAGAGGGGAGAGGCTGGCGTTTGTTTATATTTGCATATCCTTTGAAATATCTTTAGAAGAAGACAATTTAAAATTATGAAACAAAACTTTTGTATTCTTCATTAAAAGCCCTTTTAAACGATATTCCATAGGGTATCCTACCTTATATTTAAAAAAAAAAGGACTTTTTTCATTAATTTTTTTCATAATCAAATTTATACGAATAATTTGAAAAATTTACTAAGTACAAAATATGTGAATTAATGAGATATATTATATTACTTTATTTCGAATTTTTGCGTTGCATGGTTTCTGAGAAAATTGATTGTGAATAAAAATAATATAAACATATATTTCATAATTTAACAACATATTTTTCACAGAAGTGAAAATACAATGAATATTTAAAATATTATCACATATATAATCATCGTTATAGTTTCCTACAATTTCCTACGCAACATAAATTAAAAAGGAAAATTTTTAAATTACCCCTACCTCCCCCATTTCCGAATGAATATTTTTTATTTAAGGTATTGTGCTAAATGCAGGTTAATATGTTTTAATATTATGCCAAATTTTGAGTTTCTGAGTCAAGCAGAGTTTCTGAGAAAAATGGCTGTGACTGACGGAAGCGAGAGAGAGACTGATGGAGAAGTGAGTGATCTTAAAAGATTTCCGTTTTTCCTTTTGTGTATAGAAACTCAGAAAATAGATTAAAGTCTTTACTAATACTGTCTTAACTAACCTGTGTATTACGTTGATATAAATAAAAAAAAATATTTTATTTAAAATTACTGAATCGGTTTCGAAGATTTTTCTAACCTATATTTTCAGGTTTCCGTTTGAAACGACGCTCCAAAAAATTACTCCGTTTTTTAAATAATTATCATAATACAATCGTCTACAATTCTTATTTATTCTTATTGACACAAAAATTGGAGTAGTTTATAATACTTGCCTACGTTTAAATATACGTTCGAACAGTATCGGGGACACAGACTGATTCTAAGTTCTAAGAAAGCGAAACCATTGCAATGTATACATGTATTATAGGGCATGAATGTACATTTTTAAAACAAATAGGCTTAAGCCACAAAGCAATAGAAAACTACATAATCGTCTCGTTCCATCTCTCAAAATAATTTTTAGTAACTCTTAGGGTCTCGTAACCAAACTAGCAAACAATAATAGCTTTGCCATGCCCGTTTATCTGTCCATCTATATATCGCACTCATTTTACTTGCAGGCTCTTAGTATATATATATATATATATATATATATATATATATATATATATATATATATATATATTTATATTTACATATATATATTTGTATTTACATATATATATTTATATTTACACAGTGAAAAATTATATTAACATTTATATATAGTTTAATAGAAATAATATGTGTACTTAAATGTATATAGGCAACTAAGTGTGTACGGAATAGTCACAGTGCGAGTTCTATTTGTACTTAACAAGTTTCATTTACTTATAACTTCATATTTTCCGTCATATGAAGTAGAACTATTGATGAAAATTTGATAGATTTTATTATATACGTATACCCAAGAATATTCAACGTATATTCGGACACCCATGGACGTTCAACTTTTGAAATTTGTTTTCGTCAACTGTAAGGATCAAAACATGTGTTTTATTTTTCCTTGTCATACCAATTCCTTAATTTTTTCTATATAAATTTGCATTAGTCAAGTATACGATACGATGCGCAAAAAACCATTACAGTCGATGCTGTTAAATTTTCGTGATTACGAGATAATCGAATGATTTCCCAGTTAAAAATACGTGCCGCAAAGATATAACTTTTTGTTATTTATTTTGAAAAGCAACGCACAATGAGAGCGAAAATGTAATCAACTTTAAACTTAATGCTACTTAAACATAATTTAAAACCAGCCGAATTACATACACTTCAAATAAAAACAAGTTACGCCTTATTTGAATTCGTTCCAAATTAAATTGATAGACCGAAACAAAATAGAATTCAGTGCAAATTGCTTAACAAAGGTACGAAACGAAATAAACACAAAACTTTACAAAACTAAGTTAAAATGGATTAACGAAGTTCAAGAATATGCTGTTAAACACAAAAAATTACCCCTCAACCATACCAACGTAGAAGCTATTGGACTTTTGGATATTATCCATGACCTGAGAAGGATGAAGTTTAAAGCGTTTTATGTATTAAACCTCATCATTTAACTTCATGAACATACTTGGTACAGTAAACCCGCACATGACTTACTTCAAAATAAAATCAAGTTAATTACATCAATGATAATTAATTTAATTGTATGTAAAGATTGTATCATGCATATCCATATATCCATCAAAGGATGTTTTTAAAAAAATTGCAAATTGCGTCAAACTTTAATGTAAAGGAGTCGAAATCTTAAGCAAATTAACTAAATCATGGCTGTTTTAAATCGAGCGTAATTTAATTCAAGCTCAACTCGAATGGAACTAAAATCCAAATGAGAAGTAAATAAACACATTAAAAAGAACCCAGGATAAAATAATATCAGCAGAAACGAAATCCAATTCCAATCGAATCTAATTAAAACATAAATCTAATTAAAGTCATCAGTCATCAAATATAATGCAACCCAAACACAATATGAAAAAAGTCGACTAAAATTTTCGGATCCTTCACGACAATTTAATATTAAGTCCTAGAAAATATAACGATATTTTGGCGAACATCAAATTAAACGAAATCTTGTCCAACATCATACGAAAGAATATGAATAATGACACAAGAGTACTGGGCGCGCTCACATTGCTATCATTTTCGGCGCTCTTAAACAGCAAAAAACGACGAAATATCCGAGCGAACTTTTTAAACCGTAAAACGTATTTCACAGTGCAAGTCACGTCGCGTCCAATTCGAGAAGTAGCTTATTAAAAAAAGTTTACCTAAGTTAATTTTATAAAAATTTCATCGTTGAAAGTTTTATCGATATTCCTGCGCTGGATGGGTAAGGAGCGTCTATATAGATTTATATCTAGTCATGTCGATCTAAGGTATTGAAGTCCCAAATCATATGTTAGTGTTATAATTTGACTGAAAAAAAAAACTGAGATTCATATTTATAATGAATTTAATTCAACTAATGTATCAAGTTTGTAATAAATTTTTGTGCTTAAGCTCATATCAGTATGAAGTGAATTGGTAGAGCTAGTGTCATAAAATGTACAACTCAAGTAACTTGAGAATTAGGACTATTTATTAGACAACAGTCGAACTTACTGAGCTTATCGTTTCTTGTAATTTAGTTAACTTGTGCCTGTGGTAGTGTATGAAGAATAAAGTGTTTTACGGTTTTGACCTTGTAGCTGCATAGAGTGAATTTTGTAATACATTTAATTTGATCTTGTAGCTCTAGGGAGGAAGGAATAATATATTGATTATATCTATGTATTCTTAAAATTTTTAACGGAGATGCGGTAAATAATGCCACTGCAAATGACATGACGACTTCCTTTTGATTTTGTTCATTGTAAGAAAAGAGTACCCAGTTCTAACACAGATTAATATAAGTCAAATTGAATGTAATTCAAATATGAACTAAAATGAGCTAAATTAGATACAGTAGAAATAAAAAATTATAACCTTAAATAAATTCAATCTAATTTAATTTAACCAACCTAAGGAACAACATATTCAGTTCAAATTTCCCCAAAACTTAAATTAAAAGATTTGAATCCACGCTAAATGAATTACATAAAGACTGGTTCAAGTCAAACGTAATAAAATTCAACTAAGACTCGAATCAAATTAAGAATAAAACGAGAAACAGCCCAAACTTAATGCGACTATAAACGAGGCTAATATTAACTTAAAATGGGTTTTAAATGCAATCAAATTCACATCAAATTGAATTCAATTCAAATCGAAAATGGATAAAATCGAAAGCAAAATGAAAGAAACCTAATCAAATCCAATTCGAACCCAATGTAAGTAGAATTGAAGCGAACCCAATTCGAGCCCTAGACAAAGACTCGAAACTCAAAACTTGATATTATATTATTGATAGAAAATCTTATTCAACATTACATGAAAGAAAATGACGACACTCTTGTTCTAACTACTCCCGAGGTCCCTTAATTTCTAACTAATAAATCTGACGGCCGCACTATTTTATGGTGTAGTTTTTGAATATTTATTTTTCGCTCATATCTATTCACATGGCAGAAGTAAAGTTAAAAGAAATAGAGGTACGAGTGATATTATTGGGCTGCGAAGTGCAGGGCAAGCAAACGTATAATTTGGTAAAACCTTTATTTGAACCTAATTAAACGCTTAACGAAATCACAAAGTGGAGGAGGTGGCGCAAAAAAGATAGCGATATCTTTTTATAGACGAACATCAAAAGGCGAGCTTATCTACTTGAGAATCCTTTTCTACACTCTTAAACAGCGAAGATGCAGCGAAAGATCAGAGCAAACATTTGAACCGCAAAACGTATTTTACAATGCAAGGCACATGATGTGTATTTCGAGAAAAAATCACTTATTAAAAACATAAAAATTTGCCGGAGTTATATTTATAAAAAATTACTGTTGAAAGTCTTATCATTATTTTCACAATGGGTAAAAAACATGCTCTCTACGTGTGTCTAGTTAAATACTGTAGTCACAACGTTGACATTATAACTCGAGAGTAAGTCTTACGTTGGCATTATAACTCGAGTGAGAAAATCGAAATGAAAAAATGAAATTCTCGGCGGAAAAAATAAAATTCTTGCAATTAATATCAAACCTTTCATACGTACGGATATGACAATTCACGCCGTTGGTGAAATTCTGCCAATAATTGTTTAACATAAGACACTACCATATTTGAATCGTTTTAGAAAAATTAATACACATATATTTAATAACAGTACAACTAGCAACGAGACAGTAAATTAAATTCGTAATAACTCTGTACATGATGAATAAGGTATATGATGAATACACCGCTGAAAATAGCTGACTGCTATATACAGCGGTAAATCTGATAATCTGTTCCGATCAATGATACCAAATTCTACTGAGATGGCTATTTATTCCGTTCAGTATATTATTCCATGTATATTTAAATTTTTATGATGTAATAATTGAACTAAGCATGTAAAGAAATGGTCTCCCACTTACGTTAAAATGCCGCAACTTATAAACTGAAACAGTATTCATTTATTTACGAGTGACATGTATTGGTGAAATGCAGGGGATCGAACGTGTAATTTAGCCAACCTTTGTTTCAATCAAATTAAACGCTTTACGAGATCACAAAGTGGTGGGCGCGCAAAAAAGAAGGCGATACCTTTTTTATACGTGAACATCAAAAAGCGAGCTTATCTAATTAGGAATCCTTTTCTGCGCTCTTAAATAGCAAAGAAGCGGTGAAAGGTCAGAGTAAACTTTTTAAACCGCAAAACGTATTTCACAATGCAAGTCACGTCGTGGCTACTTCGAGGAAAAGTCACTTATTAAAAGAAGAAAAAGTTTATCGAAATTAAGTTTATAAAAACTTATAGTTGAAAATTTTATAAATATTTTCCAATAAATATGTACATTTAAATTTATACATTGCATAGTTAATAATAGAAAACTCTCTAGAAAATTTCAACTTTTCTGTGAAAGTATTGTGTAAGTATCCAGGGGAGGGAGTTATGAAAATCAAGCAACGAGGGTGTTTTAGACCAAAACTGTAGTGTCTAAGCTAATTGAAGTCAGTGAGTATGTATGTAATATATACATATGTATATGTGGGTGTGGGTACACACACCTGTATATATATATATATATATATATATATATATATATATATATATATATATATATATATATATATATATATATATATATACATAAAACTAAGTCGTGTTAGTTACACCGTTTATAACTCAAGAACGGCTGGACCATTTTTTTTGATTTTTGTGTTTTGATTTGTCTTCGTCGGGAATAGGATAAGTATTAAAACATTGGAAAAAATTTACGAAAAAAATTTATTAAAAAAATTCATTTTCTCATACATTTTGTATGGAACGGCTTTGTTGATGATATATCGAGAAAGGATTGACTGAAATTTTTTTGCCATGGAAAATTTTTTTATCTCGGCTACGAGAAGTTCCCCCCGCATTGTTAAAGTAAAAAAAATCACAAATAATTTAATTGTGTATAAAACGTAATATGTGATGACAGAAAAAAAAGAAAAAGTAAGTCATAAATGACAGACCCGAACGAAAATGATAATTGGTTTTTAATAATTCTTATTCAGTTTTCAACTGTTATTTCATTTGAATTTGATTGAATTAATTCTCTTTAAACAATTTTTTCTCAAATTCATTACCGAAGAGTTCTGTTTTATGAAGATGTTCACTTTGTGAGGTTATGATATTTGTGATTGTGCGGACATCGATACTTGCTTCATTAAGTAATTTACGTGATTAATTTTTGCGTGATTAATTTTAAAGTGTTATTTCTAATGCTAAGAGTCTAATCTTTCACAATGATACCGTAATGCAATTCGACTTAGGAATATTGCAAATCAATCCACTGCAGTTGAACAAGAAATTGCACGGAAACAGCGCCGCGTAAGTTTGGTCCGACTCAAGAACAAGACAAACAGCTCAGTTGGCAACGAAAAATCATCGAGCTTATCGCACATATCAACAGCGTAATAATCTTCGACGCGCAAGAAAAAATGCTTCAAGCTTTGATTTGAATCGAGTAGCATTTCAATAAGATTGCATAATTGACTACAGCTCGCATCCTTTCGTTCGAATTGGCCCAATGAATATTGTGTACGACCATTGCGGTGCATTGAATTAGTTAATAAAACTAAATAATTTAATAAAACTAACTTCACCTTTGACTTTATATATCTAAGGCCAAATTCACAATCGAATTGGATTATTGCAACCGCTTGAAGATGCACAGCATAAATTCATCTAAATTTACTTCATGGGCAGCATGGAGGAACAACTTGATCGGTGTCGAAATATTGAATCGGCAATAAAAAGAGAAGTTCTTCAAGATTTGCAGCAACTACTTCATGAATATCATACATTGGTTCGGTTGTTCATAACTGCGTGGGATTGCATGCCAAGTGATGATTACAAAGTCGTGATTTTAATGTTATTTTAATTTAATTAAAATAATTTTCATTTTGATTTGTATATTTATTGAACTTAATTAATTTTGAATATTCATTTTAACTTAATAAAAAATAGAATTTAATTCAGCTAATAAGTTAAAATATTTATTGACTCTGAGGCGGTACGAAGTACGCCGAGTCAACTAGTATATATATATATATATATATATATATATATATACATATATATATATATATATATATATATATATATATATATACATATGCATTGGTTCTTATGTATATGTCACATTTTACCCACGATGGTTTTTATTTTCGTTTGCATGGATAAGTCGGATAAAATAATTGGATAATTGCTTTATTTTTCTATATTTTTAGAGTTCTATACCTCAAAGGAAAAACTGAAGACTTCTAAGATCACTCACGGGTCTGTCTGCTTGTTTGATTATCTCAGCAAGTACACAACGTGGAAACTTTAAATTTGGGACATAATACGTTTTGCTAACCTAATCTAACCCAATCACTTTGAGTTAACTTTTTTTGAAATATCCATGTAAGAATTAAAGAGGAGGTAAATAAAATACCCATTTTTTTTAATTTTACATGTCCTGTTGGCTATTGAAAAAAAACATGTTATGAAGATTACCAAATTAATTCCTTCATTATTTTAATTTGCCCATTTAAAAAAGTTTTTCTTAAAAATATGAGAAAAGGAAGCATACAACGCTTTCAAAACTGTTCAACCAAAAATCATGAAGAAAATAGGGTCAGTCAAATATGGCAAGAAGATTGGAAATAAACTAAACGATTATTCTAGAATTTACAATCTTTTAAACATACACCATATTTTAAGCACGAGAAAGATATAGAAGGCAATATATTTTAATTGTAAAAAAATAATATTTTTAAATAATATAATAGAAATATTATTTACCCATAAATATTTAAAAGTACTTAAATGTGCAAGAAACGCTAGAGTTCTAGGATTTTTTTTTATACTTTTAGTTTTTATTTTCAGTTATATATTAGTTTAACAATTTCGCTGTATACTATCTTTAGAGTTCTATTCTATTGTAGTAGTACCATATGCTGGTTTTCTATAGTATGTACTAATTTTCACTATGGACAACCCGACTCATAATGAAAAAACATAAGCTCATGAGAAATCACTATGACCTCAAATTGATTCCGACCAAAAGTTTGTTTCTTGGATTTCATTTTTTTGAAATAATACTTTCACCGGGAATCACAACCGCTTAAAATCGAATGATACATTGGGCACAATCACTGAGATACACGAAATATATGCTTCAGCAACGTTCGTTATTGCGTCACCATTCTCGGCAGTCGCAATCGCGGTAGACGATGGCGGTGGCAACGCGTGACGCACATTACGATTGAATTGAATGTATGAGACAGAAAAAGGGTAAACAGATAGGGCGTCAACTTTAGATGACGTAATCGTAGGGCCATTTTAGTTCACCCCTATAAAATAAAATGATCTTCCTAAATGACTGTGTAAATAAGAGATTGCAACGCACTTAAAATGACTGATAGTAAAAAGGATTTATTGCCCAGAGTAGCACGCTAGTGGATCTACAAAATTTTAACTACAATTTTTAATCTAGAAAAGGTGTCCTTATGAATCATGCAGACTATTGAAGTAGGAATCCTGTTTCTTGGAATCACATTTGTAAATCTTAGAATTGGGTTCAAATAGCTCAATCGGCAGGTGAAGAAATGCCAGCATTTATGGACAAGTTAAACAATGGTGAATTGGGTGCCTCCCGCTATATAATAAAAAGTGACTTGTGCTATAAATATACCGCTCTTGGAGAAGAAGTAAGATTATTGTGTTTCATACCAAAAAGACTCCGATTGAGCTTATTACGCTTCTTTCATGATGAGCATGGTCATATTGATATTCCCAAATTGTAAATGTGATATTACACTATTTTTGGTTTCCAAGCCTACATCAGATTGTAAAAAAGTATATAGTTTATTTTTTGGTAAATCCCTTGTGTAAAAAGATTCTAAAGATACCGCAACAACCAATAAAATCCTGGACTAATCCTAAAATTATTTTTTTTAATTTTTAGGTACTAAGTTGTATGCGGTTTATGTTTTATTATTATGCCAAATTTCGAGTTTTCAGGTCAAATTGTTTTTGAAAAAACGGCTGTGGCAGTAAGACTAACCGAAACGTGAGTGATCTTGAATGGTTTAGTTTCTCATGAAATTCTTTATTAACCATAGCGTGTGGGCTTCGCTGATACATAATAAAAAAGGAATGAAAAGGTATAACTTATACTTTCCGCATTTCTATTGTATCATAACACAATCGTTTACGATTCTTATTTATTGGTGTACGAAAAATAGCAATTGCAATTTTGCAAATTTTGAAAATATTCTTAATTTTCATACATGCATTCCAAGGACGGAAAAAGTAGAAAAGTACCAATAAGATTGAACATTGACTAATTCTAAGTACCAAGAAAGCAAAACTATAGCAATGGAAGATGACTTGAAAGTATAGTTTTAACTTTAATATAATTGAGCTACAAAGCAATAAAAAACTCATGTAATACTTTAGTTTAATTTCTCAAAAATATTTTTTAGCTCTTTTAGGGTTTCGTAGACATACTAGCAACCCCCTTATAGCTTTGGTATGCCCGTTTATTAGTCATTAGGTATAGTTATACAAACAAAATATGAGTAAATTTATTTTTTTTATTATACATGCAAAATATGAGTAAATTTATTTTATTCGCAGACCTCATTCCATATAGTATCGTTAAAATGTTTTTAAAACATTTTGGGGATGTCACTTTTGATACAGGCATCCGTTTACGAAATATTAAACTTTAAAATGATAATATTCGTTAGAGTTGAATATCTAAAAAAAATATTCACCATATTAGTATACGTAACGAAATTAAAAGGAAGGTTATCACAGCTAAGTAGGCTCTACTAATTTTCGAGTAACATTCAACTGACTTATGACTTATTGTCTAGTCTGAGAAAATTTCATAGAAATTCCGGACAAATGACTTAAATAAACTGTAAAAATAACATTGTGTCCTGAAATAGATATTTTTTTATGTGTGGAAAATAAACTAAGAAATATACTTATATATTTACATGGCGAAAAATATTATTAACATTTGTATATATTTTAATGAAAATACAATATATGCTTAAGTGTTTATATGCACCTTAGTGTGTAAGAAATTCTCAAAGTGCGAGTTATGCAAGGTTGATTTAAATAAAGAATAATATAATTTAGCGAGTATTATTAATAATAATTTTATATCTTCCCTGTACCTTCAAAGTTTATTCGGATACCCATTGACTTTCAACTTTTTCAATATGTTTTCGTCAATTGTAAAGATCAAAACATGTTTTTTTCATGTTTTTCTTATTACCCAAATTCCATATGTCTTACTTTATAAATTTGCACTAGCCGACTGTACGATTCATGCACAAAAATCCATCGTAATCGAGGCTGTTAAATTTTGGTGATTAGGAAATATTCAAATGACTTCGCAGTCAAACACGGTAACATTTACCGTAAGGGCTTAACTTTTTATCATTTTTCGTGCGAGAAAGTAACGCACAAACCGAACAAAAATTGAATCTCTCTTAAACTGAATGTTACTCAAATATAATCAAAACTCAGACCAATTATGTACACTTTAAATAAAAAAAATAGGTTACATCTTAGTTGCATTCGTCTCAAGTTAAATTACTAAACCTAAAAAAATGTTATTGCATTTGATACAAATTGCACCAAGCTTTAATGTAAGAGACTAGAATTCTGAAACAATTTAACCAAATCAAGGTTGATTTAAATCAAGCATAATATAATTTAACCTTGAGTGGAACTATAAATAAACTAAACGTTAATAAAAGCATTGAAAAGAACCCAAGTTAAAATAATATCAATACAAACGAAATTCAATAAAATTCGAAGCTGATTCTGTTCAAATAGAACAAAAATCTAAATCAAGTTGAATATACACTAACCAGAATGTACACCAAATACAATGCAAAAAAGTCAAATAAAATTGCAATTCAATTAAACTTATATGTAACTGATCGGAACTCAACTTGAACCCTAGACAACAATTTAAAATTTAGCTTTAGGAAATTTAATGAAACGTTAGCCATCATAAAATTGAACAAAACTTATTCAATATCAAACGAAAGCGAATGATATCACCTGAGTACTGAGCACGTTCGACATTGCTTAATTTTAGAGACCGATATATTATAGGTGACGTAATTGCTAGAGGATATATTTTGAAATGCAACATGAAAACTTCTTTTTAATTAATATCTATTATTAATGTATGGCGTAGAAGAAACAACGTGGAAGACCTAACAATGAAATTGTTTTCCAATTACGTTCAACTTAAAATAACTCTCATTCAGTTACTAATGACAGGATTAGGCCCTGAAATAAAGAGTGAGCGAGTAACACGACCGATCTTTTGTTTTATTAAAATAAAATCATTACGAAATCAAAAAAGCAGGGGTCGCAAAAAGATATCGCGAGTGGCGAACATCAAAAAGCGAGCTTATATAATTAGAAATCCTTTTCTGCGCTCTTAAATGGAAAAAACGACGAAAGATCTGAGCAAAACTTTTTAAACGGTAAAACGTATTTCACAATGCAAGTCACGTCGCGCTCACTTCGAGAAGACGCTTATTAAAAAAAGTTTACCGAACTTAATTTTATAAAAAGTTCAGCGTTGAAAGTTTTATCGATATTACTGCACTGGATTAGGAGCGCCTATGAAGACATATCTTTTCATGTCTATTCATGTATTTAAGTTGCATATCCTACTTTAGTGTTATAATTTGAGGGCGTTTGCTATTGCTTTCTGGGCTGCCTGAGATATTCCACTAGTCTTGATGTTCACGTGACTTTGTGTAAGTTTAAGTTTTTGGCACATTTTCTTGAACCGAATGCTTTGTACTGTTTTTTTAGATTTAATTCGGAGTCAACGGTACAATCACCAATGTAGCCAAATCCGTTGTTTTCAAATATTGAATATATTTGGCGTTAATTCTGTAAAAATGCATTATTTGTAATTAAATGAAACTACGTGATGTAGTATTATTTCTACTTTATTATTCTTAACCACGACCTATCTTTCATCGTATGACAACATCTTCAAGTAAACAATTTGTAAAGATTTCAATCTTTACGTGTTTTAATAATAATTTAATTTGCATAATTTGCAATTAAATGAAACTACCTGATGTAGTATCATTTCTACTTTAGAAACAATATTACGTAGAAGGATAGTAGAAATAAAACCATATCACGTAGATTCATTCATTTGTTACTTATAAATTTCTACAAAATAAACGCCAAATATATTCAATGTCATAATTTGATTGTGAAATTGGAAAAATCACTAATATTCGTAATTATTATTATAATTTTATAATTAAAAAAAAAAATCCTAAAAAAATTAATGTACGTCAAACTGAATGTAATTTGGATTGAAATTAAAACGAGCTTAAATCAAATAAAGCTTAAGATATAATCTTAAATAATTTCAATGTACATTAAATTAACCCACTTCAGCGAAAACAATTTCAGTTTCAATTGCATCAAACTTTAAATTTATGAATATAGCGTAAGTAGCTATATAAATACTAGCTCAAATCAAATGTAACTTAATTTAACCCCGACTCAAATCGAATTAAAAATAAAATCAAATAAACATTGGCTCAATCAAAAAATAATTCAACCAAAAAATTAATCAACCCAAAATTGGACAAGCCCAAATAAAATGGACTTAAATTAAGGCTAATGTCAATTTAAAATCGATTTTAAATAAAATCAAACTCACGTCAAATTGAGATTAATATAAATCTTAAATGGATAAAATCCAATGCAAAACGAAACAAGCCTAATCAAACCCAAGTCAAATCCAAAAGAAAAAAAGAATTGAAGCGAACTCGAATCGAAGCCTAGACAATAACTTGAAAGTCAAAACATAATCTTTGACAATTGAAATCCTCAATTAAATGAAACTACGTGATGTAGTATTATTTCTACTATCTTTAATTTCTCTACCATGACCTAGGTTTCGTTGTATTACAACATCTTCAGGATATTAGCAAAGATAATCTATAGCAAAATAGCAAATACAAATAAAGATAGCAAAATCCAATCTTTGCTAATATCCCACCTGAAGATGTAATACAACGAAACCTAGGTCGTGGTAAAAAAATTAAAGAAAGTAGAAATAATACTACATTACGTAGTTTCATTTAATTGTGAATAATGAATTTCTACAAAATTAAAGCCAAAAATATGCAATAATTGAAATCCTACTCAACATTACATGAAAGTATATGACGACAGTCTTGAACTAACTATCCCTGACATTCCTTAATTTCGGTTATCCGGTATTAATTGGTGGCTTAGCCTCCAACGGCCACACTATTTTATAATGCAGTTTCATTATTTATTTTCCATTCATGTCTGTTAATTTACTGCACGACAGAACTAACAGACGTTAATTCTGCCGTGTAAAATTAGATCTTTACGATATAATAATTCTTAAAAGCTTATAAACTTATAAAGCTTATAAACTGAACTAGTATTCATCCAGTTACGAGTGATATGTATTCGCCAACTGCAGTGGAGCGAACGTGTAATTCGGCCAACCTTTATTTCAATCTAATTAAACGCTTTACGAAATCACAAAGTGGAGGGCGCGCAAAAAAGGTAGCGATATCCTTTTTTATATGTGAATATCAAAAAGCGAGCTTATCTAATTAGAAATCCTTTTCTGCGTTCTTAAAAAGCGAAGAAGCGGCGAAAGATCATAGTAAAATTTTTAAACCGAAAACCATATTTCACAATGCATGTCACGTCGTGGCTACTTCGAAGAAAAGTCACTGATTAAAAAAAGAAAAAGTTCATCGAAGTTAAGTTTATAAAAACTTATAGTAAAATTTTGGTGCATAAATATTTTCTAATAAGTATGTATATGTATAAATATTGTATATATACGAATAAATATAAATGTATAAATATTTTCTAATAAGTATATACATTTAAATTTATACATGATGGATTCACCGATAAAAATAGCTGACTGCTATAATCAGCGGTAAATCTGGCAATCTGTTCCGTTCGATGATATCAAACTCTACTGAGGTTGCTATTTAATCCGTTCAGTATAATAAACTCAACTGGGATAAAATCTGAGCTCCATTGACATACAAATTTCAAAAAATTTGATTTTAAAAATTATATGAAAATATTACCGTGAGTATGAAGTGATTCGTGTCGCGTCGGGGAGCGCAATTGAGCTAGTGCTTGCATAGTTACTGCAATACGACACTTGGCTAAATTGATATGTCAAGAAATTCATTCAGGTTAAAGTATCAAACCGACATATGATGGATAGAATCATTTAAATTCGAGCGAAAACTATATTGTTTACTTGAAAGAAACGAATCACGGAATTAAATCTTAGTTTCATAAGTAATCTCAGTCATTTATCTTCAAACATGTTTTTAGTTCTTGAGATATTACATAGTTAATAATAGAAAACTTTCTAGAAAATTTCAACTTTTCTGTAAAAGTATTGTGTAAGTATCCAGGGAGAAAGTTATGAAAATCAAGCACCGAGGGTGTTTTAGACCAAAACTATAGTGTCTAAGCTAATTGAAGTCAGTGAGTATGTATGTAATATATATATATATATATATATAAATATATATATATATATATATATTTACATATATACATGGGTGTTTATGTGTATGTTACAGTTTTTACCCACCGTGGTTTTTATTTTCGTTTGGATGGATAAGTTAAATCGGATAATTGCTTTATTTTTCTATATTTTTAGAGTTCTATACCTCAAAAGAAAAAACCGAAGACTTGTAAGGTCACTCACGGGTCTGTCTGCCTGTTTGATTATCTCAGAAAGTATATGACGTGGAAACTTCAAATTTGGGACATAATACGTCTTGCTAACCTTACCTAACCAATACACTTTGAGTTAACTTTTTTAAAATATCCATGTAAGAATTAAAGAGGAGGTAAATAAAGTACTTCATTTTTTTAAATTTTACATGTCCTGTGAGCTACTGAAAACATGTTATGAGGATTATCAAATTAATTCATTCATTATTTTAATTTGCCCATTTAAACATGTTATTCTTAAAAATATGAGAAAAGGAAGCATACAACGCTTTCAAAACTGCTGAACCAAGAATCGTGAAGAAAATAGGGTCAGTCAAATATGGCAAGAAGATTGGAAATAAACTAAACGATTATCCTAGATTTTACAATCTTTTAAACATACACCATATTTTAAGCACGAGAAAGATATAGAAGGCAATATATTTTAGTTGTAAACAATTATTATTTTTAAATAATGTAATAGATAAATATTTAAAAGTACTTAAATGTGCAAGAAAACTTCGAGTTCTAAATTTTTTTTCATACTTTTGATTTTTATTTTCAGTTATATATTTGTTTAATAATTTCGCTGTATACTACCTTTAGAGTTCTATTCTATTGTGGTAGTACCATATACTGGTTTTCTGTAGTATGTACTAATTTTCACTACGGACATCCCGACTCATAATGGAAAAACAAAAGCCCATGAGAAGCCCCGACCAAAAGTTTGTTTCTTGGATTTAATTTTTTTAATTTATACTTTCACCGGGAACCGCTTAAAATCGAATGATACATTGGGCACAATCACTGAGATACACGAAATATGTGCTTCAGCAACGCTCGTTGTTGCGTCAACATTCTCGGCAGTTGCAATCGCGGTAGACGATGGCGGTGGCAACGCGTGATTCACATTACGATTGGATTGAATGTATGAGACAGAAGAAGGGTAAACAGATAGGGCGTCAATTTTAGATGACGTAATCGTAGGGCCATTTTAGTTCACCCCTATGAAATAAAATGGTCTTCCTAAAGAACTGTATAAATAACAGAGTGCAACGCACTTAAAGTGACTGATAGCAAAAAGGATTTATTGCCCAGAGTAGCACGCTAGTGGATCTACAAAATTTTAACTACAATTTTGAATCTAGGAAAGGTGTCCTTATGAATCATGCAGACTATTGAAGTAGGAATCCTGTTTCTAGGAATCACATTTGTCAATCTTAGAATTGAGTTCAAATAGCCAGCATATATGGACAAGTTAAACAATGGTCAATTGGGTGCCTCCCGCTATATAATAAAAAGCGACTTGTGCTATAAATATACCGCTGTTGGAGAAGAAGTGAGATTATTTTGTTTCATACCAAAAAGACTCCGATTGAGCTTATTGCGCTTCTTTGTTTCCAAGCCTAAATCAGTTTGTAAAAAAGTATATAGTTTATTTTTCGGTAAATCCCTTGTGTAAAAAAAAAACCGCAACAACCAATAAAATCCTGGACTAAGCCTATAAATATTTTTAAAATTTTTAGGTACTGAAAAAACGGCTGTGGCAGACTGACTAACCGAAACGTGAGTGATCTTGAAGGGTTTAGTTTCTCATGAAATTCTTTATTAACCACAGTGTGTGGATTACGCTGATACATGATAAAAAGGGAATGAAAAGGTATAACTTATACTTTCCGCATTTCCATTCTATCATAACACAATCGTTTACGATTCTTATTTATTGGCGTAAGAAAAATAAATTAGAGCAATAGCAATTTTGCAAATTTTCAAAATATTCTTAATTTTCATACATGCATTCCAAGGACGGAAAAAGAAGAAAAGTACCAATAAGATTGAACATTGACTAATTCTAAGTACCAAGAAAGCGAAGCCATAACAATGGAAGATGACTTGAAAGTATAGTTTTAACTTTAATAGGATTGAGCTACAAAGCAATAAAAAACTCATGTAATCCTTAAGTTTAATATCTCAAAAATATTTTTTAGCTCTTTTACGGTTTCGTAGACATACTAGCAACCCCTTTATAGCTTCGGCATGCCCGTTTATTAGTCATTAGGTATGGACATTATTAGGTATTGTACAAACAAAATATGAGTAAATTTATTTTTTTATTCTATATGCAAAATATGAGTAAATTTATTTTATTCGCTGACCTCATTCCATATAGTATCGTTAAAATGTTTTTAAAAAGTTTTGGGGATGTCACTTTTGATACGGGGATCCGTTTACGAAATAATAAACTTTAAAGTGGTAATTTTTGTTAGAGTTGAATATCTAAAAAATATTCACCATATTAGTATACGTAACGAAATTAAAAGGAAGGTTATCACAGCTAAGTAGGCTCTACTAATTTTCGAGTAACATTCAACTGACTTATGACTTATTGTCTAGTCTGAGAAAATTTCATAGAAATTCCGGACAAATGACTTAAATAAACTGTAAAAATAACATTGTGTCCTGAAATAGATATTTTTTCATGCGTGAAAAATAAACTAAGAAATATACCTCTATATTTATATGGCGAAAAATATTATTAACATTTGTATATATTTTAATGAAAATACAATATATTCTTAAGTGTTTATGTGCACCTTAGTGTGTGAGAAAGTCTCATAGTGCGAGTTATGCAAGGTTGATTTAAATCAAGCATGATATAATTAAGCAAGTATTATTTATTTACAATTTCATATCTTCCGTGAACGTTCAAAATTTATTCAGATACCCATTGACTTTCAACTTTTTCAATATGTTTTCGTCAATTGTAAGAATCACAACCTGTTTTTTTCATGTTTTTCTTATTATACAAATTCCTTAATTATTACTTTATAAATTTGCATTAGCCAAGTGTACGACGCATACGCAAAAAAACATCGTAATTGAGGCTGTTAAATTTTGGTGATTAGGAAGTAATGAAATGATTTTGCAGTTAAACACGGTAACATTTACCGTAAGGGCTACACTTTATAATATTTTTCGTGCAAGAAAACAACGCCCAAACCGAACAAAAATTGAATCTCTCTTAAACTGAATGTTACTCAAATATAATCAAAACCCAGACCAATTACATACACTTCAAATAAAAAATTAATTACGTCTTAGTTGCATTCGTCCCATTTTAAATTAGTAAACCTAAAAAAAATTGTATTGCATTTGATGCAAATTGCACCAATCTTTAATGTAAGAAACTAGAATTCCATAACAATTTAACCAAATCAAGGTTGATTTAAATCAAGCATAATATAATTTAACCTTGAGTAGAACTATAACTAAACGAAACGTTAAAAAAAGCATTGAAAATAACCCAAGTTAAAATAATAGTATAAACGAAATTAAATAAACTTCGAAGCTGATTTTGTTCAAATAGAACAAAAATCTAAATCAAGTTGAATATACACTAACTAGAATGTACACCAAATACAATGCGAACAAGTCAACTAAAATTAAACTTATATGTAACTGATCGAAACTCAACTCAATCCCTAGACGACACTTTAAAATTTAGCTTTAGGAAATTTAATAAAACCTTAGCCATCATCAAATTGAGCAAAACTTATTCAATATCAAACAAAAGCGAATGATATCACCAGAGTACTGAGCACGTTCCACATTGCTTAATTTTAGAGACCGGTATATTATAGGTGACGTAATTGCTAGAGGACATATTTTGTAATGCAACATGAACACTTTTTTTTAATTGATATCTATTATTAATGTATGGCGTGGAAGAAACAAAGCTGTACTTAAAGTGAAAAATTTATTACATCTTTGTGATATGACCTCACAATGAAATTGTTTTCCAATTACGTTCAACTTAAAATAATAAATAATTAGTTACGAATGATATGATTAGGCCGCGAAATAAAGTGTGAGCGAGTAACACAACCGATCTTTTGTTTTAATAAAATAAAATCATTACGAAATCAAAACAGCAGGGCGCGCAAAAAGATATCGCAAGTGGCGAACATCAAAAAGCGAGCTTATCTAATTAGGAATCCTTTTCTACGCTCTTAAATGGAAAAAATGACGAAAGATCTGAGCAAACTTTTTAAACCGTAAAACGTATTTCACAATGCAAGTCACGTCGCGCTCACTTCGAGAAGACGCTTATTAAAAAAAGTTTACCGAAGTTAATTTTATAAAAAGTTCATCGTTGAAAGTTTTATCGATATTCCTCCACTGGTTAAGGAGCGTCTATGAAGACATATCTTTTCATGTCTATTCATGTATTTAAGTTGCATATCCTACTTTAGTGTTATAATTTGAGGGCTTTTGCTATTGCTTTCTGGGCTGCTCGAGTTGTACCACTACTCTTGATGCTCACGTGACTTGTTTTGATTTTATCCACATTTTCTTGAACCGAATACTTTGTACTATCTTTTCAAATTATTTCGGAGTCGACGGTACAATCTCCAATGTAGTCGAATCGGTTGTTTTCAAATATTTAATATAATTGGCGTTAATTCCGTAGAAATTAATTATTCATAATTAAATGAAACTACGTTATGTAGTATTATTTCTGTTTTATTATTCTTAACCACGACCTATCTTTCGTCGTATGACAACATCTTCAGGTAAGCAATTTGTAAAGATTTCAATCTTTATATATGTTAATAATAATTTAATTGTCATAATTTGCAATTAAATGAAACTATCTGATTTAGTATAATTTCTACTTTCGAAACAATACTACATAGTAGGATAGTAGAAATAAAACCATATCACGTAGTTTCATTTAATTGTGAATAGTTAATTTCTACAAAGTTAACGCCAAATATATTCAATGTCATAATTAGATTATAAAATTGGAGAAATCATTAATATTCGTAATTATTATTATAATTTTGTAATTTAACAAAACAGATTATTCATTTAAAATATTAAGAATAGTAATTTGGATTGAAATTAAAACGAGCTTAAACCAAATAAAGCTTAAGTTATAATCTTAAATAATTTCAATGCACATTAAATTAACCCACTTCAGCGAAAACAATTTCACTTTCAATTGCATCAAACTTTAAAAAAAGAAAAAGTGAATCCAGCATAAGTAGCTACATAAATACTAGCACAAATCAAATGTAACCTAATTCAACCCCGACTCAAATTGAATTAAAAATAAAATCAAATAAACATTGGCTCAATCAAAAAATAAATCAACCAAAAAATGAATCGATCCAAAATTGGACAAGCCCAAATTAAATGGACTCAAATTAAGGCGAATGCAAATTTAAAATCGATTTTAAATAAAATCAAACTCACGTCAAATTGAGATTAATATAAATCTTAAATGGATAAAATCCAATGCAAAATGAAACAAGCCTAATCAAACCCAAGGCAAATCCAAAAGAAAAAAGGAATTGAAGCGAACTCGAATCGAAGCCTAGACGATAACTTGAAAGTCAAAACATAATCTTTGTCAATTGAAATCCTACTCAACATGAAAGAATATGACGACACTCTTGAACTAACTGTCCCTCACATCCCTTAATTTCGGTTATCCGGTAATAATTGGTAGCCTAGCCTCCGACGGCCACACTATTTTATAATGCAGTTTCATTATTTATTTTCCATTCATGTCTGTTAATTTACTGCAGGCAGAATTAACAGGCGTTAATTCTGCCGTGTAAAATTAGATCTTTACCATATAATAATTCAACTAAGCTTGCAACGAAATTGTCTCCCACTTACGTCGAGTGATATGTATTGGCCAACTGCAGTGGAGCGTTATTTCGATCAAATTAAACGCTTTACGAAATCACAAAGTGGAGAGCGCGCCAAAAAGGTAGCGATATCTTTTTTTATATGTGAACATCAAAAAGCGAGCTTATCTAATTAGGAATCCTTTTCTGCGCTCTAAGACAGCGAAGCGGCGAAAGGTCAGAGTAAACTTTTTAAACCGGAAAACGTATTTCACAATGCATGTCACGTCGTGGCTACTTCGAAGAAAAGTGACTTATTAAAAAAAGAAAAAGTTCATAGAAGTTATGTTTATAAAAACTTATAGCAAAATTTTTGTACATAAATATTTTCTAATAAGTATGTATATGTATAAATATTGTGTGTATATGTATAAATATATATGTATAAATATTTTCTAATAAGTATGTACATTTAAATTTATACATGATGGATTCACCGATAAAAATAGCTGACTGCTATAATCAGCTGTAAATCTGGCAATCTGTTCCGTTCGATGATATCGAGGTTTCTATTTAATCCGTTGAGTATAATAAACTCAACTGGGATCAAATCTGAGCTCCATTGACATACAAATTTCAAAAAATTATATTTTATAAATTATATGAAAATATTACCGTGAATATGAAGTGATTCTTGTGGCGTCGGGGAGCGCGATTGAGCTAGTGCTTGCATAGTTACTGCAATACGACATTTGGCTAAATTGAAATCTCAAGAAATTCATTCAGGTTAAAGTATCAAACCGGCATATGATGGATAGAATCATTTAAATTAGAGCGAAAACTATATTGTTTACTTGAAAGAAACGAATCACGGAATTAAATCTTAGTTTCATAAGTAATCTCAGTCATTTATCTTCAAACATGTTTTTAGTTCTTGAGTATAGCATATATGTATATGTATATATATATATATATATATATATATATATATATATATATATATATATATATATATTATATATTTATATATATATATATATATATGTATATGTATATATATATATATATATATATACATATATATATATATATATATATATATATATATTTATATATATACATATATACATGGGTGCTTATGTGTATGTTACAGTTTTACCCACCATGGTTTTTATTTTCGTTTGCATGGATAAGTTTAATATGATAATTGCTTTATTTTTCTATATTTTGAAAGTTCTATACCTCCAAAGGAAAAACCGAAGACTTGTAGGGTCACTCACGGGCCTGTCTGCCTGTATGCCTGTTTAATTATCTCAGAAAGTATATGACGTGGAAACTTCAAATTTGGACATAATACGTCTTGCTAACCTTATCTAACCAATACACTTTGAGTTAACTTTTTAAAAATATCCATGTAAGAATTAAAGAGGAGGTAAATAAACTTCATATTTTTGTATTTTACATGTCCTGTAGACAATTGAAAACATGTTATGAAGATTACCAAAGTAATTCCTTCATTATTTTAATTTGCCCATTTAAACATGTTTTTATGTCCTTATGAATCATGCAGACTATTGAAGTAGGAATCCTGTTTCTAAGAATCCCATTTGTAAATCTTAGAATTGGGTTCAAATAGCTCAATCGGCAGGTAAAGAAATGCCAGCATATATGGACAAGTTAAACAATGGTCAATTGGGTGCCTCCCGCTATATAATAAAAAACGACTTGTGCTATAAATATACCGCTGTTGGAGAAGAAGTGAGATTACTGTGTTTCATACCAAAAAGACTCCGATTGAGCTTATTGCGCTTCTTTCATAGTGAACATGGTCATATTGATATTCCCAAATTGTAAATGTGATATTACGCCATTTATGTTTTCCAAGCCTACATCAGTTTTTTAAAAAGTATATAGTTTATTTTTTGGTAAATCCCTTATGTAAAAAGATTCTAAAGATAACGCAACAACCAATAAAATTCTGGACTAAGCCTAAAATTATTTTTTTTTAATTTTTAGGTACTGAGTTGTATGCGGGTTATGTTTTATTATTATGCCAAATTTCGAGTTTCTAGGTCGAATTGTTTTTGAAAAAATGGCTGTGGCAGACAGACTAACCGAAACGTGAGTGATCTTGAATGGTTTAGTTTCTCATGAAATTCTTTATTAACCACAGCGTGTGGACTAGGCTGATACATAATAAAAAAGGAATGAAAAGGTATAACTTATACTTTCCGCATTTCTATTGTATCATAACACAATCGTTTACGATTCTTATTTATTGGTGTACGAAAAATAAATTACTAATTCTAAGTACCAAGAAAGCGAAGCTATAGCAATGGAAGATGATTTAAAGTATAGTTTTAACTTTAATAGGATTGAGCTACAAAGCAATAAAAAACTCATGTAATCCTTTAGTTTAATTTCTCAAAAATATTTTTTAGCTCTTTTAGGGTCTCGTAGACATACTAGCAACCCCCTTATAGCTTCGGCATGCCCGTTTATTAGTCATTAGGTATGGTTATACAAACAAAATATGAGTAAATTTATTTCTTTTATTCTACATGCAAAATATGAGTAAGTTTATTTTATTCGCAGACCTCATTCCATATATTATCGTTAAAATGTTTTTACAAAATTTTGGGTATGTCACTTTTGATACGGGGATCCGTTTACGAAATATTAAACTTTAAAGTGGTAATTTTTGTTAGAGTTGAATATCTAAAAAAAATATCTAAAAAATATTCACCATATTAGTATACGTAACGAAATTAAAAGGAAGGTTATCACAGCTAAGTAGGCTCTACTAATTTTCGAGTAACATTCAACTGACTTATGACTTATTGTCTAGTCTGAGAAAATTTCATAGAAATTCCGGACAAATGACTTGAATAAACTGTAAAAATAACATTGTGTCCTGAAATAGATATTTTTTTATGCGTGAAAAATAAACTAAGAAATATACTTATATATTTAGATGGCGAAAAATATTATTAACATTTGTATATATTTTAATGAAAATACAATATATGCTTAAGTGTTTATGTGCACCTTAGTGTGTGAGAAATTCTCATAGTGCGAGTTATGCAAGGTTGATTTAAATCAAGCATGATATAATTTAGCAAGTATTATTAATAATAATTTTATATCTTCCCTGAACGTTCAAAGTTTCTTCGGATACCCATTGACTTTCAACTTTTTCAATATGTTTTCGTCAATTGTAGGGATCAAAACATGTTTTTCTTATTATACAAATTCCTTAATTCTTACTTTATAAATTTACATTAGCCAACTATACGATTCATGCGCAAAAAAACATCATTAGCGAGGCTGTTAAATGTTGGTGATTAGGAAATAATCAAATGATTTCTCAGTTAAACACGGTAACATTTACCGTAAGGGCTTAACTTTTTATCATTTTTCGTGCAAGAAAGTAATGCCCAAACCGAACAAAAATTGAATCTCTCTTAAACTGAATGTTACTCAAATATAACAAAAAACTCAGAACAATTACATACACTTAAAATAAAAAAATAAGTTATATCTTAGTTGCATTCGTCTCAAGTTAAATTACTAAATCTAAACAAATTTTATTGGATTTGATACAAATTGCACCAAGCTTTAATGTAATAGACTATAATTCTGGAACAATTTAACTAAATCAAGGTTGATTTAAATCAAGCATAATATAATTTAACCTTGAGTAGAACTATAAATAAACTAAACGTTAAAAAAAGCATTGAAAAGAACCCAAGTTAAAATAATATCAGTACAAACGAAATTCAATAAAAATCGAAGCTGATTCTGTTCAAATAGAACAAAAATATTAATCAAGTTGAATATACACTAACCAGAATGTACACCAAATACAATGCAAAAAAGTCAACTAAAATTGCAATTCGATCGGAACTCAACTCGAACCCTAGACGACAATTTAAAATTTAGCTTTAGGAAATTTAATGAAACGTTAGCCATCATAAAATTGAACAAAACTTATTCAATATCAAACGAAAGCGTATGATATCACCTGAGTACTGAGCGCGTTCGACATTGCTTAATTTTAGAGACCGATATATTATAGGTGACGTAATTGCTAGAGAATATATTTTGAAATGCAACATGAAAACTTCTTTTTAATTAATATCTATTATTAATGTATGGCGTGGAAGAAACAACGTGGAAGACCTAACAATGAAATTATTTTCCAATTACGTTCAACTTAAAATAACTCTCATTCAGTTACTAATGACATGATTAGGCCACGAAATAAAGAGTGAGCGAGTAACACGACCGATCTTTTGTTTTAATAAAATAAAATCATTACGAAATCAAAAAAGCAGGGCGCGCAAAAAGATATCGCGAGTGGCGAACATCAAAAAGCGAGCTTATCTAATTAGAAATCCTTTTCTGCGCTCTTAAATGGAAAAAAACGACGAAAGATCTGAGCAAACTTTTTAAACCGTAAAACGTAAAACGTATTTCACAATGCAAGTCACGTCGCGCTCACTTCGAGAATTATTCGCTTATAAAAAAAGTTTACTGAAGTTAATTTTATAAAAAGTTCATCGTTGAAAGTTTTATCGATATTCCTGCATTGGATAAGGAGCGTCTATGAAGACATATCTTTTCATGTCTATTCATGTATTTAAGTTGCAAATCCTATTTTAGTGCTATAATTTGAGGGGTTTTGCTATTGCTTTCTGGGATGCTCGTGTTGTTCCACTAATCTTGATGTTCACATTCACTTGGTGTGAGTTTAAATTATATGCACGTTTTCTTGAACTAAATGCTTTGTACCGTCTTTTCGATTTAATTCGGAGTCAACGGTACAATGGCCAATGTGGCCAAAGAATATGACAACACTCTTGAACTAACTGTCCCTGACATCCCTTGATTTCGCTTGTCCGGTAATAATTGGTGGCTTAGCCTCCGACGGCCACACTATTTTATAATGCAGTTTTATTATTTATTTTCCATTCATGTCTGTTAATTTACTGCAGGCAGAATTAACAGACGTTAATTCTGCCAAGTAAAATTAGATCTTTACGATATAATAATTCTTAAAAGCTTATAAACTTATAAAGCTTATAAACTGAACCAGTATTCATCCAGTTACGAGTGATATGTATTGGCGAAGTACAGGAGAGCGAACATGTAATTCGGTCAACCTTTGTTTCAATCAAATTAAACGCTTTACGAAATCACAAAGTGGGGAGGGAGAAAAAAAGGTAGCGATATCTTTTTTTATATGTAAACATAAAAAAGCGAGCTTATATAATTAAGAATCCTTTTCTACCCTCTTAAACAGCGAAGAAGCAGTGAAAGGTCAGAGCAAACTTTTTAAACCTAAAAACGTATTTCACAATGCAAATCACGTCGCGGATACTTCGAGGAAAATTCACTTTTTAAAAAAATAAAATAAAAGTTTATTGAAGTTAAATTTATAAAAAATTATAGCAGTTTAAAAATATATGTAATTTATAGTAAGTAAACTGTGATTCATGTGGCGTTGCCGGGTGCGATTAAGGTAGTGCTCACATAATTACTACTGTATGGCATCTGGCGATGAATTGTAACATCACAAAATTAATAGGTTCACTGTAAACCTGATATACGATGGCTAGTACCATCTTAATTGTATCGAAAATTGTGTTGTTTACTTCTATTATACTGGTCGCTAAAATAGAGAAAAAATAAATAAAGTAGCAAGAATCGAACCAAGCTTCGTAGTTCCCACTTCCATTAAGTTACCTCAGTCTATTAAATACAAACCTACGCATGTATTTCTTGAGATACTAGTGCGGTAAAAAACTGTATCGAAAATTTTGTCTTTTTTTGGAATTGTAAGGCCAGAATTGTAATGCCCAAGTACGAACTATATTGGAGTAAGTGAGTATGTATGTAATTTTATTACTTATGTGTAAATCATTAGCTTTTGCCCATGATGGTTTTTCGTTCACGTCGATATGTTAAAGCAGTTAATTGTTTTACTTTGTATATTTTTTGTATTTTTAAAGTTCTTTGCCTCAGAAGGAAAAACGGAAGCCTTGTAAGATCATTTCGTGTCTGTCTGTCCGTCTGGCAAAACCGAATTTCTCTGAAATTACGCGACATGGAAACCTAAAATTTGGCACAATAATACGTTTTATTAACCTAAATATTTTGTATTCATTTTTTTAATATTCATAAAAGAAATAAAGAAGGGGAGAATAAAGTACCCATTTTATTAAATTTTACATGTCCTGTAGGGTTTTGGAAAAGCATGTTATGAAGGGTACAAAATTATTTCCTTCATAATTTTCATTTGCCATTTATCAAAGATATTTTTAAAAATATGAGAAAATAAAGTATTCAACGCTTCCAAAATTGCTAAATTATAAATAACAGGGTTAGTAGAATATGCCAAGAAGGTTACAAACAAACTATAGCAATTATACTAGATTTTACAATATTTTAAATATGCATCATATTTTAGCCCTGTGAAAAATATAGAAGGCAAAATATTTAAGTTGTGAAAAATTAATATTTTTACTATGTTTTTATTAGGTAGCTTTCTTGTCTGTTTCTTTGTTTGGTGATTACAAATTTTGCACACGGTTTTAAACTAACTTCCCGTCGAGCCAAAGACTCGAAACATTAAATATAGCCGAAAACTGGATGACAATGCAATATTAAATAGCTTCCTTGTGTGTCTATTTTTTGTCTATTATGCACATAGATTGAATGATTTTAATGACTTACGCATTTTGTTGTGAATGTTATTAATGTTAGTGAATTAAGTACTTAATTTACTAACAATTTATGAACTTTTAATGCATATAACATAATACGTGTGAAATAAACTTGTTATTTTTATCATTATCAAGATATTTAAAATCGATTTCAAGTTTACACTCATACAAAACTAAAGAGCAGATAATAATAATTTACATAAAATTATTCTTTAATTTACTACTTTTTTAAATCTCATAAAATCATTAAAAATTTAAATCGTTTTTAAAATACAATTTTTTAAAAACTAATTTCTCTTTACCCAATAAAGATTTACAACCTTATACAGATTTATAACCATATATATATGTATATATATATATATATATAAATATATATATATATATATATATATATATATATATATATATATATATATATATTGTCCTGATAATTTGTAATTATAAATTTTTAATAGAATGAAAAATTTAAGAGATCTGAAGTGAAAAACGTGATACACCAATTCATTTAAGTCACTAACAATTTTATTTCACCACAAAAGATATGACCTGTTGTGTAAGTTTTATCAACGACAGCTACTCCCCACACTCCTTACTTATTATTTATTACGTGCATTCCACGATTTTGTTTTAGATTTTTAATTAAGGACCATTTCTCTTTACACTATCTTTGTAGTTCTATTCTTCTGTGGGAGTACCATATATCGGTTTTCTATAGTATGTATTCATGTTCACTCTTGATTACTCGATATATAGTATAATTGCCATGTTCCTTAAATTAATTTATTGTAAAAAATATACTTTCACCTTTATTTTATTTTAATTATACTTTTACCAGGAAACACAACCGCTTGAAAGCGAATCATATATCGGTGAAATCACTGAGATACACGAAGTATGTGCTTTGGCAACGCTCGCTGACTCGCCAACATTCTCGGCAATCGCAATCACGGCTGATGACGGCGACGGGAACACGCGGCTCGTATATTGCAATTGGATCGAGTGTGTGGGACAGGAGATGGGCGAACAGGTAAGGCGCCGATTTTAGATGACGTAATCCTAAGGTCACCTTAGTTCACCCCTGTGAAATAAAATAATCATTCTATAAAATATGTTGGAGTTCCTTGAACTTTTCTCTTAAAACTATCTCAACGTTTAAATAATGAATTGACATTTTATATTTTCATTTAACTTGCTTCCAAGAATTACTGAAAACTTCAATTTATTAAGCCGAGGAATCGTCTTTTGAAATAAGAACTATTTTCTCAATTTTTCGTCATTTATTTCCCTTTTTAATATCCTCAATTTGTGAAATCAGGTAATTTATAGTCTATTTTATATATCTACCTATAAGTTAAAGAATTTTTAAAATTAAATATACAGTTTTTGAAATTACTATTTAATTTAATTTGGATTTATGCACTTTTACACTTTTTACAACGTGGACCGAAGTACGTTTGGGGGAAAATACACATCATATTTCTCGTATTTCCGGGTTCAGGAAATCATACGTACCGTCTTCGACTTAAGACTCCAACTAAATAACAGAATTTGAAATAAAAAACAGAATTTAATTCAGCTAATAAGTTAAAATATTTATTGACTCTGAGGCGGTACGAAGTTCGCCGGGTCAGCTAGTATATATATATATATATATATATATATATATACACACACATATATATATATGTATATATTTATATATATATATATATATATATATATATATATATATATATACATTGGTGCTTATGTGTATGTCACATTTTACCCACGATGGTTTTTATTTTCGTTTGCATGGATAAGTTAAATCGGATAATTGCTTTATTTTTCTATATTTTTAGAGTTATATACCTCAAAAAAAAACTCGAACTTGTAAGATCACTCACACTTGTAAGATCGAACATCTTCGAAACGAAGACTTGTAAGATCACTCACGGGTCTGTCTGCTTGTTTGATTATCTCAGTACACGACGTGGAAACTTTAAATTTGGGACATAATACGTTTTGCTAACCTAATCTAACCAATACACTTTGCGTTAACTTTTTTTAAAATATCCATGTAAGAATTAAAGAGGAGGTAAATAAAATACTCATTTTTTTTAATTTTACATGTCCTGTAGGCTATTGAAAACATGTTATGAAGATTACCAAATTAATTCCTTCATTATTTTAATTTGCCCATTTAAACATGTTTTTCTTAAAAATATGAGAAAAGAAAGCATCCAACGCTCTCAAAACTGTTCAACCAAAAATTATGAAGAAAATAGGGTCAGTCAAATATGGCAAAAAGATTGGAAATAAACTAAACGATTATCGTAGAATTTACAATCTTTTAAACATACACCATATTTTAAGCACGAGAAAGATATAGAAGGCAATATATTTTTATTGTAAGAAAATAATATTTTTAAATAATATAATAGAAATATTATTTACCCATAAATATTTAAAAGTACTTAAATGTGCAAGAAACGCTAGAGTTCTTGGATTTTTTTTTTATACTTTTAGTTTTTATTTCCAGTTATATATTTGTTTAACAATTTCGCTGCATACTATCTTTAGAGTTTTATTCTATTGTGGTAATACCATATGCTGATTTTCTGTAGTATGTACTAATTTTCACTACGGACATCCCGACTCATAATGAAAAAACATAAGCCCATCAGAAATCACTATGACCTCAAATTGATTCCGACCAAAAGTTTGTTTCTTGGATTTATTTTTTTTGAAATTATACTTTCACCGAAAATCACAACCGCTTAAAATTGAATGATACATTGGGCACAATCACTCAGATACACAAAATGTGTACTTCGGCAACGCTCGTTATTGCGTCAACATTCTCGGCAGTCGCAATCGCGGTTGACGATGGCGGCGGCAACGCGTGACGCACATTACGATTGGATTGAATGTATGAGACAGAAGAAGGGCAAACAGACAGGGCGTCAATTTTAGATGACGTTTAGTTCACCCCTATAAAATAAAATGATCTTCCTAAATGACTGTGTAAATAACAGATTACAAGGCACTTAAAATTACTGATAGTAAAAAGGATTTATTGCCCAGAGTAGCATGCTGGTGGATCTATTTACAAAATTTTAACTACAATTTTGAATCTCGAAAAGGTGTCTTTATGAATCATGCAGACTATTGAAGTAGGAATCCTGTTTCTAGGAATCACATTTTTAAATCTTAGAATTGGGTTCAAATAGCTCAATCGGCAGGTGAAGAAATGCTAGCATATATGGACAAGTTAAATAATGGTCAATTGGGTGTCTCCCGCTATATAATAAAAAAACGACTTGTTGTGCTATAAATATACCGCTGTTGGAGAAGAAGTGAGGTTATTTTGTTTAATACCAAAAAGACTCCGATTGAGCTTATTGCGCTTCTTTCATGATGAGCATGGTCATATTGATATTCCCAAATTGTAAATGTGATATTACACCATTTTTGGTTTCTAAGCCTACATCAGTTTGTAAAAAAGTATATAGTTCATTTTTTTGGTAAATCCCTTGTGTAAAAAGATTCCGAAGATACCGCAAAAACCAATAAAATCCTGGACTAAGCCTATAATTATATTTTTTATTTTTAGGTACTGAGATGTATGCGGGTTAACAAGTTTTATTATTGTGCCAAATTTCGAGTTTCTGGGTAAAATTGTTTTTGAAAAAAAAACGGCTGTAGCAGACAGACTAACTGAAACGTGAGTGATCTTGAATGGTTTAGTTTCTCATGAAATTCTTCATTAACCACAGCGTGTGTGCTACGCTGATACATAACAAAAAAGGAATGAAGAAGTATAACTTATACTTTCCGGGTTTCATTTAAGACGCATTTCCAATGTATCATAACACAATCGTTTACGATTCTTATTTATTGGCGTAAGAAAAAGAAATTAGAGCAATTTCTACTTTGCAAATTTTAAAAATATTCTTAACTTTCATACCTGCATTCCAAGGTCAGAAAAGTACCAATGAGACTGAACTTTGGCTGATTCTGAGTACCAAGAAAGCGAAGCCATAGCAATGGAAGATGACTTGAAAGTATAGTTTTAACTCTAATAGGATTGAGCTACAAAGCAATAACAAAACCGTTCGTAACCCTTTCGTTTAATTTCTCAAAAAATATTTTTTAGCTCTTTTTGGGGTCTCGTAGCCAAACTAGCAACCCCTTATAGCTTCGCCTTGCCCGGTTATTTGTCTATTTGTATATTGTAGCCATTTTACTAATAGGTCATTAGTACTAAAAAATGGAAATTTGGTATGGTTATACATATTTTTAACACCTACAACATTATGAAAGTTATTTTTCGAATTTTTTTGGTACCTCCTCTACATGCAAAATAGGAGTGAATTTCTTTTATTTGCAGACCTCATTGCGTATGATATCATAAAAATGTCTTTCAAAAATTTTGGTGATATCACTTTCGATACAGGGATCCGTTTACTAAATAATAAGATTTAAAGTGGTAATTTTTGTTAGAATTGAATATCTGAAAAAATATCTAAAAAATATTCACCATATTAGTATATGTAATGAAATTAAAAGGACGGTTATCACAGCTAAGTAGGCTCTACTAATTTGCGAGTAATATTCGAATAACTTTTGACTTATTTTCTAGTCTGCGAAAATGTCATAGAAACTATGTCTAAATGATTTAAATCAACTGTAAAAATAATATTGTATCCTAGAATAGATATTTTTTTTAGGTTTGAAAAATAAACTAAGAAATTCACTTATATACTTACTTGGGGAAAAATATTATTAACATTTGTATATAGTTTAATGAAAATACAATATATGCTTGTGTTTTTATACACCTTAGTGTGTAAGAAATTCTCATAGTGCGATTTAAGCAAGGTTGATTTAAGTAAGGCATTATATAAATTAGCAAGTATTATTTATTTATAATTTCATATCTTCTGTGAAAGTTCAAAGTTTATTCGGATACCCATTGACTTTCAACTTTTTCAATATGTTTTCGTCAATTGTAGGGATCAAAACATGTTTTTTTCATGTTGTTCTTATTATACAAATTCCTTAATCCTTACTTTATAAATTTGCACTAGCCAACTGTACGATTAATGTGCAAAAAACCATCGTAATCAAGGCTGTTAAATGTTGGTGATTAGGAAATAATCAAATTATTTCTCAGTTAAACACGGTAACATTTACCGTAAAGGCTTAACTTTTTATCATTTTTCGTGCAAGAAAGTAACGCCCAAACCGAACAAAAATTGAATCTCTCTTAAACTGAATGTTACTTAAATATAATCAAAATTTAGACCAATTACATAAACTTCAAATAAAAAAATAAGTTACATCTTAGTTGCATTCGTCTCAAGTTAAATTACTAAACCTAAAAAAAAATTATTACATTTGATACAAATTGCACCAAGCTTTAATGTAAGAGACTAGAATTCTGGAACAATTTAACCAAATCAAGGTTGATTTAAATCAAGCATAATATAATTTAACTTTGAGTAGAACTATAAATAAACTAAACGTTAATTGAAAAGAACCCAAGTTAAAATAATATCAGTACACACGAAATTCAATAAAATTCGAAGCTGATTCTGTTCAAATAGAACAAAAATCTAAATCAAGTTGAATATACACTAACTAGAATGTACACCAAATACAATGCGAAAAAGTCAACTAAAATTGCAATTCAATTAAACTTATATGTAACTGATCAAAACTCAACTCGAACCCGTCTAGGGTTATATAATTTAAAATTTAGCTTTAGGAAATTTAATGAAACGTTAGCCTTCATCAAATTTAACAAAACTTATTCAATATCAAACGAAAGCGTATGATATCACCTGAGTACTGAGCACGTTCGACATTGCTTAATTTTAGAGACCGAGATATTATAGGTGACGTAATTGCTAGAGGATATATTTTGTAATGCAACATGAAAACTTCTTTTTAATTAATATCTATTATTAATATATGGCGTGAAAGAAACAACGTGGAAGACCTAACAATGAAATTGTTTTCCAATTACGTTCAACTTAAAATAACTCTCATTCAGTTACTAATGACAGGATTAGGCCCCGAAATAAAGAGTGAGCGAGTAACACGACCGATCTTTTGTTTTATTAAAATAAAATCATTACGAAATCAAAACAGCAGGGCGCGCAAAAAGATATCGCGAGTGGCGAACATCAAAAAGCGAGCTTATCTAATTACAAATCCTTTTCTGCGCTCTTAAATGGAAAAAAACGACGAAAGATCTGAGCAAACTTTTTAAACCGTAAAACGTATTTCACAATGCAAGTCACGTCGCGCTCACTTCGAGAAGACGCTTATTAAAAAAAGTTTACTGAAGTTAATTTTATAAAAAGTTCATCGTTGAAAGTTTTATCGATATTCCTGCACTGGATAAGGAGCGTCTATGAAGATATATCTTTTCATGTCTATTCATGTATTTAAGTTGTAAATCCTACTTTAGTGTTATAATTTGAGGGCTTTTGCTATTGCTTTCTGGGCTGCTCGAGTTGTTCCACTAGTCTTGATGTTCACATTTACTTGGTGTAAATTTAAATTTTATACACGTTTTCTTGAACCAAATGCTTTGTACCGTCTTTTCGATTTAATTCGGAGTCAACGGTACAATCGCCAATGTGGCCAAAGAATATGACAACACTCTTGAACTAACTGTCCCCGACATCCCTTAATTTTGGTTATCCAGTAATAATTGGTGGCTTAGCCTCCGACGGCCACACTATTTTATAATGCAGTTTTATTATTTATTTTCCATTCGTGTCTGTTAATTTACTGCAGGCAGAATTAACATACGTTAATTCTGCCGTGTAAAATTAGATCTTTACGATATAATAATTCTTAAAAGCTTATAAACTTATAAATCTTATAAACTGAACCAGTATTCATCCAGTTACGAGTGATATGTATTGGCGAAATACAGGGGAGCGAACATGTAATTCGGCCAACCTTTGTTTCAATCAAATTAAACGCTTTACGAAATCACAAAGTGAGGAGGGCGAAAAAAAGGTTGCGATATCTTTTTTTATATGTAAACATAAAAAAGCGAGCTTATCTAATTAGGAATCCTTTTCTCGCTCTTAAACAGCGAAGAAGCCGTGAAAGGTCAGAGCAAACTTTTTTAACCTAAAAACGTATTTCACAATGCAAATCACGTCCTGGCTACTTCGAGGAAAATTCACTTATTAAAAAAATAAAAAGTTTATTGAAGTTAAATTTATAAAAATTTATAGCAGTTTAAAAATATATGTAATTTATAGTAAGTAAATTGTGATTCATGTGGCGTTGCCGGGTGCGATTAAGGTAGTGCTCGCATAATTACTACTGTATGGCATCTGGCGATGAATTGTAACATCACGAAATTAATAGGTTCACTGTAAACCTTATATACGATGGCTAGTACCATATTAATTGTATCGAAAATTGTGTTGTTTACTTCTGTTATACTGGTCGCTAAAATAGAAAAAAAATAAATAAAGTAGCAAGAATTGAACCAAGCTTCGTAGTTCTCACTTCCATTAAGTTGTCTCAGTCTATTAAATACAAACCTACCCATGTATTTCTTGAGATACTAGTGCGGTAAAAAACTGTATCGAAAATTTTGTCTTTTTTTGGAATTGTAAGGCCAGAATTGTAATGCCTAAGTACGAACTATACTGGAGTAAGTGAGTATGTATATAATTTTATTACTTATGTGTAAATCATTAGCTTTTGCCCATGATGGTTTTTCGTTCACGTCGATATGTTAAAGCAGTTAATTGTTTTACTTTGTATATTTTTTGTATTTTTAAATTTCTTTGCCTCAGAAGGAAAAACGGAAGCCTTGTAAGATCATTTCGTGTCTGTCTGTCCGTCTGGCAAAACCGAATTTCTCTGAAATTACGCGACATGAAAACCTAAAATTTGGCACAGTAATACGTTTTATTAACCTAAATACTTTGTTCATTTTTTTAATATTCATAAAAAAAATAAAGAAGGGGAGAATAAAGTACCCATTTTATTAAATTTTACATGTCCTGTAGGGTTTTGGAAAAGCATGTTATGAAGGGTACAAAATTATTTCTTTCATAATTTTCATTTGCCATTTATCAAAGATATTTTTAAAAACATGAGAAAATAAAGCATTCAACGCTTCCAAAATTGCTAAATTATAAATAACAGGGTTAGTAGAAAACAAACAAACTATAGCAATTATACTAGATTTTAGAATATTTTAAATATGCATCATATTTTAGCCCTGTGAAAAATATAGAAGGCAAAATATTTCAGTTGTGAAAAATTCATATTTTTACTATGTTTTTGTTAGGCAGCTTTCTTGTTTGTTTCTTTGTTTGTTCATTACAAATTTTGCACACGGTTTTTAACTAACTTGCCGTTGAGGTAGACTCGAAACATTAAACATAGCTCAAAACTGGATGAAAATTAAATCGCTTCCTTGTGTGTCTATTTTTTGTCTTTTATGCACATAAATGGAATGATTTTAATGACTTTTATGCGTTTTGTTGTGAATGCTATTAACGTTATTGAATTAAGTACTTAATTTACTAACAATTTATGAACTTTTAATGTATATAACGTAATACGTCTGAAATAAACTTGTTATTTTTATCATGATCAAGATATTTAAAATCGATTTCAAACTTACACTCATGCAAAACTAAAGAGCAGATAATAATAATTTACATAAAATTATTCTTTAATTTACTACTTTTTTAAATCTCATAAAATCATCGAAAATTTAAATAGTTTTTAAAATACAATTTATTAAAAACTAATTTCTCTTTACCCAATAAAGATTTACAACCTTATACAGATTTATAACCATATATATATGTATATATATATATATATATATATATATATATATATATATATATATATATATATATTGTCCTGATAATTTGTAATTATAAATAATAGAATGAAACATTTAAGAGATCTGAAGTGAAAAATGTGGGGCGCCAATTCCTTTAAGTCACTAACAATTTTATTTCACCACAAAAGATATGACCTGTTGTGTAAGTTTTCTCAACGACAGCTACTCCCCATACTCCTTACTTATTATTTATTACGTGCATTCCACGATTTTGTTTTAGATTTTTAATTAGCGACCATTTCTCTTTACACTATCTTTGTAGTTCTATTCTTATCTGGGAATACCATATATCGGTTTTCTATAGTATGAATTCATGTTCACTCTGGATTACTCGATATATAGTATAATTGCCATGTTTCTTAAATTAATTTATTGTAAAAAATATACTTTCACCTTTATTTTATTTTAATTATACTTTTACCAGGAAACACAACCGCTTGAAAGCGAATCATATATCGGTGAAATCACTGAGATACACGAAGTATGTGCTTTGGCAACGCTCGCTGACTCGCCAACATTCTCGGCAATCGTAATCACGGCTGATGACGGCGAGGGGAACGCGCGGCGCGTATATTGCAATTGGATCGAGTATGTGGGACAGGAGAAGGGCGAACAGGTAGGGCGCCAATTTTAGATGACGTAACCCTAAGGTCACCTTAGTTCACCCCTGTGAAATAAAATAATCATTCTAAAAAATATATTGGAGTTCCTTGAACTTTTCTCTTAAAACTATCTCAACGTTTAGATAATGAATTGACTTTTTATATTTTCATTTAACTTGCTTCCAAGTACTGAAAACTTCAATTTATTAAGACGAGGAATCGACTTTTGAAATAAGAACTATTTTCTCCATTTTTCGTCATTTATTTCCCTTTTTACATCCTCATTTTGTGAAATCAGGTAATTTATAGTCTATTTTATATATCTACCTATAAGTTAAAGAATTTTAAAAATTAAATATACAGTTTTTGAAATTACTAATTAATTTAATATGGATTTATGCACTTTTACACTTTTTACAACGTGGACCGAAGTACGCTTGGGGAAAATACACATCATATTTCTCGTGTTTCAGGGTTCAGGAAATCATACGTACCGTCTTCGACTTAAGACTCCAACTAAATAACAGAATTTGAAATAAAAACAGAATTTAATTCAGCTAATAAGTTAAAATATTTATTGACTCTGAGGCGGTACGAAGTTCACCGGGTCAGCTAGTATATATATATATATATATATATATATATATGTATATATATATATATATACATATATATATATATATATATATATATATATATATACATATATATATACATTGGTGCTTATGTGTATGTCACATTTTACCCACGATGGTTTTTATTTTCGTTTGCATGGATAAGTTAAATCGGATAATTGTTTTATTTTTCTATATTTTTAGAGTTCTATACCTCAAAAAAAAACTCGAACTTGTAAGATCACTCACACTTGTAAAATCGAACTTCTTCGAAACGAAGACTTGTAAGATCACTCACGGGTCTGTCTGCTTGTTTGATTATCTCAGAAAGTACACGACGTGGAAACTTTAAATTTGGGACATAATACGTTTTGCTAACCTAATCTAACCAATACACTTTGCGTTAACGTTTTTTAAAATACCCTACATGGATATTGAAGAAGAGGTAAATAAAATACCCATTTTTTTAAATTTTACATGTCCTGTAGGCTATTGAAAACATGTTACGAAGATTACCAAATTAATTCCTTCATTATTTTAATTTGCCCATTTAAACATGTTTTTCTTAAAAATATGAGAAAAGAAAGCATCCAAAGCTCTCAAAACTGTTCAACCAAAAATTATGAACAAAATAGGGTCAGTCAAATATGGCAAAAAGATTGGAAATAAACTAAACGATTATCGTAGAATTTACAATCTTTTAAACATACACCATATTTTAAGCACGAGAAAGATATAGAAGGCAATATATTTTAATTGTAAAAAAATAATATTTTTAAATAATATAATGGAAATATTATTTACCCATAAATATTTTAAAGTACTTAAATGTGCAAGAAACGCTAGAGTTCTAGGATTTTTTTTTTATACTTTTAGTTTTTATTTTCAGTTATATATTTGTTTAACAATTTCGTTGTATACTATCTTTAGAGTTCTATTCTATTGTGGTAGTACCATATGCTGGCTTTCTATAGTATGTACTAATTTTCACTATGGACATCCCGACTCATAATGAAAAAACATAAGCCCATGAGAAATCACTATGACCTCAAATTGATTCCGATCAAAAGTTTGTTTCTTAGATTTAATTTTTTTGAAATAATACTTTCACCGGGAATAACAACCGCTTAAAATCGAATGATACATTGGGCACAATCACTCAGATACACAAAATACTTACTTCGGCAACGCTCGTTATTGCGTCAACATTCTCGGCAGTCGCAATCGCGGGTGACGATGGCGGTGGCAACGCGTGACGCACATTACGATTGGATTGAATGTATGAGACAGAAGAAGGGCAAACAGACAGGGCGTCAATTTTAGATGATGTAACCGTAGGGCCATTTTAGTTCACCCCTATAAAATAAAATGATCTTCCTAAAGAACTGTATAAATAACAGATTGCAACGCACTTAAAGTGACTGATAGTAAA
Source organism: Druceiella hillmani (assembly GCA_039881145.1). Taxonomy (NCBI): domain Eukaryota; kingdom Metazoa; phylum Arthropoda; class Insecta; order Lepidoptera; family Hepialidae; genus Druceiella; species Druceiella hillmani. The sequence goes on along the minus strand of JAYKKI010000003.1, from coordinate 38,218,341 downwards.
AAGGATTTATTGCCCAGAGTAGCATGCTGGTGGATCTAACTACAATTTTGAATCTAGAAAAGGTGCCCTTATGACTCATGCAGACTATTTAAGTAGGAATTATGTTTCTTTTAATCACATTTATAAATCTTAAAATTGGGTTTAAATAGCTCAATCAGCAGGTGAAGAAATGCAAGCATATATGGACAAGCTAAACAATGATCAATTTGGCGCCTCCCCGCTATATAATAAAAAATGACTTGTTGTGCTATAAACATACCGCTGTTGGAGAACAAGTGAGATTATTGTGTTTCATACCAAAAAGACTCCGATTGAGCTTATTGCGCTTCTTTCATGGTGAACATGGCCATATTGATATTCCCAAATTGTAAATGTGATATTGCGCCATTTTTGGTTTCCAAGCCTACATCAGTTTGTAAAAAAGGATATAGTTTATTCTTTGGTAAATCCCTTGTGTAAAAAGATTCTAAAGATAACGCAACAACCAATAAAATCCTGGACTAAGCCTATAATTATATATTTTATTTTTAGACACTGAGTTGTATGCGGGTTAATACATTTTATTATTATACCAAATTTCGAGTTTGTGGGTCAAATTGTTTTTGAAAAAATGGCTGTGGCAAACAGACTAACCGAAACGTGAGTGATATTGAATGGTTTACTTTCTCATGAAATTCTTAATTAACCACAGCGTGTGGGCTACGCTGATACATAAAAAAAAGAATGAAAAATTATGACTTATACTTTCCGGGTTTCATTTAAGACACATTTCCAATGTAGCATAACACAATCGTTTACGATTCTTATTTATTGGTGTAAGAAAAAGAAATTAGAGCAATTGCAACTTTGTAAATTTTAAAAATATTCTTAACTTTCATACATACATTCCAAGGATGAAAAAAGTGGAAAAGTACCAATGAGACCGAACATTGACTGATTCTAAGTATCAAGATAGCAAAGCCATAGCAATGGAAGATGACTGGAAAATATAGTTTTAACTTTAATAGGATTAAGCTACAAATCAATAAAAAACTCTACGTAATCCTTTCGTTTCATTTCTCAAAAAATGGTAATAGCCAAACTAGCAACTCCTTATAGCTTCGCCATGCCCGTTTACTAGTCCATTTGTATATTGTAGCCATTTTACTAATAGGATATTAATGCTATAAAATTGAAATTTGGTATGGTTATGCATATTTTTAACACCTACAACATTATGAAAGTGATTCTTTGAATTTTTTTGGCATATCCCCTACATCCAAAATAGAAGTGAATTTCTTTTATTGGCAGACCTTATTGTGTATGATATCGTTAAAATGTCTGAAACATTTTGGAGATGTCATTTTCGATACAGGGATCCGGTTACGAAATATTAATCTCTATAGTGGTAATTTTTATTAGAGTTGAATATCTGAAAAAAATACGTAAAAAATATTCACCATATTAGTATATATAACGAAATTAAAAGGACCTTCCTTTTAATAATTTTCACAGCTAAGTAGGCTCTACTAATTTGCGAGTAATATTCGACTGACTTATGACTTACTGTCTAGTCTGAGAAAATTTCATAGAAAGTACGGACAAATGACTTAAATCAACTGTAAAAATAACATTATATCTGGAAATAGATATTTTTTTATGTGTGGAAAATAAACTAAGAAATATACTTAAATATTTACATGGCGAAAAATATTATTAACATTTATATATAGTTTAATGAAAATACAATATATACTTAAGTGTTTATATGCAGCTTAGTGTGTAAGAAATTCTCATAGTGAGAGTTATGCAAGGTTTATTTAAATCAAGAATAATATAATTTAGCAAGTATTATTAATAATAATTTTATATCTTCCCTGAACGTTCAAAGTTTATTCGGATACCCATTGATTTTCAATTTTTTCAATATGTTTTCGTCAATTGTAGGGATCAAAACATGTTTTTTTCATGTTTTTCTTATTACACAAATTCCTTAATTCTTACTTTATAAATTTGCACTAGCCAACTGTACGATTCGTGAGCAAAAAAACCATCGTAATCGAGGCTCTTAAATTTTGGTGATTAGGAAATAATCAAATGATTTCCCAGTCAAACACGGCAACATTTACCGTAAGGGCTTAACTTTTTACCATTTTTCGTGCAAGAAAGTAACGCCCTAACCGAACAAAAATTTAATCTCTCTTAAACTGAATGTTACTCAAATATAATCAAAACTCAGACCAATTACATACACTTAAAATAAAAAATTAAGTTACATCTTAGTTGCATTCGTCTCAAGTTAAATTACTAAACCTAAAAAAATTGTATTGCATTTGATACAAATTGCACCAAGCTTTAATGTAAGAGACTAGAATTCTGGAACAATTTAACCAAATCAAGGTTAATTTAAATTAAGCATAATATAATTCAACCTTGAGTAGAACTATAACTAAACTAAACGTTAATAAAAGCATTGAAAAGACCCAAGTTAAAATAATATCAGTACAAACTAAATTCAATAAAATTCGAAGCTGATTCTGTTCAAATAGAACAAAAATCTAAATCAAGTTGAATATACACTAACCAGAATGTACACCAAATACAATGCGAAAAAGTCAACTAAAATTGCAATTCAATTAAACTTATATGTAACTGATTGGAACTCAACTCGAACTCCAGACGACAATTTAAAATTTAGCTTTAGGAAATTTAATGAAACGTTAGCCATTATCAAATTGAACAAAACTTATTCAACATCAAACGAAAGCGTATGATATCACCTGAATACTGAGCACGTTCGACATTGCTTAATTTTAGAGACCGAGATATTATAGGTGACGTAATTGCTAGAGGATATATTTTGTAATGCAACATGAAAACTTCTTTTTAATTAATATCTATTATTAATGTATGGCGTGGAAGAAACAACGTGGAAGACCTAACAATGAAATTGTTTTCCAATTACGTTCAACTTAAAATAACTCGCATTCAGTTACTAATGACATGATTAGGCTACGAAATAAAGAGTGAGCGAGTAACACGACCGATCTTTTGTTTTAATAAAATAAAATCATTACGAAATCAAAAAAGCAGGGCGTGCAAAAAGATATCGCGAGTGGCGAACATCATCAAGCGAGCTTATCTAATTAGAAATCCTTTTCTGCGCTCTTAAATGGAAAAAAACGACGAAAGATCTGAGCAAACTTTTTAAACCGTAAAACGTATTTCACAATGCAAGTCACGTCGCGCTCACTTCGAGAATTATTCGCTTATAAAAAAAGTTTACTGAAGTTAATTTTATAAAAAGTTCATCGTTGAAAGTTTTATCGATATTCCTGCACTGGATAAGGAGCGTCTATGAAGACATATCTTTTCATGTCTATTCATGTATTTAAGTTGCAAATCCTATTTTAGTGCTATAATTTGAGGGGTTTTGCTATTGCTTTCTGGGATGCTCGTGTTGTTCCACTAATCTTGATGTTCACATTCACTTGGTGTGAGTTTAAATTGTATGTACGTTTTCTTGAACCAAATGCTTTGTACCGTCTTTTCGATTTAATTCGGAGTCAACGGTACAATCGCCAATGTGGCCAAAGAATATGACAACACTCCTGAACTTACTGTCCCTGACATCCCTTTATTTTGGTTATCCAGTAATAATTGGTGGCTTAGCCTCCGACGGTCACACTATTTTATAATGCAGTTTTATTATTTATTTTCCATTCATGTCTGTTAATTTACTGCAGGCAGAATTAACAGACGTTAATCCTGCCGTGTAAAATTAGATCTTTAAGATATAATAATTCTTAAAAGCTTATAAACTTATAAAGCTTATAAACTGAACCAGTATTCATCCAGTTACGAGTGATATGTATTGGCGAAATACAGGGGAGCGAACTTGTAATTCGGCCAACCTTTGTTTCAATCAAATTAAACGCTTTACGAAATCACAAAGTGGAGAGCTCGCAAAAAAGGTAACGATATCTTTTTTTATATGTAAACATCAAAAAGCGAGCTTATCTAATTAGGAATCCTTTTCTGCGCTCTTAAACTGCGAAGAAGCGGCGAAAGGTCAGAGCAAAATTTTTAAACCTAAAAACGTATTTCACAATGCAAATCACGTCGGGCTACTTCGAGGAAAATTCACTTATTAAAAAATTAAAGTTTATTGGAGTTAAATTTAAAAAAATTTATAGTAGTTTAAAAATATATGTTATATAGTAAGTAAACTGTGATTCATGTGGCGTTGCCGGGTGCGATTAAGGTAGTGCTCACATAATTACTACTGTATGGCATCTGGCGATGAATTGTAACATCACGAAATTAATAGGTTCACTATAAACCTGATATACGATGGCTAGTACCATTTTAATTGTATCGAAAACTGTGTTGTTTACTTCTATTATACTGGTCGCTAAAATAGAGAAAAAATAAATAAAGTAGCAAGTATCGAACCAAGCTTCGTAGTTCCCACTTCCATTAAGTTGTCTCAGTCTATTAAATACAAACCTACCCATGTATTTCTTGAGATACTAGTGCGGTAAAAAAGTGTATCGAAAATTTTGTCTTTTTTTGGAATTGTAAGGCCAGAATTGTAATGCCCAAGTACGATCTATATTGGAGTAAGTGACTATGTATATAATTTTATTACTTATGTGTAAATCATTAGCTTTTGCCCATGATGGTTTTTCGTTCACGTCGATATGTTAAAGCAGTTAATTGTTTTACTTTGTATATTTTTTGTATTTTTAAAGTTCTTTGCCTCAGAAGGAAAAACGGAAGCCTTGTAAGATCATTTCGTGTCTGTCTGTCCGTCTGGCAAAACCGAATTTCTCTGAAATTACGCGACATGGAAACCTAAAATTTGGCACAGTAATACGTTTTATTAACCTAAATACTTTGTTTATTTTTTTAATATTCATAAAAAAAATAAAGAAGGGGAGAATAAAGTACCCATTTTATTAAATTTTACATGTCCTCTAGGGTTTTGGAAAAGCATGTTATGAAGGGTACAAAATTATTTCCTTCATAATTTTCATATGTCATTTATCAAAGATATTTTTAAAAATATGAGAAAATAAAGCATTCAACGCTTCCAAAATTGCTAAATTATAAATAACAGGGTCAGTAGAATATGGCAAGAAGGTTACAAACAAACTATAGCAATTATACTAGATTTTACAATATTTTTAATATGCATCATATTTTAGCCCTGTAAAAAATATAGAAGGCATAATATTTAAGTTGTGAAAAATTAATATTTTTACTTACTTTTACTTACTAACAAAAACATTGTTAGGTAGCTTTCTTGTCTGTTTCTTTGTTTGGTGATTACAAAATCGACTTCCCGTCGAGCCAAAGACTCGAAACATTAAATATAGCTGAAAACTGGATGACAATGCAATTATAAATCGCTTCCTTGTGTGTCTATTTTTTTGTCTGTTATGCACATAAATGGAATGATTTTAATGACTTTTATGCGTTTTGTTGTGAATGCTATTAACGTTAGTGAATTAAGTACTTAATTTACTAACAATTTATGAACTTTTAATGCATATAACGTAATACGTCTGAAATAAACTTGTTATTTTTATCATTATCAAGATATTTAAAATCGATTTCAAGCTTACACTCATACAAAACTAAAGAGCAGATAATAATAATTTACATAAAATAATTCTTTAATTTACTACATTTTTAAATCTCATAAAATCATTAAAAATTTACATAAAAATTTCAAAAATTTAATTCGTTTTTAAAATACAATTTTTTAAAAAATAATTTCTCTTTACCCTATAAAGATTTACAACCTTATACAGATTTTTAACCATATATATATATATACATATATATATATATATATATATATATATATATATGTATGTATATATGTATATATGAATATATATATATATATATATATATAAATATATATATATATATATATATATATTATCCTGATAATTTGCAATTATAAATGTTTAATAGAATGAAAAATTTAAGAGATCTGAAGTGAAAAACGTGGGGCGCCAATTCATTTAAGTCACTAACAATTTTATTTCACCACAAAAGATATGACCTGTTGTGTAAGTTTTCTTAACGACAGCTACTCCCCATACTCCTTACTTATTATTTATTACGTGCATTCCACGATTTTGTTTTAGATTTTTAATTAGCTACCATTTCTCTTTACACTATCTTTGTAGTTCTATTCTTCTGTGGGAATACCATATATCGGTTTTCTATTGTGTGTATTCATGTTTACTCTGGATTACTCAATATATAGTATAATTGCCATGTTTCTTAAATTAATTCATTGTGAAAAATATACTTTCACCTTTATTTTATTTTAATTATACTTTTACCAGGAAACACAACCGCTTGAAAGCGAATCATATATCGGTGAAATCACTGAGATACTCGCTGACTCGCCAACATTCTCGCCAATCGCAATCACGGCTGATGACGGCGACGGGAACGCGCGGGGCGTATATTGCAATTGGATCGAGTGTGTGGGACAGGAGAAGGGTGAACAGGTGGAGCGCCAATTTTAGATGACGTAACCCTAAGGTCATTATTTATCCCTGTGAAATAAAATAATCATTATTGGAGTTCCTTGAACTTTTCTCTTAAAACTATCTCAACGTTTAAATAATGAATTCACATTTTATATTTTCATTTAACTTGCTTCCGAGAATTACTGAAAACTTCAATTTATTAAGCCGGGGAATCGTCTTTTGAAATAAGAACTATTTTCTCAATTTTTCGTCATTTATTTCCCTTTCTAACATCCTCATTTTGTGAAATCAGGTAATTTATAGTTTATTTTATGTATCTACCTATAAGTTAAAGAATTTTAAAAATTAAATATATAGTTTTTTAAATTACTAATTAATTTAATATGGATTTACGCCCTTTTACATTTTTTACAACGTGCACCGAAGTACGCTTGGGGGAAAATACAAATCATATTTCTCGTGTTTCAGGGTTCAGGAAATCATACGTACCGTCTTCGTCTTAAGACTCGTTTAGATAGAAAACGGTGAAGTATATATAGAATTGACAAACGTTCTGTATTTCTACGGACGACTCATATTTCAGCCATAATCCTGTGTTCTCTGGGAAGAACAACTGTTCCCTATTTCTATATACTGGAGGATACTATAAACATACAACGGGTTAACAGGGTTCGTCTGTCAATGATGAACGAAATGAGCGAACAAAAGAAGCAAGTTAAAGTCTTATGTAGCTCAAACTTCTGTACCTCCCCTTACGAACGTCTTCAAAACAAACTCAATTTTCATTAGCGCCAACAAATTACTGTTGGAAAGAACTTTACTGTTAAGAAAAACATAATGTTTCTCACTTTGTTTCTTTCGTGCCAAATTTTTAAAGTCCTGTATTTATTTCACTTTTTTATCACATATTTCTCAAATATGAAAAGAATCTAAACCAGAAGGCAAACCTGAGTGTATATAAGATATAAACAAATATATAGAAAACCACGCGGTTAACGCGCGCACCCTAAAATCGTGCCCCTAAATATCCTGTCGTATAATATATAATTGTACCCCCCTATATATATATATATATATATATATATATATATATATATATATAAATGTATATATATATATTTATATATATATATATATATGTTAAAATTTTTTAAAAATATTTTCCTGCACATTTGCTGAAATCCTTATTCAAAGCATCAAACTCTGAAATCATGAAAATAGGTCTAAAACTATATAAATCACTTTTTGGTTGCACGCAAAAAACTGCCGTGTGCCGTTGCCTTTATTCACGTACTTATAAATGTAGTTGATCCATTTAACGAACTTACAGTATTCCATGTTTACAGTATTCCAGTATTCCACGTTGGTTGTTTCACGAATATGGAACAACCCACTTGTCATCTACTCCAATATCACTGTTTTGAATTCGTATGATTGCTAATTTACCACCATTTTGTGTTGATCTTCCAAATAAAGGATATCGTTCCTGTAACTGTGTCGGATATAAATGCTCAAGGATGTCGTTTTGAACATTTTCCATCTGTCATACATGGTGAATTTGGATTTAGTGTACCGCAAGGTCCATGTATCATATTTTTTGTTAGCACTTCGTAGAAATCCTTATCGACCCCAGCATCAGGTATTTCAGTAGATCTTACGTTGTCACTTTTATTGGAACAGATTTTGCAGTGAAGCCAGATTAATATAAGTATGTACGGCCATTCAACAGAATTTATCCAGCTACGCACATACCCAAACACTTTATATTTTGTCATGAAATCCATCAGTGATTTTAGCTTCTGTCTGAAAATACGTGCTATAATGTCATGTCTGAAAATACGTGCTATGATATCATGTCTGGAAATAGTAGCTGTTGTATATCGTCCCAAACTGGATTACATATCCCAAACAGGATTTCCGTAGAGACGAGATGTCTGTAGAGACGAATATACTCCATTGCATCTTTGCGTATGCAAGAATATGGCGTGGACTGCCGATATATGAAGATGGCAAAATCGTTAATTTTCCAACTTTAGTCACATTACCGTTATTTGCAACTAACTGCATCTCGCAAATGAATGTATTCGTCAGAGCGAAGCTAAATCAGATTTAAACGGATAAACAACAAACGTTTTTATTTTTGCATACATATCTAGGACATACTAGTGAAATATATTTAAATACTATATTTAAAAATATAATTGTCTTCGTTCTCTCGAATCATTAATCGGTATGAATAATAGTTCATTGCGCCGCATTTTTTATCTTTTTTTACCATTGATGCGCCGCATTTTTTATTTGTTTCCTCACATTTTATTCCATAGACTGGAGATGGATTTTGCAGAGCGTTGTAATATCGATGAATTTCTGACACGTTTATTAATTGATTATTTCTTCGATGAAGACCAATATCTCTAGGTTGGAATTGATCTCCGACTATAACAATTGCCACTTCATCTATAATTGGAGCAATGAATCTTCGCACGTGTTCTCCAGCAGGTGTTTTGTCAGCATGAATAACAATCTTATGAGTATCAGATGGCATCATTTCAATTACTGTTGTGAACAAACGCAATAAATTGTTTTCTTCATGAAGAAGCTCCTACAGTTGGGATACGATAGACCTTTTTATATTGGTAGAAATTCCACAACGTGCATTCATCATTATTATCACCGATGAAATACATTTGTAGAAATTTATGTTGATTATTTGAGAACAGAATCAGGAATCCGGCTCTATGATAAATTTGTTCTTTGACTTTGAAAGTCAAAGAACAAATTTATCAAGAAACAGATCATGTTAAGATTTCTGCAACGAACGACGTCATTTGGAAACATGAACTATATTTCCTGATGTTAGATAAGAAATGCTTTGATTCAGCAGTATATTCAGCAAGTAAAGTTTTCAATGGCTCTGACGGTTTTCAAGTTAAGGCAATTTGATTTTTCCGGCGCAATTTGATTTTGAGCAGCACATTCCATTCGTCTCTCCATTAAACTTCATAGCTTTGCAATGAGGACACCTTAGTCATGCTGGCTCAAACTATAATCAACAGCTAGGTTGCACCGAAATGCAATACGATTGTAATCGAGTGACTGCAGATCATGGAGTTGTTGACGCGTTTCAGCTATTCACAGCCTATCGCGTTCATTATGTTCAGAACAGTTCGACGTGTTCAGAACGGAATAGATCTAAAGCTACAGAACGCGATTGCCGCGTTATAGCCGTACATCCTCAAGTCTGACTGCACGTTGGTCTGCTTCTTCCTTTGCACGTATTTGAGCCATTATTTGTTTACTTTGCTCGTTCGCTAATGTCCGTTCTTCCACACTTTGATTTGCAATTACTCGACCCACTGCTTCCGCTCAGCGAGTACATCGACCTTAGTTTGATTTTCTTTGAGGCATTACTATAATTAGCTAAAATATATCGATTGCACTAAAAAAATTAAAATTATAACAAAACCATATAAAATAAAAATAAAAATTAGTATTGCAAAAACAAAAAGTTATTTGATATAATTTGAATTAATAAGTTATACTTATATAATGAAAGTAATAATAACCGACGTAAAATTATTATACACAATGAAACATAAAATTAAATATTAGGTTAAATGAAAATAAAAATAGATCAAAATTTATTAAATTTACATTCAACAACTTAATCTTAAATATAAACAAATTAAACTGAGCCAAGATAGATCGAAATGATTTTTTTTTGTTTTCTTCGAGGCATTACTGCAATTTGTTAAAATTTATCGGTTGCACTAAAAAAAAAATTACAACAAAACCATATAAAATTAAAATAAAAAAATAATATTGCAGAAACAAAAACTTATTTGATAGAAGTTAAATATGTATTAATAAGTTATACTTACATAATGAAAGCAATGATAAACGACATAAAATTGTTAAATTTAATTCCAACACAATGTAACACAAAATTAAATATAAGGATAAATTAAAATAAAAATAGATTAAAACGTATTAAATTTATATTCAAAAACTTAACCTTAAATATTAACAAATCAGACAGAGCCAAGATAATATGCGCGTGTGTAAATAAAATATGTCAAAATTTTCAAAACGATTCTTTTTTTTATAGATAATAATTACAACATGAATTTGATTCTGAATAAAAAAAATCTAAATAAAAAAAAAGTAATAAAAACGTTAAAAACACCTCCCTCAACAACTCGCAGCATCCTTCGCTGTACCTGTTGATGTGAGGCTCTACTAAGTTTCCTCTAGGCTCGAGGCTCTATTGAGTATTTAATAAAAATATGCGCGTATACAACATATACAACGTTGTGTAAAAATTGCAAAAAGATCGGTTAAGAACTTTAGGAAATTTGTGTTATATATGTGTATATATGCATATATACATACGTAAACATACATATATATATATGTATATATATATATATATGTATATATATATATATATATATATATATATATATATATATATATATATATATATATATGCCTATGTTACTTCCTGCCAACATCTGTGGGCGAGAAATAACTTCGAACTATTATTCCGTTCTGATATGAGGGAAGATCAAACAAACGCATTTTCGCATTTATAATAGAGAAGTTTAGTATTATCTTTTCGTTGGTAAAATGGTTGAGTAGATTAAATTAAAAATTACCTAATTATTAATTTAAGAAACTTACTAGACAATGCAAGAACGTTTGATACAAAATTTTGAAGAATTGTGTCTCCGTGATCGAAATTGCATACAAAATTTAGTATAAAATGTAAATTAGAAAGTGGAGATAGGAAAACACGGAGAAAGTTGAATATAATAAAAAGTATAGATCTTACCACAAATTGGCATGCATGAACGTCATAGAAAATAAGTTAAATTATTCGATAATATAAGCCAATCTACCATTACTCTCCCTTCTCATTTGCTAAAAAATGGCGTTTAGGTAAATAGTCTCTCTCATCTCTCTATCTGCTTTTAATTGATTTCAATATAAAATTAAAATTAAAAGGATTTCTTATTTCTTTACAAAAAAAGGAGTTTTAAAATAGTTAAGTGTAAAAATAGCCATCCATAGTTGCAAGATATCAAAAGTATAATAAGTTGAAAGTTTTAATCGAATGCTAGGAATTTTTCAAATGAATTTTTTAAAAATTAGAAGGGTCACTTAATATGTCACAAAACTAATATGTAGCCTAAGTTTCTTATTAAAAAACTTATACAATTATATTTTACTTGACAAAATGCGAGAAAAAATTGTTTCGTCCCGCTTTGCACATATTTAAACTTTTATTATTTGCCTCCATCTATCCACAAAATTTCATTGACGTAGGTCCAACATAACGTAAAATTGTGACAGGCAGACACACATACATGAAAAAATAACAAGAATTCATTGTTTCACTACAAAACTCAAAAATAGACGCGGATCTATTAATTTGTGTTCGGATCTAATCACTTGTAAGTGAAACAACATAGCAATGTCATCAATATTTGACCGAAATTTCACGTGATACCGGATGGTTAATGTCAAAGAGACTTACTATAAAAGCCATTTCTTAAAACCGATTACAGTAATACCTGTTGGTTTGATTACTATCTCCGAAACAATAAACTTTTATATGTATTTTGGTTTCACATACTCTATAAAAAGGAATGTAAATTTTTAGGTTTTAACTTGCTTATGATATTACTAACACTGGCAAACTTTCAATCTGAAAATAAAAACCATTTACTATATTCGTCCGGGAACAGCTATAATGATATCGGATGGTATACCTGTGCCAAGACCTTGCGCGATGTTTGTATAGTTTCGTTGAGCCTGCAATAATTGGCGACTTAGCATCTAATGTCCGTGTCGTAATTTGTGGTGCAGTTTTATTATTTATTTTCCTTTCTCGTTTATTAATTTATGATATGGAAGGAGCAAAGTCCATAGGACTAAGGTCTTACCATAGTAATACTATGGTCAGAAACAAAAATTATATCATCATAATATAATAATTCAACTAAGCTTGCAATGAAATTGGCACTCCAATAATGCTAAATTGCCACAGCTTATAAATTAAACAGCATTCATTCAATTACGGGTGATATCCGTGACAACAAAGTGCAGAGAGAGCAAGCGTGTAATTCGACTGATCGACTTTGTTTTAATGAAATTAAACGCATTACGAAATCAAAGTGGAATCCGTGCAAAAACGTCACGAGTAACGAACATCAAAAAGCTAGAACATCTAATTAGGAATTATTGTCTACGCTCTAAACCGTGAAAGATCTGGGCGAACTTTTTAAACTGTAAAACGTATTTCATAAAGCAAGTCACATCGTGGCTACTTCCAGAAAAAAACAGCTTATTAAAAAAAGAGGAAGTGTACCGAAATTAGGTTTATAAAAAGTTGGTTGTTTGAAGTTTTATTCATATTTTTCTGTTGACAAGATTAATATGTGTTCATGTTCATCTAATATACCTAAGTTTATTTTGGCATTGAAAAGAAGAAGAAAGGCGAAAACATGAATAAGAAAGACGTAAAAGACACCGTGGTATCACCGTCGTATATAAGGTTGATCACAAGATATCCGCCGCTCGTCGAGCGGGGCTGGACTGGTTTTCTTGTTGGCTGTAAGAGATTACTCTTCTAGCAGTAAGTCCGTCATATGCATCAATTAGATTCATTAAGGTACGGAAATAATAAAAAAGAGACCTTTATTAAATTTGGAATAAATTCATAGACGATGAGTCGTTACAAGAAATGCTGAAGTGACCAAACGTGAAGATGTTAGAATATAGACGCAAGTATGTGAAAAAAAATCGCCCAGAACTTAGCGATTGGAATATGAACGAATCGCAAGCTTTTATTTGAGCTATTTGCTTACAACGCAGTTTTCAAATCCAATCATGAGGATACGAAATACTCATTCGCTACTGATGGCGTAGGTCGAGAAATATTTAGATATGTGTTATCTAAAATCCGTTCATTATGTATTCTGCATTGCCTATGATTTGACAACTTCACTGTTCAACTGCGACGAACATAAAAATGACAAGATAGCTATTTCATATCTATCTACTAAGTTAGTTGAAAACTTTCAGAAAGCATACAATGAGAGCGAGTATGCTAGGTTGGACGAAAAACTGATAGCTTTTAGAAGACACATACCTAATGATATATATTTCAAAGAATTCTACTAAATTAGGGTTGAAATTGATAGATTTATGTGATGCAACCAATAACGTTTATTTGTATAGCTATTACATTTATACTGGCCATGGATCAGTTAGCGACGGTTTAGCAGATGATGAAAATAAATTTTCGGTACTAACGCAGTACGTGTTTCGTCTTGCGAAGCTATTATTTAGCAGCTATAGGAACACAACATGTTACCATTGGTTAACTTCAACCGAACTAGCTGATCATCTAAAACGTAAAGGCTTGGAATGTGTTGATACTGTGGAGAAAAATAAACGTGAGACTCCTAAATTGTTCCTAAATTACTAAAGCATCAATTACTAATGCATTAAAACAAACAAAAATAAGCTCCACACTATGCATGTTCAAGAAAAAAGGATAAAACAGGCTCTCTCTTATTCTCCATTTACCATTGTTAAACCAATAATAAGAGTACTGAATCTAGAAGTAATAACCTTATATAACTCTGTCAAAGGGGAGTCAACTAAATAGATGAAAAGTTATCCATTTTGCGCTTATGGTTGTCATTATTGGCGTTGGCCAATGGAATTTTTTTACGGATAATGGATATCAGAACTGCCGACAGCCACATAGTACGTGATACACATCACTAAAAGAACACTGATAGTGGTATTTTCAGGAAACAATGGGCGCAAGTCTTGTGTCGCTACATATGAAGAGAAGAATTTACAACGGAAGACTGCCAGGTGAAATTCGAACTAGTTTTGCTTGAGTAATAGGAGCTGACATACCTGGTCGTCTACAGATTCAAGAAAAAGAAGTCAAACAATGAAGAAGATTTCACACGTGTTCATTGAGGCTTCAAAGAAAATCGAATTGCACTGGCTGTACGTGCAAAAGGAATGTTTGCCTTCAGTGTACCAAACAGGTATGTCTGGAATGTAAATAATTGTTGTATGAATTAAGAAATCTATTTAGATTTATGAAAAATATAAAAGGCAATTATTTTCATTGCAATTAAAAACACTGATTGATATGAGATTTCATATTAATTCGTTCGAAAAATTAATACCAAATAGTTAGGTTGCTAAGAATTATTAAAAATTGATAATTGTTTAAATTGGTAAAAATTTATAGGCTCGCCAGCGGTTAAAGATTAAGTGAAATGAAAAGGTAAATCTTTATTTTTAAAACTCTATAATAAAAATGCCAATAAAAAAGATATTTCTTTTTAAATTAATTAAAGGGAATAAATATGTTGATCTTTAAATTGCGCATATAGAGTTTTAAAAAATCACGTCCCTTCTTTATGCCATTTGTCTATTTTTCAATTTGAAATAAAAGTTTTCCGAATTAATGTAATTTCCCTGAAAAGCTTATAAGCTTATGAGCTTTCTAAAAATAAAATATCTTTACCAAAATAAAGTTATTTCCTCATCAGGCAACTATCACTGCAAAAGATCAAGTCGATCCATTAATCTGTTATGACGAAAAAAAGGACAAACAAATATACTTTTTGAATTATCATAGAGAATATTATTAGTATCCATCGTTGAACTCGTGAAATCCTGAAACTGAAATCGAAAATAAATTATTCAATCGAGAATTACAAAATAAATTAAATTATAAATATATAACAACAAACTTAAGAAAATTACTAGATAGTGCAATTAAGTTTGGTACGAAGATTATTATAAATAATATAATAACAAACTTAAGAAAATTACCAGATAGTGCAATTAAGTTTGGTACGAAGATTATTAATCACCTAAATTAATTAAATTAGCATTGCCATTCTTCCATTTGTGTAGTCTAGTTAAAACGTTTATTGGGGTTAACATTATTGTCTGGGACTAAAAGTATATTTTACAATTGTGTAGATTTTGTTCAAATTACAATTCATTAAAAATACATCATATTTGTTTTACATCATATTTTTTATTAAATACATTATAATTTTATTTAAATAAGTCATATATTTTTAACAGAAATTACAATAAAATATAAATAAGAAACCGTAATCAGGAATATGCGTGGAAGCTCCAGTAAAACATGACAAGAAGTGAAAATCTTGCAATAAGCTGATGTCCATAACGTCATTTAATACAAATAAGTTATATGTTTTAGTTATTTGAGAAAATCTACCATTGTTCTCTATTCTCGTTTGATTAAACATGACATTGACAGACCTAAGTTTATTATCATATCCTGGACTTTTAAAATCATGACTATGGTAATAGAGCAGCCATGATGGCCCCCAATATGTACGTTTGGTGGTTTCAATATTTCGTTCAGATTGTTCGGAAGTCGGCTTCACTCTTCTTTGTGATTTCGTAATGCAGTTAGTTTAGTTAAAACAATGAAGTATAGTTAGTGGTGTTATCAATATAATTAAATAACAATGGTTTTGTCTTCGACATTTTTGTTTCTTCTTTTCTAAATCCAAGTTTTTTCTGAAGTATTTAAAAGTATAGGGTATTAGTTAGGGTAGGTAAGATATACACTTAGTTTAATTAAAACAAGTATCCGCGCCTTCTGTACGTCGCGGCATAATTGTATCACGGATGTAACTGGACGAACACCGTTACAACTCATTACCCACGAGAACTTTAATTGTAAACGGTTTTGCGTAATTGCGATGCTATTTCGGCCTTAGTTAACGTCTATAATTCATTTAGAATTTTAATTATTGTTTTGTGCGTTTTTTGTAGGGTCTTATTTTTCATTTAGCGCTGTGTACCTGATAAGTACTTTAAGATAAGGCATAGAACAATTCCATTTGGATATTTTTGAAGAAAAGTAAGAAAAATATATTTTTCAGTTTTTTTCTCATCAGCTTTTAATGAAATATGATAATTTACGTTAATCAGATTCAGGTCATTGTGAGATTAATAATATTTAATAGTTAATTTCTTTTCAGTTATTTTTTTCACAACTAAATGAAACTATGCCATGTAGTATAATATCTACTTTATTTAAGTTATTCACCACGACACAGGTTTCGTTTAATAAGCAGTTTGAAGAAAATGATTATGTTGAGATGTTGTCATAAAACGAAACCTATTTAGTGGTTAATAATTTAAATAACGTAGATATAATGCTACGTTACCTAGTTTCATTTAGTTGTAAATAACAATTAAGTGGTAATGAATTTCTACAAAAATAACGCCAAAAATATAATCAATATTTTTTTAAGGTAAACTTTTCCAAGCCGCGGTGTTTACCTGCCGCGACAGATGATCCCACTAAAGGTACTACAGTAATACAATTAAAAATTTGCAACACCTTAGCGTATAAACGTGGAAGAGGTAAGAATATTGTGAACAAATATTGTTCGAGTTAGATCAGATGTATTCCGTGTTTTGAGACTCTATCACAATATGACAATATTAATGCAAAATATTTCTATATTATATTAATGACAAGAAAAGGCATGTCCCTCTTTTTGAAAAAGAGTGAAATATAATTGACACACATAAAGTTGTATAAGTTAATACTAGTTAAGTTTAGAGCACGAAGGAAGAGAATAGAATCATTCCATATAATATTTCCCCTCTAAGGGATATGTTAAGGTGAATTTCGTAGAACGTAGAGTTCAATCCTGACTTTGTACCATGCATATAATACTAAAGTATATCATTTTAGTTAGACCATTTTTAGTGTTCCGAGGAAACATTTCCAAAATAGAACATTTATGGCGTCCCTTCAGTGTTCCTCTGTCCGTCCGACGGTCATAGCAATTTTCTCCAAAAATATTGTACATTTGGCATTCAGATTTAATTACAAACGTAAAGTATAAAAAGTTCAATTGTTATTCTGGGAGTTAATTTCATTGGGTAACTTAGGGAAAAAAATTAAGGAGGTCGTATATGGTGTCAAATGAAAACTTATCGAAGCAAGGAATAGAAAAGAATATGATGTATTTTTAATGAATTTTAATTTGAACAAAATCTATA
Source organism: Druceiella hillmani (assembly GCA_039881145.1). Classification (NCBI taxonomy): domain Eukaryota; kingdom Metazoa; phylum Arthropoda; class Insecta; order Lepidoptera; family Hepialidae; genus Druceiella; species Druceiella hillmani. Next base: position 38,200,741 of record JAYKKI010000003.1, on the reverse strand, counting down.
TAATTGTAAATTATACATTTAGTCCCAGACAATAATATTAATCCCAATAAACGTCTTAACTAGATTACACAAATGGAAAAATTGCAATGATATTTTAATTAATTTAAGTAATTAATTTAATTTCTTTTTGGTCGGAGTAAGTGAGTAACTTTACATTTAACAGTTGTAACATTGCTTGATATTGATTTTCAATTCGCTTTTTTACAAAAAAAACAAATATATTTAATGTTTAGCATCATTAAGCGGTACACAAAAAAGTAAACAACAATTGTCTTTGTGACAAAATTATGTAAATTGGCTAACGACAAGATTGCTTCCTAATTAAATTGACCTCGCAACTGATACGTAGAAGTAACAACTATACAGTAAGTAGAAGTCCATCAGATATCATTAAGCCACGAAATGCAAAGCGTTAAGAGACACGGTCGACCTTTGTTTTAATTAAACTAAATGAGTTAGGAAATCACAAAGTAGAGAATGCGCAAAAAAGATTGCGAGAGACGAACGTATAAAACGACATTATCTAATTGGTTACCCTTTAAAAAGTAAATCATGATTTACAATGCAAGTTGTGCCAGGGTCACGTCCAGAAAAATAACCTATTAAAAAAACATATGTTTGTTGAATTCAATAAAGCTCATAAAAAATAATTTTAGCGCTCCTTCCGATGTTTATCAAAGTTGGTGTTTGTTTATATTGATTGTTTAGATGTGTTTAGGTCAGGCTAGTACCCTGAAATAAGCGGAAAGTAAATGGAATAGTCGAATAAATTTAATCACAAGCACAATTCTAAGGGTTTTTCTGGTCTCGTCGATAAGAAAAAATCCCATGTTTTAGTTTTAGGACCAAAAATATGATAAAAGAAAATAATAATTTTGAGTCCACACCTGTTATGCAGATTCTTTTTCCTGGAACCGGTGGGCCTCATATAGATAGTTCTGCCGTTTTATCACATAATGAAACCTATCCAGTATGAACAGAACTCGCACCATGATGATCCATTTCGGTACTTATAAACATTTAAGGGTATGTAACTATTCCAAAATATCAATTTTTGACAAGACAAATATATTGGCTACTATATATTTCACTGACTTCAAATCACAAAGTAGGTTTAAAAAATTATAGGGTCTATATAATTTTTCTACAACTTTCCCGCAAGAATCTGCAAAAAATATTCTTTTCATTAATTTTTGCTAAGTAGTATCGAAATTACGGAAGGTTTGTGACACAACCTAATTTTCAATAAAATTGGGTAAACATTTTCGTATATTTAATTTACCCCTTATTACTATGGCTAAATGTTTTATTACCAGGGGTTTATATGTTTTATTACTATGGCTAATCTTGGATTTTAACGTCAAGCACTTTTTGAGAAAAATGGCTATGATAGACTGTCAGACACGTGAGTTATTTTATGAGGATTTCATTTTTCCTATCGTGATACGGAATCCTAAAATTGTTGAGTGCACGTTCAAAGACACACAAAATAGCAATCTGTAGATGAAAGACATCCATGCTATAATTATTTAAAAAATATTTTCACTCGAAAAAATGCGAGAAAAAACTGTTTTACACCACTTTACACATAAGTGAAACTAGATTAATTTTTTTAACTTACCTGCTTATTTATATTAATCGAGATCCTCATATAAAGCAACTACCTGCAAAATTACAATGATTTAGGTGCATGACGAAATAAGAAATATTTCGAACTTTTTATGCAATTATTAAACATTGAAACAGAAAATCTGCTAATATGGTAGTGTTTTACAATATAAGTAATGTGCCACTGGCGTTTGTCCAAAAACTTGTATGTGGTGCCAACGTAATGTCACTGATATTTGACACCTTTGTACATGACTTTGGAATGATAGCTTTGTACATGACACCAGTGTAATGATACCAACATTTTTCAGATAGCTCTGTGACTCCAATGCAATATCACTTTTATTTTTTATACTGTTTTGTATATGACACGAATGCAATGTCACCGACATTTTGTCAGATGGCTTCGTGTGTGACACCAATGCAATGATACTGACATTTATCAGATAGCCTTATGACACCAATGCAATATCAAGGACATTTTTTGGTCGCTTTGTATATGATACCAAGATAAAATCACCGGCATTTGTCGGATATCATTGTGTATGACATCAACATAATGTTACTGATATTTGTACGAAATCTCACTTGACGCCGGTATATCGTTAAATAGACTTATTAAAAAAACCATAACTTAAAGTCGATGATAATAAGGTCTCATGATTGTATTTCTTATTTCTGAAACAACAGACACATAATGTATTTTCATAAAGTCTGTGGAAACTTACGTAGAAATTAAGGCATTTAAAGTACTTCATATGTTACTAATGCTTGCAAACTTTCACGCTGAAAATGATAACCATTTACCACATTCTTTCTTAAGCAGTTACGATCAGATATTCTGTCTGCAGCAAAGTCTACCTCGATGTTGCTTAATTTCGTTGAACCGACAAAAATAGACCATTTAGCATCTAAAGCATGACGTATTTTGTAGTATAATGTTATTATTTATTTTACGTACGTATTTTTTTGTACACGTCTGTTAATTTACTGCGTGGAAGAAACAATGTTACTTTTAAGATCAGAGATTAAAATTAAGCCATTATTATATTATAGTTCAACTAAGCTTGCAATAAAATTGTATTCCAATTACGTTAAACTGCCACAGCTATTAAATTGATATAGCATTCATTCAATTACGAATCATATCCGTGACTGCGCCGTGCAGACAGAGAGAGTGTGTAACTTGATCGGCCTTAGTTTTAATCAAATTAAATCTTTATGAAAAATGAGCTTATCTAATTAGAAATCATTTTCTTTGTTCTTAAAAGGTGTAGATGCAAATGATTTTAGCGAACTTTTTAAACCGCAAAACGCATTTCATGATGCAAATCAAGTCGTGGCTCCTTCAAAGTCTAAAAAAATTAAGTTGATGTCCGTTTATGTCTATAGTATCACAGTCATAAATATTACTTTATATTTTAACTCAAATGGGACAGGAGAAAAAAGATGAAATTAATCCATTCAACGACAAAAAATAAAAAAAAGAATATGCATGAGGGTTCTTGCTATTGGCGTAATTATGCTCTTTAATTATAAATGTACAAACTACGACGTCATAATATCTAACGTACATTTAAATTCATTTATACCAATTTACCGCTAAAAATGGCTGAGTGATAAAAACAATCTATTCCAGCCAGTGACATCAAAGTGTATAGCGGTTGCTATCTATCTACGAAATATTTCGTTCAGTATAATCTCTTTGCAACAAAATATCTTTGCTAGTAGCCCACCTGAAGATGTTGTAATACAACGAAACCTAGGTCGTGGTAAAGAACTTAAAGATTATTGAATATATTTGGCGTTAATTTTGTAGAAATTCATTATTCACAATTAAATGATAATACGTGATGTAGTATTATTTCTACTTTCTTTAAGTTCTTTACCACGACCTAGGTTTCGTTGTATTATAAAATCTACAGGTGGGCTATTAGCAAAGATCTCTTTGCATAAAAATATCTTTGCTAATAGCCCACCTGAAGATGGTGTAATACAATGAAACCTAGGTTATGGTAAAGAACTTAAAGTAGAAATAATACTACATCACGTAGTTTCGTTTAATTGTGTATTTAAGTAATTATGTATACATGAATATCTTTAACTTTTGACCCGGCTTCTTTCACGTGGGTAACGGAAATAGGTTTATTGATTTACTTAGTATGCTTTGATCTTTTTTTAAATCTTTTTTTGATTTTTTATGTTCATTTGTAATTTTTTTCAATTCTTTAAAGTTTTTAATAGGTAAAAATTGTATTAGAGTTTTATTTTTGTCTCTGAAATTGTATTTAGAGTTTTATTTTTACCTTTCAAGAATGGGTACTCATTTTCATTCTGGACAACCTGACATAATTAGCTACCCATGGGAAAAGTACTCTGATCACAATTTGATTCAAAATATTGTAAAAGTTTTTCTCTTGGATTTATAAATTGTTAAAACAAATTATAGTTTTCGGGGAATTTTACAAGAAAACTAATGGTGCGTTAGTTGGTATAACTAGGATACAACAAATCGTGCATCAGTTAGAATCACTAGAGTACGCGAAATATATACTTCGGTAATATTCCCCTAACTGTTTAACTGTCAAAACTTTCGGTAGTCGCAATCGCAGTTGATGAGGGCAGCAATGACAAAACTTCAGAAGTGAAAAAGACGCTGATGACTATCTAGTTTTATTATTCTTTCTACCCATACAGCTGCGGATGGCTGAAAATAACAGGAAGTTATATGACAAAATCTTAAATCACCGATCCACCCGGTTTTTGCCGATCACTCAAATGTTTATTTACTAATGAAACTTATAAGTAGAAATGATCGTGATTAGTAGTAAAACCGCAAACTGCCTAATATCGTATAAATTCACATAATCTTACTGCATTTATTGTACCGATTCTATTCAAATACAGGTTGTGTAGAGTTCTAAGTTACTGAACCCTTAAAATTTTTCATACGCTTTATCCAATTTTCATGCTTGGATAAAATCTTTTGAGTGTTTTTGCATTTGCCATATATCAAAACGTGACTTATGATATCTGCGAATGACAAAAATCTAGTCAATGTGCAAAAACAAATTGAAGCGCGATTAAAAGAAGATTTAGGATATACAAGATTTAGGACATATTGTAGATAAAACTAAGTATAATAGATTCAGAACATTGCGAGGAGATTTTTAAAAGGCCATGAAAAAATGTACCGATATTGTCGAAATAGATGTTTTCAGGACACGGCACAGATGATGCAGTATTTAAGGCAAATGTTAAAGACACTCTTCTCTAAGTCCCTCCATTTTCCTTCTTATCCTTAATATGTCACTCCAATCAGTGTTCACATCTTATGTCATGTCAAATGGTGTAGTTATCTGAAGAGGCATAAGAAGCAAGAAACTCGTTATCATCTGTCTAGCAACCGAAAAACGGCTAAAATCGATACAAATAAGGATTTATTAAGTATGCTCATAATTTAATCTGACCCTTTGATTAACTATTTCTGAGAAATTCCTCTGGAGAACACTTAATTACTTTCCATAATGCGTAGTATTATTTACCTTTATTATCCCTAATTACCTTCCCTTAATTACCCTCCTCATTTCGTTTTACATAATTATGGTCAGGCCAATATTTGATAAAATGCAATCGAATCTAGTGAGTAACAGAGGAAAAGGCAAGCAAGTAGGATGTCAATTCTGGAAAAGGTAACCGGAGGAATATTTTTATTTGCAACAGAGAGAGAGAGCTATTTTCTAAACAATTGATGTTCTTTCTCTTTTAAACACCCCCTGAATCTAAATAATGATTTCACTATTGACACATTCGTTTAAGTTGCTTATCAAAATGGCTATACTTTGATTTATCATGGCACATAGCCAGAAAATCATCATGTAAAGTATATAGGTTTTGCTCTGTATTTTTTTATATCAACTCTTTTTTTAGCAATCGAGTTGTATAAAATCGTATAATTTTTAACCTGTATAGAATAAACTCGCAAACATTGCCTCTTTATTGTATTAATATAGATTTATGTGTTTTCTTCCACGTGTTCGTTAAAATATTAATAAAATATGTTTGGGAGAAAACACATAATACTATACACCATGGTTCAGAAAACCAGCTCTACCAACTTCGACCTATGACATATTTAAGTCAGAGACATTGAACTTTTATTAACCAAATGTCCCGTATTTTTCCTCCCCTCGTATATTTAGCCATATTTTAAGTATCCTGTCGGAACAATAACTATCCTATATTCTTGAAATTAGTATCGGATAACACTGTATGTATACAGAGCAAGTCTAGAGGGTCGTCATTCATTCATGATGGAAATGAGCAAGAAAACATTGTATGTAGCTAACCCTTATTTTCCTCTCCGCACGAACGTCTTCGAAACCAACGCAATTTTCATTAACGTAAATAAATTACTAATTTAGTTTAAGAAAAAAACCTAATTTTCTTTGTTTGGATTTTGTTCCGTAATAAATTATTAAAATCTTATATTTACTTCACTTTTTCAACATTTGCTTCTTGAAGACGACAAAAATCTGACAACCTAAGTGTACATATATATATATATATATATATATATATATATATATATATATATATATATATATATATATTTACGTATGTATTATATGTATGGATTATGAAAATAGGAATCTGTAGTCGAATTGAAATTATAAGCACGACTTAACCTTAGCAGAAATAATTTAAATGACAGTTTTAATCCAAATGCTAGTACCAAGTATTGATTCATATTTTTCCAATCTGCCTTAGAAAAATCACAGAACGACAAGAGGACCCTAGTTAAGATTAACTACACAGCTAGTGAAGTTTTGACATTTTGCAAACGTGGCTTAAAAAACGGTGAGGAAAACTTTTATTTGAAAGACTGATTCAATTACATTCTATATGACGACGAGCTAAGTAAAATATATTCGTTCTTATTTTACATATATGAGTGGGTATTTTGAATTTGTGAAAAAATATTCAAAGGATCAAATTCTAAAATTTCATAGACATAGATCTAAAACAGCAATATCTGTAAGCTTGTGACAGATGGAGATAACACAATTATAATGGTTTCTGGTTTCACAAGAGATCGCTAAGCACAATTTTAGTAAAGTCAGTAGTTATCTACTACATTTATTAATCACCAATTATAAAAAACCAGCCCACTTTTAAAATTATAATTATTGATTTAATTACAATCAACCAACAGCGGAGAAATTTTTTTATTTAGAATATAACACTATGGTTACTTAATTGCACAAACATTGCTTTAGGACTAGTACACAATACAGCTTATGAATAAATTAAGCAAGAACGAGTTGCTACTATGAGGTATGTATACAAATTCTTCTAAAAATGTTTGACGAAACTTTTATTAATCAAATAGCATTTACTTGCGGTTTCGCTGGCGTGGTTGTAGTTACAAACTTATTGAGAAATAAAATACGCAGCGTCTCATCTAGAATGATTAAGGAAAATTAAAACTATGTCTTCATTTTCGTAACTTTATAATACAAATGACAATGAAACCTAAGACATTTCCCTCCAATTTGAGGATTAAAGGGACTAATACTGTTATCCTTTTATATTGCATACCAATTGAAATATATATATATATATATATATATATATATATATATATATATATATATATATATATATATTTATATATAGGATGAGGTTTCTCAGAATAAATTACTGATGTTATTTCATATCCAGAGAAATACCTTCGTGCAAGAAAATAGGTCGTTCTATTGCTCGGTTTTGACTCGAAAGAAGGACATAAAAACACACTTTTGCATTTATAATAGAGAATTTTTATACTGTCTATTCGTTGGCTGAAATCATAAAATCAAATGAGTTTTTTAATTATGAATTTAAGTAATTTCTTATTTAATGTAAAAATTGTCGATCTAAACTTCTATCAGAGTTACATCTATGCGGTCGAAGTTGCACACAAAAATTAGTAGCAAATATGGGAAAGAACAGCTTTTAACTTATTACAATATACTGGATAAACGTTAAGTATATTAAAATTACAATGAAATTTTTAAAAAACTTGGCTTTGGTAATAGAGAGACCACGACGAATTGCAATGTCACACCAGTTCCATGGTTTCAATATTTCACTCGGATCTTACGTTTCGCTTATCCTGTTCAATACTTCAAAATAGGATATCTGATTAGACAAGCTCGCCTCCTGATTTCCGCGATGTCTTTTTCATCCGTCTCCCATTTCATGGTATCGTAACGCGGTTAGTTTAATTAAAACAAGGGACGGCGAGCCTCCCGTTAGCACGTCTTGCAGTTCGCGGCCTAATCACATCACGGACGAAACTGAACAAACCCTTTCATTACCCACGGGGACTTTAATTACAACGGTTTTGTGTAATTGCGATGCGATTTCGATCTGATCTAATCTGCATAATTTGTTTGGAATTATAATTATTATTTTGTGTTTTTTGCAACGTTTTATTTTTCATTTAGCGCTGCGTAATTAGTAAATACTTTAAAGATAAAGCAAAAAGCAATTTCCTTTCGAATATATCAAAAGAAAAATAAAAAAAAATGTTTACTTTTTTTCAAATCCATTTTCAATATGCTATAATTTATTTGACTCATATCATTATGATAATAATATTTTTTCAATAAAGGTTATCTGGCGGATCTTGTTCTGCCGTAATTTTTATGCGCCATTAAAAATTATTAACATAGCACTGCAGTAATAAAATATAATGAATATTTTTTGGAAATATACAACTAGAAATGTAAAATAGTTCAACGAGTAATGATGCGAGAGGTAAGTATAATGTGTTCAAATGTCGCTCAAATTTGATCAGGTTTTTTCGTTGTTTTGCGTAGTAAATAGTTTCCTACTCAATCACAATATGACGTTATTAGTGCTAATTATTCACATTTTATATTCATAAAAAAGACTGGTCTCTCTTTCTGACAATAGCGTGGAATTTTATAACTTGGTACACATGAAGTTGATTAAATTGGTACTAGCGTGGTTAAGAACACGAGAAAAAAGTATCGATTTTATAATTCCATATAACATTCCTTCTTTAAGCCTAGGAAGGAAGGTCGATTCCGTAGAATGTAGAGTTCGATTCTAACTTTATACCACACACATAATATTGACATACACTTCAAGGCATTTTTAGTGCACCGTGGCAAATTTTCCAAAACGAAAACTTATTAAATTACTTCGAAATCCGTTCGTCTATTCGTCGGTCACAGGCGATTTTCTGGGAAATTATTAAACTTCAAAATTGTTATATTGGTTTGGCTAATAAGTAATGAGCGGTCATTAATGTTGTAATTTTTATTATATTTTCAATTTAAAATTATTTAATCGTCAATATTTTATTGATGCAATAAAATATTGACGATTAAATAATTCATCACTTTTACTACACGTCCAATGAACTGGCAGGGAGTTGATGGTATCTGCATAAAATTCAGGTGGCTTGGAATGAAAAAATGGCCTTTGAACTGTTATAGGTGTTCTTTATCATTAAAGTTTTTTAAGCGTAAGGCGTTGCTGGGTGATCTATACTAACAACAATTAGTGGGTGCAAGGTCTGGGGAATATGGTGGGTGGGGGTCTGGGTCTAACTAAAATCCAAATTTTTCAATAAATCTCTGAAAACCCACATTTTTCTATATATCTCTGAATGCATACTACCTATAATTATGAAAAAAAAATATCTTTGAAACCTTTATAACTTGCCCATTCTAACAATATCCAATAATATATATGAAATTCAAAAAAAAATTTTTTTGAATGTTAGCTTTTGATGTAAGTCTGAAGTTAGCTGTTTATGTAAGTATTTCACTAAGCTTGTAGCGAAATTGCCTCCCAATTACGTTAAACTACCGCATAATAAATTGAAACAGTATTCATTTAATTACGAGTGACATGATTGGATCGTCAACTGCAAAGATATCTAGTATATAATTTAGCCGATGATTTTAATCAAAAAACCATTTACGAATGCAACGGGCAAAAAAGGATTTGCGGATGGCAATCGTATCAAAAAATCACTGATATCAAAATACAATCTTATCTAATTAGAAAAAAATTTCGACGTTTTTAAACGACCAAGAAATGCTAAATTTGTTGATTTGTGACTTAAAACCTTTTTCATAATGCACATCGTGAATACTTAAAAAAGTTTGTCAAAATATAGTTCATCAAAATTGAATGTTGAAAATTTTATCAATCTTCCATGATTGATTATTTGTTCATGTATGTCTATCAAGATTGACATATGTTCATGTTTATCTAATATCGCGGTTAAAAATCTCCCTTTGCTGTTGCAAATCAACGAGAAACGTGGAAAAAGGATTAAAGTAATTTCAATTAAGAGTGAAGGCTTGATACATACAGTGTACGTATTATTAGCGCATTTGTGCTACTTTTAAGGTTATAACTTACGATATGAAAAAACTAATGTATGAGAAAAACTAATATACTTGTATTTATTAAGAATATAATTTGCAGTAGATCTGAATAACAATTACATATTTTACATATCATTTATGATTTGTTTACCCCTGAAAAATAGCCAAGTGCTAAAAACGGTCAATGATACCAAAATTTGTTGAGGTTAGTAACTATTAATATATGGAATATATAATTCAACATGATATAATCAAATGGGATCAAATTTAAGCACTATATGTATATATATATATATATATATATATATATATATATATAAGTACGAGCATCACAAAACCAAATTTTGTAAATTATCTGCCACAATCAAAAAGCAATCGCGGAAACCGATACGGAGAGAGAAATTCAAAATATTTCTATTAACTTCGAAACCGTTATGGTATGTAGATACAAGACTTGGAATGCAACAAGCTGACTCCAAGACTTCATTTACCGTTGCCTTAGATATATTCTGCCAATATCTCGATCCAAGATATTATCTAACGAACAACTAAAAATGCTTTATCTAAAAAAAATTAGAAAAAGTTGGAACTAAAAAAAATGTTATCTTGTTGCATTGTTAAAACTTTTCATCTTTTCCATTAAAATATTGTGTTTGCATCCAATAGGAGGAGAGGACCTATGAAAACCATAGAAAGAGAATAGGGATTTTAGGGCAAAGTTATAATGGATAAGGACGAATTATTTTGGATTCGATGAATAGTAGATACATATTATGGATACAGATCGTATTTTTCCATTATCATACGCGTGGATAACGAAAATAGGTTTAAGGATTTATTTTACAACCGTTAGGCTCCTTCTTATTCCTTTCTTTATATTCACTTTTATATGTCTATCGATTTTTTCAAGGTTTTTAAGTGGCAAGTGCTTCTATGTACATTATACTTATTTTTATTCTTTTGCAGGAAAACCATATACAGGTTTTTTAAAGCATGTACTCATTTTTACTTTAGATAACACAATATGTATTTCTTCCAGATAACCCCATGGAAAAAGCACTCTGGCCTCAAATCGATTCCCACAATTCTAAAAGTTTGTATCTTGGATATATTTATCGTGAAAACAAATTATACTTTCATCTGGATTTACTTGAAAGCAAATAGACTTTGACGAAAATTAATGAGGTATGCGAGATACATGCTTCGATAACGTCCATTGGTCCGTTAATAACTTCATAGTCCCACTTCATGGCGGTTGACGATGGTGACAACGGAGTACAGTGAACTAGTTCCGTGTTCGAAGTGCGAAAGTCACTTCTAGAAACACCCATTGGCCTCATCGCTACTAGATTTAAATCAATCATAGACCCCAAAATGTACATCTACCTCCTAATTATAATTAAAAATAACCCAAGGAAGCTAGTATATAAAAGAAGTGTAAAAAAATGTACCACATTTTGTTTTCCACGCTCGTCGAAAGTAATTATTTGATTTACATTGAGGTGTTAGTTTTTGGAAAAAAGTGAATCTCGAGAAACAAAGCACGTATGGTACGTTAAGTTTTAAATAAGATCGGTTTTATAAATATGACTTTCTTTCAATAATTTAACATCAATATTGCTTTATAATCCTTAGACTTACAGCTTCTTAGAAAGTTTAAACTATTTTTTCGTAAGTTTAAGGTCCATTGGTTTCCTACATGTTTGCACAATACTTATTTTTTTGTTAGAGAGGTACTGTCATACGATTGAAGATTTTTGAAATTTAATACCCTACACCGAAAGAATATCGTGATGGAGCAATTTTGCAGCACTTTATTACTAAATCAGGGTCTCCAACATTACTCAACGATAAAATAATGCAGGTATGGCGAAAAGTTCAGTAACTCTCATTAAAAATTGAAAAAAATAGAAGTCCTCTGATTATGGTCAAGAAACCACATAGTTGTAACTGTCGTACTCAATATTTTAGCCTAGCTTATATATAGCTATATAATTTATATACGGAATATATATTCTTCTCAATTTGTATAACTTTAATATGCATTATTTTTTACGGTTCATAAATAAGTCTGGTGCTTGGCTTGACGAAAATTATGACTCCTTCAATTAGAGTTACGATGACAGTTTTACTGATAAAAGTCAAATCATTATACTTGAACTTCTGGTCACCCAGAAAAGATATTAAAGGACAATACAAATAAGAAAATATAAGAGATATTTTAGATACATTACCTTGCTGAAATTTCGTTTTGCCACACAAATGACTATGGCAAGTGTACTTGTGTGCTGTCGTATTTAATAAAAGATCTAATATACTCTCTTAAAAATGCTGCTGATATTAAGTGGCATCACAAGCCATATCCGGGTGAGGAATCACTTCCTTTATTCATTGACATGAAGTTAACTTCTGTGTATACTTAGTGAAAAAAAAGAATCAATTTTTCCCTAGCGCCAAAAGCATACCAGTGATAACCTAGGTATACATTAGGTCATTGGTTAATCTCAAAACAGCATTATTGTTGAAGACTTAGGTCGTTTGTTAATCTCAAAATAAAATTATTGTAAATACCAAAACAATTCATCAATTCCAAAACAATTCATAGGAATTTTCGAATTTACTGGTTTGGATTAAATCTGTTAAGTATTTTTTGCACATCGTCTATCAATTAGATGTTAAATGGTGGGTCATAATCTATGATAACAATTTAGTCTAGATGCAAAAAAAATAATTTTAGGTGCATTTAAAATATTTAGAACTTATTATATGTAAACCTAAGTCAATCCTAAGCAAATGTTGCCATCATCGATAGTAGCACTAAAAGAAAACATTTTAAATACAATGAAAAATGTCCGGTACTACTGAATTAGATGAAGGTTTCTTTCAACATCTTTACATCATCTTCAGCTGTATTTTCAGGGCATGCATTTTAGGTCTACGTTAAGGACATACTTGTTTTTTTGCCAATCCTTATGCCAATCCTTATGCATAACATCTTATTTCACGAACTACATCATTGAAGTAATTCGCCAATACATTGTGCCAGTTGAAGAGTTATCCGAAGAGGCCCAAGAAGCAAAGATCGTAGACGTTTTCGTCTCTCTAATACGCCAAAAACGTCTCGAGTATCGACTCGAGATGTTTTTGGCGTATTAGAGAGAAAATAAACCCCAAAAACGTCTCGAGTCGATACACACAAGGATTTATTAACTATGTTCGTTATTTCATCTGACCCATTGATTAAGTCTCACCAAAAAGGTCGTCTGGAAAACGCATGATCAATTTCACCTAAAGAAACAACGTTTCTAATTGAATTAGAAATATCTAAATCGGCACCTTACATCTCTTATTTGTCGGACTTAGCTGACCAAAACTACATAGCTCCTGTTAGCACAAAATATTCTGATAGTCAAATGAAATGGGATTTGATCATATTTACAGTTAGAAGGTACGTGTAAAGAGATAATATTTTCTAAATAATTTATGTATATGACCTAGTTAATTAGATCTTACTACAGTTTAAGTAATTTTATGTTTTCATGTAAACCTATTAATTTTAATTTAGGACTTGTATGGATTAATAATTAATATTATAATACTTTATCGTAATGCGTGGTGGAAAAGTAATATACATTTAATTATTTTCTATAACACGTCTTATTATTTACCTTTAGTATCCAGAAATATTAAGTAATTATTTGATTTTCCAGTGGAATGGTTAGATTAATGTATCAGAGAAATATCTAATAAACTCAATTGTAATTAAAGATAGAGATAACACAAAAATTAATTGGTGAAATCGAACATAAATAACTTTGCGCTTATAAATCACGAAAACGGTTCACCGTGTGGTGCGGGACACACAAATTATAATTAGAACGAGTATAAAGCTTTTTTTGAGATACTTGTTATTCTTTCTTAAAGTTTCCCCTGAAAAATGACCATGAAAACTTTATTTTATCATGCGACATACCTCGAGCATTATTTTGTGAAGTGTAGATATTGTTCTCTACCTTTTGTCATTTCAATAACTTTTGATATATAACACCATATTTTAAGATTCGGGTAACCGTACCTACCATTTTCGACCTAAGACTCATTTAAGTCAAACATAGAGCGTACGTAGCATTGCCAAATATTCCATATTTGTATGGTATATTTAATCATGTTTTAAGTGTCTTATCGGAATAACGATTATCCTCTATTTCTGTACTTTGTATCGATTAATACTGTATACATAAACAGTAAGTCAAATGGGTCGTCTGTTAACAATGAACTAAAGAAACCAGCAAAGACCTTCCTATCCGAAAGTCTCCAAAACAAAAGCCATTTTCATTGATGCCAACAAATTATTGTTGGAATTTAGGAAAAATATAATATGACTTATTTTCTTTTTGATTCGTGCTAAATTATTAAAATTCTGTATTCCTTTCGCTTTTGCGCCATATGTGTCATAAAGCCAAAAAAACCTGGTACCGTCGAGTGTATATGAAACATGAAAAGATGTAATACGCTATTGGTAGTTGATCTCACAAAAATATTACTTTAGAATTAGCATTGAATACAGCTAATGATTTATATACTTGCATAAATTAAGTTCATACGAGTGTTTTGTTAATAAGAGGCTCAGTTATACAATGATTTCACCAGCATAATTATAGGGAGAAATAAAATAGACAGCCAGAATAATTAGGAGACATTTTAAACTAAGTCTTTATTTTCGTGACTTTATAATACTACAATTACAAGGTAAATAAAAGTATTTATCTTCTTTATATTCAAAGTTTCATAAAATAATGAGATTTACGTGATAAAAAGTAGCCTAGATCATTATTCTAACATGGTTTTTGGCACAGTGATAACTACACAAAAAGTTTGAGTTAGTATACACACATACGCACACACACACACACACATACACATATATATATATTTATGCCTCCCAACTGCTGTGGGCAAAAAATAACGTCTATCTATTTTTCCGTTGTGAGGTAAGAGAAGATTTATTTTTTTGGTAAATACATAACACAGATTGAAAATAATCTAATTAGAAATTTCAAAATAATACTAGTCAATGCAAGAATGTTTAATATAAACCTTGAAGTATTGCATCTCTATGATCGAAATTATACACAAAATTTAGTATAAAATATAAATAAGAAAGTGCAGGTAGGAAGATGTTTGGAAGCTACAATAAAACATAATAAAAAAGGAAAATCTTGCAACAAACTGACATGCATGAAAATAAACCAATTTACCATTGTTCGATAAAAAATGGCGTTTTGTTGTCTCTTTCATCTCTCTATCTGCTTTTATTCCAGTATATTGGGGGGACGTAAATTCTATACAACATGCTGAAATTTTACTAACTCAGCTTTGGTTACAGGGATTTTGTGAAAGGGGTCACGATGATTTGCAATGTCATACACGTTTCATGGTTTCAATATTTAACTCGGATCTTACGTTGCGCCTATCCTGTTCAATACTCCAGAAAAGGATACCTATTAAGCTTGGTTCCTGATCTTCGTCTTTCGTGACATTTTTTCCTACGTTCTCCACTTTGTGATTTGGTAACGCGTTTGTTTAATAAAAACAAGGGACGGATGAACCTCCCTTCCGTTCGCCCTACCTTTCGTGAACTAGTCACATTCCGGATGTAAATGAAGGAATTCTGTCACAAGTCATTACCAATGGTAGCTTTAATTCTATTGATTTTGTTTAATTACATTACAATTTCAGTTGGGATTTACCTATATAATTTGTTTGAAATTTTAATTATTGATCAGTTTTTGCAAAGCTTCACTTTTTTTAGCACTGCATACTTGAAAAGTACTTTAAGAAGAAAAGATATGTAAATTTTCATTTGAATATCTAAGAAAAAGAGCGAGCAAAAATAATTTTTTCGTCATTAGTTTTTAATGTGATATTATAACTTTAAGCAGTTTCGTATTATTGTAATATTAACAACTGTTTAGTGTAAAATTTTCTGTGATGTAAAGTTTAGGTGCCGTCGCAAATGATTCCACGACACTAAAACTGTAAAATAGTTTAGTGTATAATGGTGCCTGACGTACGAGTAAGTTTATTGTGTGCAAATCTTGCTCGAGCCAGATCAGATACTTTACGTATTTTACATAGTAGTGATTTATTCAACCACAGTAGGTAAATACTAACGCAAATCATTCATATATTATATATAGTTACTACACGTACACAGATAATCGTAGAGTTGAAAGCACGAAGGAAGAGAATCAAACCATTCCATATAATATCATCTTAATTTCAGCTTAAAAAGAACACTATGGAAAGCGGCAATCGAAAAAATGAATTTTTCAAACTTAAAATTCGTTTCCAAACTCATGAATATACACATAAAATGGAAATATATTTTAGGCCGTTTTTTAATTACATTGGAGAAATGTTTAGTTTAAAGCTATAGTATTTTCAAAATGTTTAACAAAATTGTGTAATTTTGTTAGTAAGTAAAATATTGTTGTAAGTAATATTTTATATTATATTTATTGTAAGTAAAATTTTTATCAAACTTTGTATCAACTTCAACCTTTGTATTAGCGTTAGTTGAAAAATAAACGTAGCCTCTGCAGTACATTGTGTTGTTGCCACAGGGTTTCAATTTAAATGATTTGCGTATTGAATGCGACCCAAATTAAATCCAAACCAATTGAATTAAATTCAAGTGTTGAAAACACTCTGGTTTTCTAATCTAAGCGAAATTCGCCTACAAAGTGCTCTAAATTGTATTCAATCAAAATCGAATACGATTTAGGCGGTATTGCAAAGTGACTATAATTTAAACACAATTTCCAAAATTGTAATATTTACTTCAGTTCTAGATAGCTTACCTAAATCCCATAAATGTCTTAACTAAATTACACACATAGAAGGACATGAGGTCACCCATATACTGATCGAGTTCGAAGTTGTTTAAAATTTTAGTGATCAAGCAATATTCGGTAATATCGCCTCTAATAATTGCAGTGTCTTGATTTTGATTTCAAAATAGACTTCATTCATGAAAAAGCCGTTACGTTTAAAAAATATGGAATATTTAGCGTCATTAAGCGGTTCTCAAAAAAGTTAAAGAAGCTATTATATCTTTGCGATATAATAAAGCAAATTGGCTAATGACGAGATTGCTTCCTAATTACATTGAACCGCATAACTATTAAGTTGAAAGAACATTCATGCTGTAATAAGAGTACATCCGCGATATGATTAGGCCATGAATTACGAAGTGGGAAGAGTTGCGGCTGACCCTTGTTTTAATTAAACTAAATGTGTTACGGAATCACAAAGTAGAGGACGCGCAAAAAAGATGTTGCGAGAGGCGAATATCAAAAAGCGAGCTTATCTAATTGGGTACCCTTTTAAGCGGGGAATATTCAAGAGAACTTTTTAAAGCATGAATAATATTTCACAATGCAAGTCCTATCGCGACCACTTCCAGGAAGTTACCTTTTCAAAAAAAGCTTAAGTTTGAAGTTAAATTTCCATAAATCTCATCAATTTTTTTGATATTTTAGACCGTGGAAGTCGATGTATCTGTCTATCATCCTGAAGTAAGGGGAGGCGAATCAAAGAGTCGAACTAGTTTAATTATAGGTACTATTCTTAAGATTTCTCTCGTCTCAATAACCAATATCAATCCTATATTTCAGTACCTCAATATTACAAATTGAACGAAAAAGAAAGAAGAAAACAATATTTTGAAATCGTATGTATTATGCACATTCCATTGTGTAACGCCGGTGGGCTTTACGTAGATCCTTCTGCCTGTTTTATTACATAATTATATGCCAAATACAGAGTAATAGTCTAATCTTCCAAACACAAATAGAACTCGCACAACAAGGACCACACACTTAGGCACTTATGAACATTTAAGTTTACGTCGTATTTCTATTAAACTATTTAAATATAATCATTTTTCAGAGAGTAAATATATTTCTGGCTGTGTCTTACACAGGATTTAAAATATGGTCCATAATAAGAAAAATATAACATCCAGGATAATTGCTATAGTTTTTTACGACCTTTACGTAGGCTTCTAAATTTCCATTATTACCTGATTTTAGGTTTAACAGCATAGTATTACATCTACAATTAGAAAAAAATTATTTTTGAAATCATCGTGATTTAAAAAACCAAGCCCTTTCAAAGAATATTCCACAATATACAGGAATTCAAAAAATCTTCTAGTATTAAATTTGTCCTCTCTTAAAACTTGGATGGGAATATTTTTGAGAATTAGCTATTGAGGTATTTGCGGGTTAATATGTTTTATCACTATGTAAAATTTCACATTTCTGCGTCAAGTGGTTTCTGAGAAAAACAGCTATGCTAGGCAGAAACGTGTGTATTGTTATAAAGTTTTCGTATTTCCTTTCGAATTACGGAGTCTTAAAATGGTAAGTGTATGTCCGAAGAAGCACAACATAGGAATGTGTCGTTGCAAGATATCCGAAATATAATTATTTGAAAGTTTTAATCAAATTCTGAAGATTTTTCTAACTAATGGTTTAAAAATTGAAAGGGTTACTTTGCATATTAATATGTCACAAAAAGGGATTTAAATAATGATGAATAGAACACGATTTCATATCAAAATATTTATGTAATGATATTCCATTCGACAAAATACGAGGAAAATTGTTTCGTCCTACTTTACACCTATGAGGAGCTATATATATTTTTTAATTCGCCTCCCTACAGATAATAATCGAGATCGTTAATCAAATCATCTACCTGAATAATTGTATAGACATAGGTATAACACAATGAAAAAATGTGACAAAGAGACGGATGTACATGACAAGATAAGACAAAACCCAAAATTAAAAACGGAAAATTTGCTAATTTGACCATATCACACAAATTAAGAGATATGACATTTGTCCGACAACTTGTACGCGAAACTACTGTAATATCACTGCCATAAGTCAAATAGTTTTGTATGTAGTATCAAAGTAATGTCACTGACATTTGTCCAAGATCTTACTTACTATAAAATCCATTTCTCGTTGCCTATGAAAATAATATATGTTGGTGGGATTACTCTGAAACCACAGACTTTTCAATAAATTATGGTTTCACAGAGTCTATAAAAAGGACTGTAAAGTTTAAAGGTTTAACATACTTCTCATGTTGGTAACATTTTCGAACTTTCACGCTGAAAATTAAAAACCATTTACCACATTCCTTTGGAAGTAGCGATAGTAAGATAAGATGGTCTGCTGTGGCAATTCTCGATAATGCTTAATTTCGTTTAAAAGTTAAAAGTTTGGCCAGCAATAATTGGCGACTTAGCATATAACGACCGTAACGTACTTTACAGTGCGGCTCTATTACTTACTTTCCTTTCTCGTTTATTAGTATAGTTTATTATGGCGTGGAAGGAGCAAAGCTACTCCTATGGTCAGAAACAAAAATTACATCACTATGACATAACAATTCAACCGTACTTGCAATAAAATTGCCACCCCAATTATTTTAAACTACCGCAACTATTAAATTAAAACATCATATATTCAATTACGTGTGATGTCTGTGACTAGGAAGCACAAGGAAGGCCAGCGTGTAATTCGACCGACTGACTTTATTTTAGTCAAATTACATGCATTACAAAGTCATAAATCGGAGGAAGTGGAAGGAACATCATGAGTGACCAATGCAAAAAAGCGAGCTTAGATAAGCTCGCTTTTTAATTAGTAATCTTTATCTTCACTCTAAAACGGTAAAGAAACTTTTTAAACCGTGAAAGGTATTTCACAAAGCAAGTCACGTCGTGTCTACGTTTCGAAAAACAGCTTATTAAAAAAGGGAAAATTTACGAAAATTAGGTTTATAAAATGTTGGCTGTTGAAAGTTAGGTCGATATTTTTATCGAAACAAGGAATGTCTATACAGATTGATATGTGTTTAAGTCCATCTAATGTAGCCTCCCAGTCACAAGTGTTATTTTGGCGAACGAGAAAGGCGGAAAACCAATGAAATGATTTCAATAAAGAATAAACGTTTCATACATGAAAATTCGTGCCATAGACTCAGTTGTGCTTACCAATGATTAAGGAATATGTAGGAAATTACAAAATTAAAGTCGTTTTAGAAAATGGAATAAACTTGCATTTATTCAGAATATAATGTACAGCAGGACTAAATATTGAAATCGTAATTACCACCTACATTTAAGTTCATTTATAATAGGTTTACCGTTGAAAATAGCTGAGTTTTAAATCAATCTGTTTCAGCCCATAATTTTAAAGTATATTGAGGTTGCTATCTATTTATTAATATTCATTCAAAATAATATACTCAATTGGAATAAAATTTAAGTGCTATACATATGAGTACGAGTTTAACGAAATTTGATAAGTTATAGCTAACTTTTGCGCAACTGCGCCAAGTGCAGCAGTTGCAGTAATTGACACGAAAAGTGAAACTGAAAATATTCCGATCCAATGTCAAAACCATTCTGCTATATGAATACAGACTTCTAAGACAAAAAAGATCTCACAAGGTGACTGCAAGTTTTCGTTTACCGCTGCCTTATATATATATTCTCCGAATATCTTGGTCCATGAAAATATGTTATAAAGACTTAATAAAAGAACGTTTCCATTGAGCACCAAAGAAAATCCCATAATTGAAACTGGATTGACCATATGCTCCGAAGGAAACAGAGATACTTTATATTTGATATTACTTCTTCAATAGAACCTTTTGTTTTTCCCAACTTCCAGACTGTCGGAAAATGACTTTCGCGTAAGTTAACGTTGACGATAACAAGTAACTTAGTCGCTATGGTGCTCCATACTGCTTTAATAAGTCTATTGTAGATATCATCGATGTACGAAAACTTATTCAAGTCAAGTTCTCAGACAATATCGTCTAACTAGAAGTAATACATCTCGATAAAATAGCTAGAGGGGAGAGATTTGTTGGAATTAATACCAACTGCTCGACAGTACAGAGATTGGGTCGTCATCGGGGAAGAATGTGGATCCAAGATAAAGGATTTAAGAGTCTCTCCTATGTTCTCTGTATAATTCTCTAAGTCAGTGGACTAAAAACAAAGCAACAAAGTCCCTTTACTTGCCTTCATACCTTCATCCCTGGAATTTCATGCCAATTCGTGTGGATGATATGTCATGCTACTGAAGTAATCCGCCGATGCATCGTACAAATTAAGCCAGAAACAGAAAGTGTATAACTTTTCACCTATCTAGCACACGAAAAATGGCTGGAGTTGATATAAAAAAGGATTTATTAACTTTGCTTATAATTGCATCTCATCCTTAACTATCATCATCGTTCATCATTATCCATAACTATCATCATCATCCATAACTATCATCATCGTTCTGAGAAGTTCCTCTGAAAAACGTAAAACATATTTCGTTTAAAGTAACAGCATTCTTAATTGAACCAGATGTTCCTAAATGTGCCCCCTCCACCTCTCATTTGACAAACTCACTAGACCAAGACTACATATTTGCTGATAGTACAGAATAATTTGATTCTGACAATGAAATATGATCTTATCATATTTAAGAAATAACAACAGTTGTATGTACAGATAGATGGTGTTTTCTAAATAATTTAATTAATTGATTACTTAGTTGGTTAAAGTAATTGTATATTTTTCTCTATATTAATATATGCATCTTCTTTTTAAAAGGCTTCCTAGTTAATATTAAATGTACGTTATTCATAAAATGCTAAATTGTAAGAGACCAACAATATCATGAACGCCACGATTAAAAATTATATCATAGCCAACATTTGACATGACATTTCGCTGTTATATGAGTTGATACCAATTGTTAAAATTCAGTTAACGGTCGTTAACAGTAGTAGTCTATATCTTTTGAAAATATTGACATAACATAGCTGAAAAAAATGAAAAGAAAATTCCAATCAAAATACTCTTTACAGAAAGAAATGAAAAATAACTTTTCATCAATCTGCCCTAGGAAAATTATAGGGTAACAGCAATATAAAGCTTTAAATTTCAGAAATAGGAAATTTCAGAAACAAAGTGAAAGAAATATTCATATTATTTCGAAAGACCACTGCAATAGCACTCCACGCGACGACGTGCGAAGAAAAACATGTTTGACCTCATTATATATATGTATATAGATATTTTTGTTACTTATCTTCTAGGAAATATTTTTGTTACTCATCTTCTAAAACAGTCACTAAACATATGTATTCGCTATTAGCAATATTTTGTATTATTGCGAGAAGGTAAGTGATGTATTTTAAATAAATTCAGTACCAACTTTCGTCACTACTTTGACTTTGTGTAGAAACTTTTTAAATAACAAGATTTTTTTTAATATACTTTTTACTTCTTTATTGCAAACTAACGAAACGATTGTCTTTTTTAATTTAGTATATCCCACTATTATAATTTAATCGCATACAAATTGTTTTAGTATTAGTACAAAATACAGCTAATGATTATATACTTACATAGATAAGTACATACCAGTATCTTACCATTAAGAGGCGCAATGAATTCTTCTGAAGGATTTTTGGCGAAATATTTATTAATAAACTAGGTTTACCCATTGCTGCGCTCACCTGGTTACAATTTACAGGGAGAAATAAAATATACAGCTCCATCTATAATGATTAACTCTTAACCACCGACGTGGGGGCCTGAGAGACCTAGCCTAAGTTAAAATTACAAATAACCTCCCTCCCCCGCAAGTTACTTGCACGGGAAGTAAATGTCGCTTTATAAAGCTTCGAGTTTAGTCCCACAGATGCCGCAGATAGTAGTGGACATATCGACTAGCGCATATTCAATAAGTAAAATCATTTTAACAAATTTTCACAGGCCTCACAGAGCCAACTTCGGTAGTAGATACCAATGATTACCCACATGGTTCAAAATGTAGGAGATCACTTGTGCCATACGTTTAATATTTTGAGTCAGCTATTACATCATGGCTTGATTGTGAGGACTCCTCTGATGGCATGTTGGTGGAAAGTTTATTCCTAACCAATTTGAGGACGGCTCAGACACCGATATGGTTAGCATTGCTGAAGCTGAAATCAAATTTGAATAAATCTTGTCTTTCGATGATGAAACGCCACTTTCTGCTATGTGATCTTACAATGTGAAAAATCGGTACAAATGGGCAAGACAATCTCCATCACGGGCTAGTAAGACACTGAGGCACAATATTATAAAGGTGGTCCAAAAGTCCGTTAACATTTCATACGATGATAAAAAAAAACGAATTATATGAAAGAAAAATTGTTTATTTATTCTAATAGTACACAATTTGGGATTTTATTTCTTAAAAATCACATCGTCCATATGCGATCCTTCATTTTTTTGACACTCCTGCAACCTGGAGCGGAAATTTTCAATGAGCGACTGACATGTATTTTGGGAAATGTTTCGCATTTTCTAGCGAATTTGAGCCTTTAATTCCTCAGGAGTCGCTGGATTGCTTTTAAAGACTTTACTTTTAAGGTATCCCAAAAGGAAAAAATTCCATCTTGCTGAAACCACGATTGTTGACTGAAACCATAAAAATCCTGAAAAGCTGGAGCAAAAAAGTTCTATAGCATGGCGATATACCGCATTTTATTCACTATAACCGCGTTTCCTCTTTGATTTTCATTAGAATATGGATCAAGCTAAGGGATTGGGGGTTTAACGGCTGAACCATTTGGATTTTGTACGGATGCAAATGTAAATCCTTGTGTAGAATGCGGTTTAAAGATGTTTGGATACGTTTAAGACGCTAGACCGCTTTTGATTAGAGAGTCTAGGTTGTTTGCGAACAGATGCTCTGAGACGCTCTATGTTTTTGGGATCCTGTGATTTTCTAGGTCGGCCAGATCGTGGTTTATCCATTATTGAACCAGTTTCTTCAAAGTTCTGGACCCATTTTTTAATCGATTGAATCGATGGAGCTTTATTTTTATACCATATATTGTAATGAGCGCAAAATTTTCGTTGAGCTAGAATCGAAGAATCGTTGTTTCGATAGTACTCGCGTACGCAGAACGCACGTTGTTTCTCATTGAATGATGCCATGGCACTAAATTCTCATCGGCCACTCTAACATTCCGTACCTTATCCGTCCCTGCCCCAACCCCCTCTCCCTCGCTGTTCGACGAAGCTGCCGATTCAAATGTTAACGGACTTTTGGACCAGACCCTGTATCACTAACGGACACATTAAAATTGAAAGAATGAAGACAAAAAAGACCCTTAACTGATTTAGAATAAATATGTAGACGATGAGACGTTACAAGAAATACTGAAGTGAACTAACGTGAAGGCGGCAGAATATAGATGCAAATATGTGAAAGAAAGAACTTAGTGATTTGGGCATGATCATATTAGAAGCAATCTGATAAAGGTTGCTCGCGTACACAACAGTTGTCAAATCCAACCTCAAATATTCGTAATACTTATTCGCTTCTGATTGCACAGTTTGAGAAAATGTCCAAAAACCATTTATTATGTATACGGCGTTGCCTAAGATTTGACAACTCATCAGATCGTGAAGAATGTAACCAAACCGACAAGATAGCTATTTCATATCTAGTTGCTAAGTTTGTTGAAAATTGTCATAAAGCTTATAACGTGAGCGAGTATGCAACAATCGATGAAATGCTGGGAAATTCTTTTAGAACACACACACAACGAATGATGTATATGCCAAAGAAACCTGCTAAATTTTGAGAATCTTGTGAATTTTGATTAGAAATTAACGTGCCTATGTGATGCAGATAACGGTTAATTCTATAATTGTTACATTTATACTGGGCGTGTATCGAATGGCACGGTTTAGCAGATGATGAAAAGAAGTTCCTAATGACAAAATAGTCGATAATTCGTCTCACAAAGCCATCATATGGCAGCAATAGGAACATGACATGTGACAATTTGTTCACTTCTATCAAACTAGTCAATGTTTGTTGGCAACACGATCCAACCGTTATGTTGCGTCGCCTCGAAACCGGCCGAGGACCGTTGCTTGAAGCCGGACGACGCAGAGAGCACAAACCTGCCTAAGTTTATTGCTTGAAGCCAAACGACCCAAAGAGCACAATTTATATAAAAACTGATTTACACTAATTAATACATTGTATCGTGATTATAACTTTATTTTTATATTTTTTTGTTTTGTTTCATTTTATGTATTTCATTTTAAGTAGAGGACTTAAAACAAAAATGAAACACAACGCATGCGGCGTACAAACCTATCTAGGAGCCGGATTAGAGAGGGAGGGGTAAAAAGAGAGTGAGATAAAGAAACTAGAGTAAAGAGAGGGCGAAATAAAAAGCCACATCGGGTCGGGATGGGGTGAAATAAAAGAAGACCGTACCCGGTCTAAAAGTCAGTGTGTCATCAGCGAGTAGTCAATCTCCAGTAGTCATCGGAATCAATCGTCGGGAACAACCAGAAGAAGAAGCCACAACAAGAAACTGCAGTCTTCAAGAACTAGACAGCTGGGACGAGGCAGCCACAATCGTCGGAAGCAAGTAGCAGGAACAGGGTAGCCAGAACATTCAGTGTGTCTTCAGCAGCCAAGCAGAATTGATCTAGAAGTCGGCCATGCTCTGGTAAAATTGCGAGATGGGTCTCTATCTCTCTACGTCTGCTTCCGGCAATTAAAAACCGGGTGGTGAAACTTATGCCGTGTCGCCGTTTCGGAAGCAGAAATTTCGAGTTTAATTTTCACCGAAGCCCCAAGGCGTGGAACACCCCCGTCACCCCTGCGCGTCGCTCGTGTCACGATCTCCGAGCGCGTACGCCCGTTTTACCGTTTCGTGAGACGTGTTGGCGTAAGGCGAACCGGTTCACTGCATCCCACGTAACCCTCGAGTGATAGGAGGCTCGCGCCCTCTATAAGGTGCAGCCAGACGGCGGTCCTAAGCCCGGTTGCTCGTCGGCTACAATGTCCTAAAGTATAGAAACTTGACATCCATTGGTACTATGAAGAAAAATAAATGCGAGAATGTAAACAAACTGAGAAGATAGCTATTTCATATCTATCTTATCGGTTTTTATCTATCTTGTCGGTTTATATTTTCTTAAAGAGTTCCTGGCATCAAAACAAAGAAAAGTATATTCCACTCTATACAGATTTACGAGTCAAAACACTCTGGTATCACATGTGCCAAAAAACGATAAAACAGTCACTCTCTTATCCTTCATACACAATTGCTAGGTTATGGATTAAATCACAGGAAATCCAGAACTACTAGGCTTTTATGGCTCTACCAATGGGAGAGTGACAAAATAGATAAAAAGTGCTCCATTTTTACTTGCAGTTATCATTCTAGGCGTTGGACAATGATCATTTTTTACCGTCTAATGGATACCAGCACTGTCAACAGCCACAAAATACATGACATCACCACAAGAACACTAATCAGAAATAAAATATAAATAAGAAATCGCACACAATTTATATAAAATATAAACAAGAAACCGCAGGTAAGAATATGCGTGGAAGCTCCATTAACGTCATTAAATACAAATAAGTTAGATGTTTTCGTAATTTGAAAAAATCCATCATTGCTCTCTATCCTCATTTGAATAAACATGACGTTTTGTTAAATAGATAATTTGTTGCTTTTAATATATTGAACAGACTTAAGTGTATACTAATATACTGGATTTTTACAAACTGGGCATTTGTAATAGAGCAGCCCTAATGGCTTGCAACGTTATGCATGTTTGGCGGTTTCAATATTTCGCTCGGATCTTACGTTGCACCTATCTCGTTTAATACGTCACAAAGGAATACTTATTTCGATAAATTCGCTTCCAGATTTTAGTCTTTCGCGATATCTTTTTCATTTCATAACGTGACTGCGTTTAATTAAAATAAGGAAGGGTAGTTAGTAGTATTGTCAATAGAAATAAATAACAACGGTTACATTAACAGTTTTCTTTCTTCTTTTCTAAAAGACCCAAGTTTTTTGTAAAGTATTTAACAGAATAGACTCAACGAAAGTTATGCTGTTAGTTTAATTAAAACAAGGATTCGCCCGTCAATGCAGCCTAATCGGATCACGGATGTGATCAAACGAATTCTGTTACAACTCGTTACCCGCGAGGACTTTAATTGTAACGGTTTTGTGTCCTTGCGATGCGATTTTGGTCTCAGTTAATTTTAATAATTCGTTGGGAATTTTAATTATTGTTTTGTCCGTTTTTTGCAGTGCCTTATTTTTCATTTAGCACTGCTTACTTGATAAGGAGTAGAAAAATTCCGTTTCAATATTTGGGAAGAAAATTAAAAAAAAAATATTTTCAATTTATTTGTCTCATCAACTTTTAATGAAATATTATAATTTATTTTAATCAGATTCATATTTTTGGTGTATTATTAATTTTGAGTGTAAAATTTTCCATGCTGTGATGTTTACTTGCCGTGGCAGATGATTCAACAAAACTATAGTAATAAAATGAAAATTTTAAATAAATGAATAGCTAAAGTAAGCGTGGGAGAAGTAAGTATATTGTGTAAAATTCTTGCTCGAATTAGACCGGATATATTCAATATTTTGCATATATTCTGCTCTCCCACAGTTTGACAATATTAATGTAAATCATTCCGATATTATATCAATGAAAATAAAAGGCTCGCACCTTTTTCTGAAAAAGCGCAAAGTTTAATTGATACACATGAAGGTTTATGAGCTAGTACTCGTCAAGTTTAGAGCACAAAGACAGGGAATCGAATAATTCCATGATATGTTCCCCCTCTAAGGCCAGTTGCAAAGGTGAATTTCGTGGAAAGTAGAGTTCCATTCTAACTTTGTACCATGTATATAACATTAAAGTATATCTTATATAGTCTTTTTGTGTTCCGAGGCAAAATTGTCAAAAATAGAACAGTTATGGCATCACTTTGGTAGCCGTCTGTCCGTCTGTCTGTCACAGGCGATTTTGTTGAAAACGATTAGACATTTTATATTCAGTACAGATGCAGAGTATGGTAGCCTAATTATAGACGTGAAGTGTAAAAAGTTCAATTGTTATTCTAGTAATTTGGTTGAGTAAATGAGGAAAAAACATTCTAGGATGGGCGTGTATGGCGTCAAACGAAAACTTTTGAAGCAAGGATTCAACAAAATATATAATGTTTTTATAATAAATTCTAATTTGAAAACAATTTACACAGTTGTGACATATATTTAGTCCCAGACAATAACATTAAACATAGTAAACGTCTTAACTAGACTATGAACGGCAGAACATCTGGTTACTCCGTAATATTAATTTAGGTGATCGAACAAGAGGGTAACTTCGTCTTTAACAATTACAATGTGTCTTTATATTGAATTTCAATTCGCTTCTTTAACAAAAAATGGGTGGCGCTTCAAAAATATACAATATTTAGCTTCATTAAGCGGTACTCAAATAAGCAAACAACAATTATATCTTTGTGACAAAATTATACAAATTAGTTAACGATGAGCTTGTTTCCTTATTACACTGAACTCCGTAACTAATACGTAGAAACAATAATTATGCAGTAAGGACGAGTACATCCGTGATATGATTTAGCTGCAAAATACGAAGCGGGAAGAGATGCGACCGACCCTTGTTTTAATCAAACTAAATGAGTTAGAAAATCCCAAAGTCTCTACTACGCGCAAAAAGGATATTCCGAAAGACGAACATCAAAAATGGAGCTTAACTAATTGGGTATCCTGTTCTGCGCTTTTAAGCGGCCATAGATCCAAGCGAGCTTTGTAAATCGTAAATCATGTTTCACAATGCAATCACTTCATACTTATTCAAAAAAGTTTGTTAAGTTTGGTGAAGTCGATAAAACTCATGAAAGAACTGTTCTGGTATATTTTAGAGTTCCTTTCGCTATTTGTCGAAGTTGGTATTTCTATATATCGATTTACCACGTAAATCGATATATAGAAATACCAACTTCGAGTGAAACTACCATAAGTGGAAAGTAAATGGGATGGTCGAATTTGTTTAATCACAAAAACTGTTCTAAAGGTTTTTTTGTCTCATCATATTAGAACAAATCCTATATTTTAGAATCTTATTACAAATTGAAGGAAGAAGATGAAAAAAGAAAATAATATTTTGTGTCCACACGTGTTATGCACATTTTTTCCCCTCGCTAGTAGGCGTCACGTGGTCGTTCTGCCTCTTTTATTACATAATGAAGCCTATCTCAAAGTATGAGGATTCATTTAGGCATTTTTAAACGTTTAAGAGTATATAAGTATTCCAAAGTATTAATTTTTGACAAAATGAAAATATTGGCTACTATATCTTTTACAGACTTCAATTCATGAAGCCCATTAAAAAACATGGCATCTAGAAAAATCACTGTACTATTCTATAATTTTGCGCAGGCTTCTGTGAACCCTATTTTTTCGTAATTTTAAGTTAAGCAGTATCGAAATTAGGGAGCGGGGTATGTACACAGTTTTTACCTATTTTTCAATATAACTCTGAATGTAATACTACCTAAATATTTTTGAGACTCTTATAAATAGTATCCCACAATATATACGGAATTAAGGAACAAATTTTCGAACATTTAATTTATCTTTCCAAAAATTTCCATACGAATATATTTAAGGGTTACATTTGAGACATAAAGGGATTAATATATTTTATTACTATGCCGAATTTTAAATTTTAACGTCAAACTGTTTTTGATAAAAACCGCTATGACACGATTTATTTTATGATGATATTTATCTTTTCTTTTGAGATTCATTTTTATAATCCCTATTTCAAGGTACGGGACTCTAAAATGGTTAAGTGCCTGTACAATGACGCACATAATAGCAATCCGCAGATGAAGGATGTCCAAGATATAATTATTTCAAACTTTTAATTAAACACTATTAAAATTATTCAAACATGTGGTTTAAAATGAGAAAGGTCGCTTAGAATTTTAATATTTCACAAAATGGATCTTAAACAATAGAAATTGAAGTCCTCAGTTTCATATTATAAAACATGTCTGACAATATTCCACTAAACAAAACGCGAAAAAAATTTTGTGTCACGTCACTTCACACATATGGAGAGCTACATTACTTATTTTAAATTGCCTACTTATTTATATCAATCGAAATCTGCCTGTAAAATTATAATAATATAGGTGTAACACAATCTGACAATGTGGTAGACAGATGAATGCACCTGACGAAATAACAAGTGTTCCTTGTTTTTTACACAAATATTAAAATTAAAAATAAAAAAATATAAGTGATGTACCACTGGCGTTTGTCCAAAAACTTGTACGATAAATGTCAGTGATCAGATAAATGTCAGTGATCACATTTATCAGATAGCTTTGTACATGATACCAATGCAATGATACCGACATTTTTCAGATAGCTTTATAATATCTATGCAATTTCACTGAAATTTGTCAAATTGCTTTGTATATAACACAAACGTATTGCCATCGACATTTGTCAGATAGCTTTGCCTGTGACACCAATATGACGACACTGACATTTGTCATATGGCCTTATGACACCAACGTAATATCACTGATATTTTTTAGATAGCTTTGTATATGATACTAAGATAATATCACGGACATTTTCAATTTATTTTTGTGTATAATACATGATGGTACCGACACTTGTGAAACATCTCACGTAATGCCAGTATAATGTTAAATAAACTTATTTTAAAAACTGTGGTATTTTTATCTCTAAAATCACAGACATATAAATATATTATAGTTGCATAAAATCTATGGAAATAAGTGTATAAATTAAGGCTTTCGTTGTACTTCTCATTTGCTGGCACAAACTTTTACGCTGAAAATGAAAAGCCATTTTTAACAAATTCCTTCGGGAGCAGTGCTAATGAGGTCAGATCTCGGGAAATTTTTGGTAAGGTCTCTCTTGATGAGGTTTAATTTCGTTGAACTCGCAAAAATAATCGACTTAACATCTAAAGCGTCACGTTATTATTTATTTTTTGTTTACATCTGTTAATTTATGGCGTTTAAGAAGCAAATTTACTCTTAAGGTAAGAAATCAAAATTAAACCATTATGAAATAATAATTCGACTAAGCTTGCAGTGAAATTGCCTCTAAATTACATTAAACGGCCGTAGCTGACAAGTGGAAATAGTGTTTATTTCATTACGAGTGATATCCGCGACCGTGAGATGCAGACAAAGCGGGTATGTAATTTGATCGACCTTTGTTTTAATCAAATTAAACGCTTTACAGAACCACAAAGTAGAAGGCGGGCAAATAAGCTGCCACTAAAGGCGGTTATAAAAAAACGAGCTAATGTAATTAGAAATCCTTTTCTGTCCTTTTAATAGGCGAAGATGCAAAAGATCTGAGCAAACTTTTTAAACCGCAAGACGCATTTTGTAATGAAAGTCACATTGTGGCTACTTCGAGAAAAAATCGCTTATTAAAAAATGAAAAAGTTACAAAATCAAGTTCATAAAAATTTATTATTGAAATTTTTAACGATATTTTTGTATTAGCCAAGTGCATTTAAGAGATTGAAATTGATATCTGTTTATTTTTATCTAATATATCATAGTCACAAATCTCACTTTGGCATTGTAACCCAAATGTCACAGGCGGATTTATTCCAAGAAATTATTCCAAGTAAGAACAAACGTTTAATATATGACAATTGGGCGCAATTATGCTCGACAAACTACGATATCGTAATAACTACGTATATTTAAGTTTATTTATAATTGGTTTACCGTTGAAAATAGCTGAATAATGATATCACGTTTTACACTTTCATTTAATTTACTTCTGAAAATAACTGTGAAAACTAATTAGGTCGCATGGCACGAGAATTATCTTATGAAGAATAGACGTTCCCATCCTATCTCTTGTCATTTCAAACCTTTTTTAGTAACCCCATTGTGTAAAGTCGTATAATTTTTGCTTGTATTAGAATACTGATTATCACCTATCCATCAATAAAGCAATTTTTAAAATCGGTTGGATAGTTTTTGAAGTTATCTCGTACTAACAAATTCGCATACTACTTCTTTATTGTATTAGTATAGATTTATCTGCTTTCTTTCACGTGTTTATCAAAATTTTATTGGAAGGATACTGCAATAAAATTTCGATAAACAGATGGAGGAAAACACATAACACTATGCTTCAAAGTTCAGAAAACCATACTTAGCTATCGTCTTCGATGTAAGACATCTTTAGTTTCGAGACGATGCAGTGTATGTATCATTGCCGATTGTTCCCTATTTCTCGTGACGTCTCGTATATTTAGCAAAATTTTAAGTATCCTGTCGAAATAACAACTGTCCTGTATGACAGGAATTTGTATCGTTTAATGCTGTACATACACATAGCGAGTCATGAGGGTTGTCTGTTAACCGTGAGGAAAAAGCAACAGAGGTAGCATATAAACGTCATACGTAACTATCACTTATTTGCTTCCCCGCTGAAGGTCTCCGAAACTTAAACAATTTTTATTAGCAACAACAAATTTCTATTTAAGTTTAAAAAAATCTAATTGCCTTTCTTCACATTTTTACTACATTATTAAATACCGGTCTTTACTTTACTTTTTCACCATTTATTTCATAAAGACAACAAAAATCTGGCAACGTATGTGTACATAAATACACGAGTATAAAAAATATATAATGAGACACACGTTATAAAATGAAATATTATGTTTATATATATATATATGTATGTATTTACGTGTGTGTGTGCGTGTGTCTCATTACATTTGTGTATGTACATACAAAATTCCATTATGTAAATTCTTCGCAAATACTGCTACCCCCCAGGTGAACGCACTAATGCTCGTTTATCGCATATTATTTCCACTTTGGTTAGTTTTTTCTGCCACAATTTTTCGTCGCGAATCAATTTGAATTCAATATCATAATAAAAACTTTCTTCCTTTCTTTTGTGATGCATGGATATGACAAGATTATAAGGATTTCTGGTCTCAAGAGGATTCGCCAAGCACCAATTTTAGTTGAAAAAAGTCGGTACTTATCTCTCCATATTAGTTATTCTAATTTTCTATAATTATTCTAAATTATTATGTTTTAATTAATTTATCGACAAAACGTAAAGCAATTGTAATCAATTTCTAATTGTATGAATTAAGCAGGATTGTTTTTATTTACGCCGTTACAATAAAACGTGGTATTTGGTATTGCCAGTAGAAATAAATAAAAACTATTTGTTCGTAAAATGTTCGTTCCTTCTTTTCTAGATAATCTAGGATTCTAAAATAATTTCGCTATCTAATCGCTACTTAATACAGGATCCATTTTCATAAGTACTATTTGGCTTTGTTTAGAATTTTTTTAATTACTAACTTTTTTTAATATGTAATACTTTTTACTTCTTCATTGCAAACTATGGAGAGCATTTTTTTGTTTTTATTTAGCACACTATTGTTATTTAATCACGCAAATATTGGCATGATATTAGCCAGAATTTAGCTATTATTAAAATTTAGCTAATTATAATTAATAACACGTTTTTTAAATTATTTATAATTTAAAAAACGTATTATTTAATACAATAATGCTGAAAGAGTTTATATGTTATGCGTTATATATTAGATGGAAGTCGCACACAAATATTAGTATAATATATAAAGAAGAAACTGTACACAGGAAGATGCGTGGGAATTCCAGCAAAAAGTGATAAGTTAGAAGTAAATAAGTTAGATGTTTCAATAATATGAGACAATCTGTCATTGCTGTCTTATCTCATTTGATATAAAATAGCATTTAATCAATTTGTCTCTTGCATCGCACTATCTGCTTTTAATTGATTACAATCCAATATGGTCAAACATTAATTCTATTACATTACAATGGACTTTTAAAACTTGGCTTTGGTAACTGAGCGGCCACAATGATTTGCAACGTCATATACGTTTCATGGTTTCAATATTTCGCTCGTATCTTACGTTGCGCCTATCTGGTTCAATAATTCAGAAAAGGATACCTAATTAGATTAGCTCGCTTCCTGATCTTCGCAATATTTTTCGCGATGTCTTTTTCGTCCGTCTTCCATTTTATGGTATCGTAATACATAAAACGAGAGACGGGTGAGCCTCGCGTCCACCCTCCCTGCACTTTGCGGACTAATTACATCTCATTGCCCACGGGGATTTTAATTGTAACGGTTTTGTATAATTGCGATGCGATTTCGATCTGGGTTAATCTGCATAATTCGTCTGTTTGTTCTTTCATTCTTGCAAAGTTTTATTTTTCATTTAGCGCTGTGTAATTGATAAGTACTTAAATATAAAGCAAAGCGTAATTTCCATTTCAATTTCGGAGGAGAAAAGGAAAAAAAATATTTTAACTTTTTTCTCATCAACTTTTAATGTAATATTATTAATTTATTTAATGCTGTCTCATATTATTATCATACTAAAAATTTTTCAATAAAAAAATGTCTGCCATGATATTTACACGCCATGGCAATTTATTAACGCCGCTTAACTATTGTTTTGCATAATCAATACTATCCTACTCAATAGCAATGTGATAATATTAATGCTTATTTATTCACATATTATACTCATAAAAAGATTAGTCTCTTTTTCTGGCCATGGCATGGAATTTTATAACTTACACGTGAAGTTATATAAATCTGTACTAGTATAGTTAAGAGAACGAGGAAAGGGTATCAAATCATTCCATATAACATTCCCCCTCTAAGCCTAGTCAGAAAGATGATTTCCGCAGAATGTAGAGTCTGACCGTGCACATAAGATTGTAATACATATTATGGTATTTTTAGCGTAACTTGGCAAAGATACCAAGACGTAAAAGTTATGAAATCAGTGCGATGTCCGTCGGTCACAGGCGATTTTGTGGGAAAATATTAGACTTCAAAATATTTTATTAGGTTGGCTAGTAAGTACTGAGCAGTCATTAATGTTTTTCTTATATTTCCAATTTAAAATTAATTAATCATCATACAATTACCATCATTTTTACTATATGTTACCAATAGACTGGCAGGGAATGGATAGCATCTGTTTAAAATCCGGGAGGGGAAAAATAGCCTATTAACTTTTGTAGGTGGTCTTCATCATCAAATTTTTTTAAGCATAAGATGTTGCTGAGCGATTTCGTCATCATATTTGGCACGCCAGCCCAGGGTGGGCCAAGGCCTTCTTCGGGATTCCTTCGGGAGCAGCGCTAATGAGGTCAGATCTCGGGAATTTTTTGGTAAGGTCTCTCTTGATGAGGTTTAATTTCGTT
Source organism: Druceiella hillmani (assembly GCA_039881145.1). Classification (NCBI taxonomy): domain Eukaryota; kingdom Metazoa; phylum Arthropoda; class Insecta; order Lepidoptera; family Hepialidae; genus Druceiella; species Druceiella hillmani. The sequence continues at coordinate 38,165,445 of JAYKKI010000003.1, read as the reverse complement.
GAACTCGCAAAAATAATCGACTTAACATCTAAAGCGTCACGTTATTATTTATTTTTTGTTTACATCTGTTAATTTATGGCGTTTAAGAAGCAAATTTACTCTTAAGGTAAGAAATCAAAATTAAACCATTATGAAATAATAATTCGACTGAGCTTGCAGTGAAATTGCCTCTAAATTACATTAAACGGCCGTAGCTGATAAGTGGAAATAGTGTTTATTTCATTACGAGTGATATCCGCGACCGTGAGATGCAGACAAAGCGGGTATGTAATTTGATCGACCTTTGTTTTAATCAAATTAAACGCTTTACAGAACCACAAAGTAGAGGGCGGGCAAATAAGCTGCCACTAAAGGCGGTTATAAAAAAACGAGCTTATGTAATTAGAAATCCTTTTCTGTCCTCTTAATAGGCGAAGATGCAAAAGATCTGAGCAAACTTTTTAAACCGCAAGACGCATTTTGTAATGAAAGTCACATTGTGGCTACTTCGAGAAAAAATCGCTTATTAAAAAATGAAAAAGTTACAAAATCAAGTTCATAAAAATTTATGATTGAAATTTTTAGCGATATTTTTGTATTAGCCAAGTGCATTTAAGAGATTGAAATTGATATCTGTTTATCTAATATATCATAGTCACAAATCTCACTTTGTTATTGTAACCCAAATGTTACAGGCGGATTTATTCCAAGAAATTATTCCAAGTAAGAACAAACGTTTAATATATGACAATTGGGCGCAATTATGCTCGACAAACTACGATATCGTAATAACTACGTATATTTAAGTTCATTTATAATTGGTTTACCGCTGAAAATAGCTGAATAATGATATCACGTTTTATACTTTCATTTAATTTACTTCTGAAAATAGCTGTGAAAACTAATTAGGTCGCATAGCACGAGAATTATCTTATGAAGAACAGACTTTCCTATCCTATCTCTTGTCATTTCAAACCTCTTGTATTAACCCCATTGTGTAAAATCGTATAATTTTTGCTTGTATTAGAATACAGATTATCACCTATCCATCAATAAAGCAATTTTTAAAATCGGTTGGATAGTTTTTGAAGTTATCTCGTACTAACCAATTCACATACTTCTTTATTGTATTAGTATAGATTTATCTGCTTTCTTTCACATGTTTATCGAAATTTTATTGGAGTATCCTTGGAGGAAAACACATAACACTATACTTCAAAGTTCAGAAAACCATACTTACTTATCGTCTTCGATATAAGACATCTTTAGTTCCTAGACGATGCAGTGTATATATCATTGCCGATTGTCCCCTATTTCTCGTGACGTCTCGTATATTTAGCCAAATTTTAAGTATCCTGTCGAAATAACAACTGTCCTGTATGACAGGAATTTGTATCGTTTAATGCTGTACATACACACAGCGAGTCATGAGGGTTGTTTGTTAACCGTGAGGAAAAAGCAACAGAGGTAGCAAGTAAACGTCATACGTAACTATCACTTATTTGCTTCCCCGCTGAAGGTCTCCGAAACTTAAACAATTTTTATTAGCAACAACAAATTTCTATTTAAGTTTAAAAAAATCTAATTGCCTTTCTTCACATTTTTACTACATTATTAAATATCTGTCTTTACTTTGCTTTTTCACCATTTGTTTCATAAAAGCAACAAAAATCTGGCGATGTATGTGTACAATAAATACACGTGTATAAAAAAAATGTTATGAGACACACGCTATAAAATGAAATATTATGTTTATATATATATATGTAGATGTATGTACGTACGTGTGTGAGTGCGTGTGTCTCATTACATTTGTGTATATACATACAAAATTCCATTATGTAAATTCTTCGCAAATACTGCTACTCCCCAGGTGAACGCACTAATGCTCGTTTATCGCATATTATTTCCACTTTGATTAGTTTTTTCTGGCACAATTTTTCGTCGCGAATCAATTTGAATTCAATATCATAATAAAAACTTTCTTCCTTTCTTTTGTGATGGATGGATACGGCAAGAGGGTCCGCCAAGCACCAATTTTAGTTGAAAAAAGTCGGTACTTATCTCTCCATATTAGTTATTCTAATTGTCTGTAATTATTCTAAATTATTATGTTTTAATTTACCGATCAATTTGAAAAAAAAATTATTTTTCATTTATCGACAAAACGTAAAGCAAATGTAATCGATTTCTAATTGTATGAATTAAGCAGGATTGTTTTTATTTACGCCGTTACAATAAAACGTGGTATTTGGTATTGCCAGTAGAAATAAATAAAAACTATTCGTTCGTAAAATTTTCGTTCCTTCTTTTCTAGCTAATCTAGGATTCTAAAATAATTTGTAAACTCATGCAATCATAATTAGAGATTTTCTTCCATTATTGTAAATCGCTACTTAATTCAGGATCCATTTTAATAAGTATTATTTGTCTTTGTTTAGAATTTTTTTAATTACTAACATTTTTTTAATATGTAATACTTTTTACTTCTTCATTGCAAACTAAGGAAAGCATTTTTTTGTTTTTATTTAGCACACTATTGTTATTATTAGAATTTTGCTAATTATAATTAATGACACGTTTTTTAAATTATTTATAATTTAAAAAACGTGTTAGTTAATGCAATAATGCTGAAAGACTTTATATGCAATGCGTTATATATTCGATGGAAGTCGCACACAAATATTAGTATAATATATAAAGAAGAAACTGTACACAGGAAGATGCGTGGGAATTCCAGCAAAAAGTGATACGAAATAAATAAGTTAGATGTTTCAGTAATATGAGAAAATCTGTCATTGCTGTCTTATCTCATTTGATATAAAATAGCATTTAATCAAATTGTCTCTTGCATCGCACTATCTGCTTTTAATTGATTACAATTCAATATGGTCAAACGTTAATTCTATTACATTACAATGAACTTTTAAAACTTGGCTTTGGTAACTGAGCGGCCACGACGATTTGCAACGTCATATACGTTTCATGGTTTTAATATTTCGCTCGGATCTTACGTTGCGCCTATCTTGTTCAATAATTCAGAAAAGGATACCTAATTAGATTAGCTCGCTTCCTGATCTTCGCAATATTTTTCGCGATGTCTTTTTCGTCCGTCTTCCATTTTATGGTATCGTAATACATAAAACGAGAGACGGGTGAGCCTCGCGTCCACCCTCCCTGCACCTTGCGGGCTAATTACATCTCATTGCCCACGGGGATTTTAATTGTAACGGTTTTGTATAATTGCAATGCGATTTCGATCTGGGTTAATCTGCATAATTCGTCTGTTTGTTCTTTCATTCTTGCAAAGTTTTATTTTTCATTTAGCGCTGTGTAATTTATAAGTACTTAAATATAAAGCAAAGCGTAATTTGCATTTCAATTTCGGAGGAGAAAAGGAAAAAAATATTTTAACTTTTTTCACATCAACTTTTAATGTAATATTATTAATTTATTTAAAGACAGCATTAATTATTATCAATTATTATCATACTAAAAAATTTTCAATGAAAAAATGTCTGTGCCATGATATTTACATGCCATGGCAATTTATTAACGCTGCTTAACTATTGTTTTGCATAATCAATACTATCCTACTCAATCGCAATTTATTCACATATTATACTCATAAAAAGATTAGTCTCTTTTTCTGGCCATGGCATGGAATTTTATAACTTACACGTGAAGTTATATAAGTCTGTACTAGTATAGTTAAGAGAACGAGGAAAGGGTATCAAATCATTCCATATAACATTCCCCCTCTAAGCCTAGTCAGAAAGATGATTTCCGCAGAATGTAGAGTTTGACCGTGCACATAATATTGAAATACATATTATGGTATTTTTAGCGTAACTTGGCAAAGATACCAAGACGTAAAAGTTCATCAGTTCGATGTCCGTCGGTCACAGCCGATATTGTTGGAAAATATTAGACTTCAAAATATTTTATTAGGTTGGCTAGTAAGTAATGAGCAGTCATTAATGTTATACGTTTTTCTTATATTTTCAATTTAAAATTAATTAAACGTCGTACAATTACCATCATTTTGACTATATGTCACCAACAGAGTGACAGGGAATGGATAGCATCTGTTTAAAATTCGGGAGGAGAAAAATAGCCTATTAACTTTTGTAGGTGGTCTTCATCATCAAAATTGTTTAAGCATAAGATGTTGCTGAGCGATTTTATCATCATATTTGGCAAGCCAGCCCAGGGTGGGCCAAGGTCTTCTGTTGAAGATTCTTCCAGGAGGTTTACTATTTGCCTGGGTTTTCCAGTTCTTTATCCTGAGAATGTTCAAATCTTCTTCCACTGAATCGATCCATCTTAATTTTGGTCCACCTCTTCTCCGAGTTGGTAGAGGTTTTGCGATGAAAACTTTCATTACTGGGTTTTCATCTTTCATTCTAGATACGTGGGCTGCCCAGTTCATTCTTTTGATTTTGATGGTTTTTATGACATCAGGCTAACCAAGCAACCTATAGATTTCTGAGTTAAGACGTCTTCGCCAAATACCATTTTCCTTGATACCCCTAAAAATTCTCCTCAGAACCCTTCTTTCAAAAGCTGCTATTTTATTCTCTCCACTTCTAGTTAAAAGCTAGGTTTCTAAACCATATGCTAGAACTGGCCTAATAAGAGTTTTATATACTAATAATTTTGTTTTTCTTGTAAGAAAAGAAGATTTAAGGATGGAGCTTAGTATAAAAAATGCGTTATTGTCCGAAGATATGCGATTCTGAATTTTAGAGATAGTGTCATTCCTATTGTTAACATAAGATCCAAGGTAAGTAAAGCCGTCAACCGTTTCAAATGTATGTGAGCCAATCTCCAAACGATTATGTGTATTATTTGGTAGAAGGCCTTGTCCCACCCTGGGCTGGCGTGCTAAATATGATGATGAAATCGCTCAGCAACATCTTATGCTTAAACAATTTTGATGATGAAGACCACCTACAAAAATTAATGGGCTATTTTTTCCCTCCCGAATTTTAAACAGATGCTATCCATTCCTTGTCAGTCTGTTGGTGACATATAGTAAAAATGATGGTAATTATACGACGATTAATTAATTTTAAATTGAAAATATAATAAAAACGTATAACATTAATGACTGCTCATTACTTACTAACCAACCTAATAAAATATTTTGAAGTTTAATATTTTCCCACAAAATTTTTGTATAGCCATATACTTAGTCTTGGAGTCGTTTATTGCCAAACCCATTTGATTTGCAGCTATCTCCAAAGACAGAAAGGTCTCTCTCAAGGCTGGTAGATTTTTAGCAATTATATCAATATCATCAGCATACGCTAGGATCTGCACTGATTTGTAAAAGATGGTACCCCTAGTGTTAATATCTGAATCCCGAATAGCTTTTTCTAGTGCAATATTAAAAAGCAGACACGAGAGTGAGTCGCCTTGTCCAACACCATTATTAACACTGAGATCTTCAGAGAGGGCACCATTGAATTTTTTTTTACATTTTGTCTTCTCCATAGAACACATTACAAGTCTAATTAACTTGCTTGGAATTTTGAATTCATACATTGCATCTTTTAAATGCTTTCTACTAATACTGTCAAATACTGAGCGATTTAACAAACAATAATCAGTGGGTACAAGGTCTGGGGAATGTGGCAGATGGGGAATCTGTGCCAACTAAAATTCAAAACTTTAAAGCGGGTCAGTTTGGCTATATGAGAACCGGGCATGGCTATGGCCGGTCCACGTCTACGCCAAGTTCATGTAGTACCTAGACACCGTATTTCATGCTTTTGCGTCAGGAGTAAATGATTCTTTATAGTGCCGTGGGAGCATTCGAGCCCAGTTGATAGCCAGCATGTCGCGAATGTACTATCTTCTTCAATTAATAATTTTAACCTGTCGCTATCCAATTCCACCTATCGACCAGAGTGTGGTTGATCACTGAAGGAATAATAGCCGCTGTGAAATACTGTGATATTGTTTTAGGAGCTACGCGTTGGCATATATTACGGATAGCTTCGAGGGTAGAGTTAGACCATATTGGTACTCACAAAGTAGACTGTCTCAGATGCCTCTTAATGTCGTCCATATTTCATGCGTGTTAACAATGCAGTGTCTTAGTTACTACCGAATTAGTGAGAGCGTGTCGCGCCCTTTACATATATTTAATTATGGGAGCTTTTGAGATAACGTTTCCATATTTTCTACATAATTTTCGTCTGCTCATTACTTTTTAGCAAACTCATTATTTAGAACGAAGGTAGAGTATGGAAGCCTAATTATACATTTTAAAAAGCTCAATTTCGATTTTGGAGATTATTTAAAAAAAAAAATTAAAAAATTCAAAGAGGTCGTGTCGGGTGTCAAATAAAAATATATGTATCGAATGAAACAAAGAATTCCTCAATACACATGATGTATTTTTTTGTCAATCAATTTATACATTTTTCCGGAAGAATACTGTCCGGAAGGATAGAGCCTTTTCACCAAAAGGATCGCTCAAAAAAATCGGAAAGAAGGTGACTATAGAACTGGATTTATAATGCATCAAAATGATAAGGATTGAAAATTCACGCTTCATTGTCTTAAACAATTTAATTGGACATTTCTATAAAACTTTTGAACCACTGGTTTTAAAAAAATTATTTTTTTACAAAAAATATTTCTCTTTACAAAAATAGTGTTGTCCTCCTCCGTTTTGAAAAATTATTATGAATTAATTTGCAATCTGACTATATACAATGTTGCCGTCGCCTTTACATACTGATTTTTTATTTCTGGTTGCATCCAAAGTCGGGAACAGCGTTGAACATTGTCGGAATGTATTATTATTATTAATTGACAGGAAGATAGCATGGGACATTAAATGATCATCGGAAAAAAATCTATTTAGAAATTGCAGTAACTAAAAATTTTTTGTTAATGGTTCGCCATACTCGTGATTTTCTTGCAATTTACCCGTCCACTCAAAATTTACACCGTCCATTCAAAATATTTATCCATCGACTTATTTGGATTTAAATCTATGTAATTTTTGTACGGAATATGGCCTCTACTGCTTAAGTTTCTACTGGATTTAATAAGAAATGTAGCTCCCGATACTCTACCATCATCTTGATTTTAAAAAAATGTGACCTCTAGTGTTCAACTTTCATGTTTATTGAATAATAAATGTAGCCTCTAGTAATCTAGCTTCATTTTGAATAAATAAAAAAATTGATCACCAGTGCTCATTGCCTTCCATATGGTTTCAATTCAAATGAAATCGATATTGAATTCAACTGAATCCTAGTTTAATCGACCTGATTTTCAAATCTAAAAAAATGCACATATGATGTGAACTAAATTATATTAAATCAAACTCAAATGCAATTTAAATGAATGAGAATGCAAATCGACTTCAATTTGAACATAATTTCCAAAATTGTAATGTGTACTTCAGTCTCATTAAATCCAATAAAAACATTTTAACTAGACTATTCAAACGGCAAAACATAAAATCACCCATATACTGAATGCGTTCCATCTTATTTATTAATTTAGGTCATCGAAAATTCTTACAGTTTTCCTATAACCTTTTGCGTAGGCTTCTAAACCCCTATTCTTTCATAATTTTGGATCGAGTAGTTTCGAAAATAAGGGGAAGGGATACATATATTTTTGCATATTTTTCAATATATCCCTGAATACATATTACGTAAAAATTATGAAAAAATATTTTTTGGCACCCTTATAACTTATCCATTCTTACAATAACTTATCCATTCTTACATTTTTAGGTCCCTTTAATATAAATGGGCCCAAAATGATATCGAATAATTAATTTGCCCTCCCTTAAATTTTCACCTGAATATTTCTGAATATTTCTGTCTGATTAGCTGTTTAGATAAGTATGAGTTAATATGCTTTACACTTTTCTCACATCAATCTTATAAGGTATTCGTTTTTTTCTATGAAAGTACGGAATATTAAAATAGTTAAGTGCACGTTCATAGAAGCACAATATAGCAACCTGTATTTGCAAGCTATTCAAAATTAAATAAAATTGAAAGTAATTATTTGAAAGTTTAAATAAAATGATACTATTTTGAGATTTTTCAAATCAATGGCTTAAAAGTGAAAAAGATCACTTTATACCTTAATATGTCAAAAAAGGGTGTTAAATAATAATTAATGCAATCTCAGTTTCACTTTAAAAGATCAATCTAATAATGGACCTATCGTTCTTTGTTGAACTACGGAACCATTAAAACCGGAAACCAAAAAATCTGCTTATATATTCATAATACACAACAAAAGCGATGTGCCACTAGTATTTATTCAGTAACTTGTACGTAATGCCACCGAAATTAGTCAGATACCTTTGCATGTCACACCAATATGACTTCATTGACATTTAGCAGATAGCTTTATCTGTGACAAGAACATAATGCCACCGATATTTGAAGAGAGCTTTATATGTAACACCAACGTAACGTCACCGTGTTTTCTACGATATCTCATGTAACGTTGGATGAAATAATGTTAAACAAACTTAATTTAGCAATTGTTTAAAATGGATAATAATACTCAGTATTATTATCCACTTCAGTTGAGCTTCTATCGATGTTGCTTAATTTCGTTGAACCGGCTATAATTATAGACTTATCATCAAACGGCCATGACGTATTTTGTAGTATAGCTTTATTATTTATTTACTTTTCACGTCTGTTAATTTATTGCGTGGAGAAAGCAATGTTACTCTTATGTTTGGAAGTAGAAATTAGATCATTTTAATATAATAATTCACTAAGCTTGCAGTGAAATTGCCTCGTAATTATATTAAATGGCCGCAGCTAATAAATTAAACACATTCATTCAATTACGAGTAATATGATTGGATCGTGAAGTGCAGAAATAGCGACCGTATAATTCAACCGACGATTTTAATCAAATTAAACGCTTTACAAAAGCAACGCGCAAAAAAGGTATCGCGAGTGACGAATCGCAAAAAGCAAATACTTCTGTGCGCTTTTAAATGAAAAAAAACGATAAAGGAGACCAGCAAAAATGGACCCATATGTTGCGGAGATAAAACACAATTTTAAAAAATGTGGTATTTTTTAGAAAATAAAATTAACCAAACAATTCAGTAAATCAATCGGGAAAGAGGAAAAAACAGAATTAAAATTGGTAACCATAATGCGAAACAAAAAGCTATTTACATAAATGCGCATATATTATACGTTTAAATTATAATGAATTAATAACTTTTTGGAAAGGATTAAAAAAAGCAATAAATGCCTCTTGCTTTCTTTAACGTGTAGCCATTGCTTAAATTAATTAAAAATAAAGTGTTAACAAACATTGGCAATGGTTCTATGTTATCAAAATGAATGGCTTTTCCCCTCTTATCAAGGTTCACGTAACTTTTCTCGACGACCCTGTCATTATTGTGAACATCGTGGATTAATATGGTATATAGGATACAAGACACTATCTGCACTTTGCTTTATCTCGCTAATTCAACGAATCACATAGAAATTATATTTACAATCTATTATGAAAAATAACCTAACTTTTCATAAAAAATACAAGATTTCTTATTTGTCTGATTGACGATTTTGATAAAATATTTAAAGAGCTTATTTTTAATTTTCTCTATATAATAGTGTAATTTTTATTCCTGTATCACCTAGGCCCAATGTGAACTCTATATAAACCTTTGCCGGTGTACTTTGTTGAACCTTAAAATGTTTTTCGCAATGCAAGTCACATGATAAATACCTCGGAAAATATCTCTTATTAAAAAGGAAGTTTACTAAAATCAGGTTCATAAAAATTTAATGTTGAAAGTTTTACCGATCTTTCGAGATTGATATTTATTTACGTCTATCTAACAAGATTGACTCACGTTCACTTTGTCTAATAAGTTACATTACCGCCACAAAAACTAATGTATGAGAAAAACTAATATACTTTTATTTATTAGGAACATAATTTGCGGCAGGGGCATATAATAATTTCATATATTTAAGTGCTAAAAACAGTCGATAATACCAAAGTTTATTGAGATCAATTAATATAATATATATATATATATATATATATATATATATATATATATATATATATATATACATATATGTATATGTATATATATATATATATATGTATATATACATATATATATATATATATATATATAAACCCACGAAAAAAAGCACCCTAAAATACATATATTTATTTTTAAAACAAATTATGCTTTCACCTGGCATTACAACCGCTGAAATAATATATTGCTCGGAATTTCTATGGTATACAGAACACGCGCTTCAACAACAATCGCCAGTCCGCTAATAACTTTGGCAGTCACAATGGCTCTTGAAAATTTTCTGCATGTCTCATATCAATTAGATGTTAAAACGTGGGCTAACATCTAATTGATATGTGGCTTGGGCTTTAATAACAATTTAGTGTACCAGCGAAAAAAAAATTATGGGCGTTTAAAGCAACGTTTAGAAATTATAACAAATAAAACTAAGCCAAGCCTAAGCCAACGTTGTTGTTCTGAAGTAGCAAATGATGGTAACACTGCGAACAGTTTTTTCAAATACCATGAAAAATTTGCCAGTATTACTGAACTGGATGAAGATTTCTCATATATTTTACGTCATCCTCAGTTGTATTTTACAGGGCATGCATTTGAATCTTACACCAAAGATATAAATTCCCTTTACTTGTCTTCGTAGCTGTGGTGTTTTGTACCAGTCCGGTAGCATAACGTCTCATTTCATGAACCACATCACTGAAATAATTAGCCAATGCATTATGCCAATTGGACAGCTGTCTGAAAAGGTACAAGAAGCAGAAAACAAAGACGGTAGACGGTTCCGCTTATCTAATACGTAGAAAACGTCTCGGTTTGATACAAATAAAGATTTAGTAACTATGTTTGTAATTTCATCTTACACATTAAACAACTCTTGTCGAGAATCTCATCTGAAAAACACAAGAGCGATTTGATCTGAAGTAACAACATTTTTAATTGATTCATAAATACATAAATCTGCACCTTTCATCTCTTATTTGACATATGTAGCCGACCAAGGTCACATAGCTCCAGACAGCACAAGATATTCTGAAACTGACAATGAAATGTGATCTGATCATACTTAGCGAATAACTTTAGGTATATGTACAAGTAGAGATATATAATATTTCGTCAATAACTTAATATATGTGACATAGTTGCTAAGTTCTTACTACCGTTTAAGTAATCTTATGTTGTAGTGTAAATATATTAATTTTAATTTTTTTCCTGTAAGGAATATTATATTCTATTCCATTTCAAGGGACCATATTAAAAAAAAAAAAACAATTCGACAGTTAAAATTTAATTGACACGAATAAGTCGACGACTATTTTGTTATTGAATATATTTGGCGTTAATTTTGTAGAAATTCATTATTCACAATTAAATGAAACTACGTGATGTAGTGTTATTTCTATCTTTAATTTCTTTACCACGACCTAGGTTTCGTTGTATTACAACATCTTCAGGTGGGATATTAGCAAAGATTCTTATCAAGATATTAGCAAAGATATAAGCAAAGAAGCTTAAGCAAGATATTAGCAAAGAAGCAAAAAGAAAGATATAGCTTAAGCAAGATATTAGCAAAGAAGAGAGAATCTTTGCTAATATCCCACCTGAAGATGTTGTAATACAACGAAACCTAGGTCGTGGTAAAGAAATTAAAGATAGTAGAAATAATACTACATCACGTAGTTTCATTTAATTGTGGACTATTTTGTTATTAAATGGTATACACTGTCAAATTAATAAACTCTCATAAAAATAATGTTATAAATGTTAACAATACACTGCTATTTTAATAATTTGATTTGTGATAGAGGAGGAAAAGCGGGAAACCTTACTTTTATTCACACAAAACTCAGAGGTGAAAAACATTTTAAAAAATAGTCGATGTTTCAACGCATAATACGTCTATACCCATATATGCTTTTCAAACACATATTATTTATTATATAACGCGTTGGAGAGAGATAACAACAATGAGTTTCAATTCGGTGTAGAACGATTTTTGATTGCTTTTATATGTATGTAAACTTATACATATACACAATATTTGGCGTAAGGTAATGAAACGAAAAAAAATTGTGACATGTAATTTTTTTTAAATAAGTATTGGTATTAGTTTGCACTGTAGGATACATATTTTATACAAATTATACAGCAGTTCTTTTATAATAGCTGAGTTTTTATTCTTATTTAATTGTATATTTTCGATGATTATTTTTAATTGCACTTATTTAAGTAAAAAAATTACATTAGAACAAATTTTAATGCTAATGTTCGTCGTTATTCATACATACTTCACATTCAGAAGGTTAAAGGTTCAATTCCAGGAAGGTTATTTAAACATTAGTAAATTATTCATCTAATTGTAATCAATGTATTATTACACCTAGTAATAAAAAAATACAAATAAAATTATTATATTTTTTAATCAAAAATACCAAATAAAGCCATATTAAATTATTAATATGAATATAAAAACAAGGTTTACAATACCTGAATTGTCAAACTGGTTTATTTACAAACATTCTCTTTTCAATACATCAAGATAATACATATCGTTTGTGCAGCTCGAGCTCGGTTTGTGCAGTTATGCTATGAACATCACCGATGCGGTCGGTTTACACCGGTCGGCACCTGTTGATACTCACACACAGACACACACACACGTACATACATAAGCAAATATATACTTATACATGCATATATACACACATACACACATACATAATTTGTAACCTATGTTAGAATACTGGTCATCATTTTGGAAATTTTAAAACCGTTTTGGTTCTTTTTAAAATTATCTCGCACTAACAAACTCACAAATATTGCTTCTTTATTGCATTAGTACAGATTTATATGCTAACATTGACAGGCTTGTGAAAACTTTAGAAACAATGCTCGGGGTAGACATATAACGCTATATAATATATATTCACGCCATAGCACAGTATAGTAAAATATAGTAATAAATAGTATAGTTAGTAGAAATAAATAACAAGGGTTTTGTTTTTAACACTTTAGTTTCTTATTTTCTAAATAATCCCGATTTCTGAACAATCGTTTATTCCATGGAATCATAACTAGCTATTTTTTTAATTTATTTTGAGAAACTAAGTAAATCATTATTAACTTTCATAACAATGCAATAACAATTTTGTGAGTAAAATTAGGTATTGTTTAACCTTGGTTTAGTTAAGTATGATTTTTTTAAATATTTAAGCTTTTTTGGTATTTTTCATTTATTTAGAATATTATACTCAATCATACAAAAATTGCTTTATAATAAGCATAGAATATAACCAATGACGATATACTTGTTTAAATTAAGTACATCCAAGTATTTTCCTATCAAGAAGCCCTTCCTATCCTGGATTAGTTCCTCCTAAGCATCTTTAATGAAACGTGTGGATATTCCTTGGTTGAAATCATGAAATCGATAAATCGATTAGATTATAAACAATCACGTTGAGAATTTAAGAAACTTACTAGTTAAAGCAAGAATGTTTGATACAAATTTTTAAGGAGTTATATCTATTATGAAAGTTCCATTAAAAATAAGAAGTGAACATTTCGTAACAAGCTGACATGCATAAACATCATCGAAAAGAAATAAGCTAGATGTTTTAGTAATATGAGTCAATCTACCATTGCTCTCTATTGTCATTTAATAAAACGTGGTGTTTAATTAAATTGTCTATCGCATCTCTCTATTTCTTAACATTTAATAAAACGTGGTGTTTAATTAAATTGTCTATCGCATCTCTCTATTTCTTAACATTTAATAAAACGTGGTGTTTAATTAAATTGTCTATCGCATCTCTCTATTTCTTAACATTTAATAAAACGTGGTGTTTAATTAAATTGTCTATCGCATCTCTCTATTTCTTAACATTTAATAAAACGTGGTGTTTAATTAAATTGTCTATCGCATCTCTCTATTTCTTAACATTTAATAAAACGTGGTGTTTAATTAAACTGTCTATCGCATCTCTCTATTTCTTAACATTTAATAAAACGTGGTGTTTAATTAAATTGTCTATCGCATCTCTCTATTTCTTAACTTTTAATCGATTGCAATATATTGGACATACGTAAAGTTTATACAGCATGCTGGATCTTTTACAAACTTAGTTTTGACAATAGTGACTTTCTGAGAGTGGCCTCAATGACTTGCAATGTTATACAAGTTTCGTGGTTTCAATATTTAACTCGGATCTTACCGTGCGCCTACCCTTTACAATATTTCAGAAAAATATACGTTTTTAGATCAATTTCCTGAGCTTCGTTTTTTGCCATGTCTAGTTCATCCGTCTTCCATTTTTCAATTTCGTAGCAGAGTTAGTTTAATTGAAACAAGGGACGGGTGAATATTTCATACGTTCGCCCTGCCGTTCGCGGCCTAACATCCTCACATCACGGATGTAACTGAATGAATTCTGTTACTTACTCAAGGGGACTTTAATTGTTTAATTGTTTTGTGCAATTGCGATGCATTTTTGACCTGGCCTAATCTACTAAGTTCACTTGGAATTTTAATTATAATTTCATTTTTGCAAAGTTTTATTTTTCATTTGTAGATGCGTGCTTAATATAAATATATAAATATACATAGTATAAAGCAATTTTCATTTGAATATCTGAGAAGAAAAATAAAAAAAGCACGTTTAAATTTTTTTCTCATCATGTAATAATTTGCTTTCAGTAAATTCACATTATTGTAATATTAATAATTTTTCAATATAAAATTGTCTACGTCAGAACGTTTACGTAACACGGCGTGTGGTTACAGTTTCTTACATTAATATAAAGAAAAGGAATATTTTACGGAAATATACAACAGAAGCGTATTATAGTTTATTGTGTAGAGTTTAGAGCACGAGGAATGGGATTCGAATCCTTCCATAAAACATTCCACTTTAGCTTAAAAACTAATATGGCAGGTGCCAATTGGAAAATGGAATTTCTCAGAACACAAAGTTTGATTCCAATACTTAGGAAATTTTTTTAACCAAAATTTTCCACTTAAAAATTGCAGTATTTTGATCATTGTGGCCTTAACTTCTCATTATTTCCATACGGTTACAATACAAATCAAAATATATATTGATTTATATTTTATGCAAACTAAATTAAACACCAATCCGATTGAATTCAATTCAAATGTAATCCGTCTAATTTTCGAATCTTAACAAAATGCCCGTGCAGAGTGTACTAAATTATATTCAATCTAAATCAAATACGATTCAAACGAAAGGAAACCCGAATCGACTATAATTTTAATACAATTTCTAAAATTATAATATGTAGTTTAGTCTTAGACGGTCTTATAAAACGTTCTAACTAGAATCTACAAATGGAAGAACATGAGGTAGCCCACGTATTGACAGCTTTCGAAGTTTAGGTTTATGATTTAGGTGATCAAACAATAATTGGGTAATAACACTTGCGACATGTCTTGATTTTGATTTTTAATTCGCTTTTTCTACACGAAAAGGAGTTTCGTTTCAAAAATATAAAATATTTAATGCCATTAAGCGGTTCTCAAAAAGTAATCAAAAATTATATCTTTGCGACAATATTATGCAAATTTACGAACGATTAGATTGCTTCCTGATCAAATTGAACCTAGTATTAATAAGTTGAAACAACATTGGGGGAAATACATGACACTCTATTTTAAGATTTTGAAAACCATTTGTACCATACCGTCTTTCCACTTATGACATATTTAGGTCAGTGACGGTGAAGCGTGTACAGCTTTGCCAAAATGTTCTGTATTTTTTGGAACGTGTCGTATTTTTAGCAATATTTTAAGTGTCATGTCGGAATAACAACTGTTCTGACAGATGACCCTTCTGACTCGCTCTGTATGTGTTCTGTACACATACAGAGCGAGTCAAAAGGGTCATCTGTCAATTGTCAACGATATAAGCAACAAAGGCAGTGACGAATCAATGTGATTTCAAAATCATAATAAAAAGTTTCGTTGAAAAAGATTGAGAACAGGATTCGAAATATTTCTGTTAAAGAAGCCGGTATTTTCGGTACTAAAATTTGTAGGATTAAGAAATTGTACTTACTTGTCAGATTTGTTATTGTAGCTGGAAAATCCCTTGAAAAGTTATATTGTCTTCAAAGTGCTAAAATATGAGATACATAATTGAAACATATAATGAAAACAATGTGTAAAAATTTGATTTAACGCTTCGTTTTTCTATATTTTGATACAAATTGGTAAAAATCTGCTTAAGAACGGTTCGAAATACGCATAAAGCAGTAAAGTAGAGATCCGTAGTTATCTACATCTTTTGAAATTGTTCATAAAGCTTAACTAAAATAATTAAAATAAAATTACCAATCAGATACTGATATCTAGAATTTATTTAGTTAAAATGTAATACAACACACGAATGTATTGCACAATACTTTGAAAGTTAATATTTCGCGACGGGGTTTAGAAATCAGATAGGAATAATTTATTTTTCTTAAATTTTTTTTTTACGCAACGACGAACGTGAAGAAAAATTGTTATTTCTCATTTTACATTTACATACATTATTGGAGAAATTAAACGAGGGCGAACATTTTTATATAATAAAAATATAATGAAAATATAAAATTAAGGTCTACATACATTTATAATAGTGAAAAACTATTAAAATTTGGGAAACATTTTCAGGTGAAGCTGAACTATTTAAAATCTTGTGTGTACTGTCTCCGTAAAAATCTTGCACGATTTCTTTTCATATCAGATCGTAATGTAACAATGATGCAAAAGATTTAAATATTATAAAACGTATGTTGGTTGCTTGAAAACTACTTTATATAATAAAATATATAATACTTTATTTTTAATTTTTTTTTAAATGTTACACTACATGTTAATGGAAATTGCTATTTAGAGCATCAAATTCTAAAGTTTCATAGAGATAAGTTTAAAACTATACCAACTCTAAAGCTGTGATCGTAGCACAGATGGACAGACAGATATGCCAAAATTATAAAGGTTTGTAGTTTGACTATGGAACGAAATTTCAATTGAGTAAAATCACTAATTATCTGTTTTATATTTTTAATAATTAATTTAATTAACCAACCGACTTTTATAAACATTATTAGTTATTTATCAACAAAACATTAAACAAATATAAACGACTTCTAAATATAAAATTCAATTACGTTTTGTTTGGTTCTCATCGTCAGTTATGATAAAGTGTAGTATTAAGTAGTATATCCATTAGAAATAAATAACAACTGTTGTCTTTTTGACTTTTTTGTTTCTGATTTTCTGTCTAATTCCAGTATCTAAACAATTATTAAACCGATACAATCATAATTAGCGATTTTTTATACTTTTACAAGAAATTAAATAAATCATTACTAAATTCAGTACCTATTTTTATCAGAATCATTAAGCTTTGTTTAGAAGTTTGAGCACGAATTATTTTTTTTCTATTTTTACTTTGTCATTGCAAAAAAAAACTAATAATAGATTTTTTCCTTTAGGATATCACATTAATATTAATTTAATCACACGAAAATTGTTTTAGGATTAGCGTAGGAAACAGCTAATGATTACATATTTGTTTAAATTAAGTACATACGAATATTTTGCTATTAAAAGGCTGAAGGAGTTCTTCTAAAAGTTCTTTGGCAAAATGTGTATTAATTGATGAATATCATTTGGTTAAAATCGTGAAGTAGATTAGATTTTAAATAATTATCAAGTGATGAATTTAGGAAACTTTTAAGTTAATACAAGATTGTTAGATACAAACTTTGAAAAAGTTACGTATATGCAATCGGAGTTACACAAACAATTTGTATTAAATATAAATAAGAATCTGCAGATGTGTGGAAATGACAGTAAAATAAAATAAGAAGTTAAAGACTTGCGACAACAGATATGATAAGCAGCATTGAAAGAAATAAGTTAGATATTTCAGTAATATAAGACGATCTACCATTGCAGTCTATTCACGTTTGAAGATTTTGCTTACTGATCTTTATCTTTTATGCTATCTTTTTCATCCATCTTCCACTTTGTGATTTTGTAACGCCGTTAGATTAATTTAAAACAGGGAAGTGTCTCCCTTTAGCCCATCCTGCACTTCGCGGCTTAATCACATAACTGATGTAACTGAACGAACTCTGTTACATCTTATTACCCACGGGTACTTTAACTGTAACAGTTTTGTGTAATTGCAATGCGATTTCGATCTGGGTAATTTGCATAATTTGTTTGAAATTTTCATTGTTTTGCACCGACTTATTTTTTCTTTAGCGCTGCATACTTGACAAATACTTTATTATAAAATAAAGCATAGAACTATTTCCATTTGAAAAGTTAACTTTTAATGCGATATTATAATTTATTTTTAGCAAATTCACGTTATTTTGATATTAATTATTTTGCAATGTAAAGTTGCCTGTGCCGCGATGTTTACGGGTCGCTGCAAATGTAACACTACAGTGATAAAATATAAAGAATTTTACCAACATACTATATACTTGTCAAGTAAACAACTTACTCGTAGTAAAACTCGCACTGCAAGAGTTAATTTAGGCGCTAATTAACATTCATGGGTACATAATATTTCTATTAAAATAATTATTAATTTTCAACAACTTAAACATATTGAATGTTATGTCTTTCTCAGGCTTAAAAGCTCGATGCGTATTTCAAAAATTATAAGATCTAGGCTTATCATTTTAATTTTCCTATAATATTCCAGTTAAATTTTATCAACCCTGCTTTTTGGAATTTTTTATTAAAGAGTTTTCGGAAATAATGGGGTATATTTTAGAGTGAATACTTTTAAAAAGTTAATTAGTGGGAATATTATGTGGAATGATTTAATTCATTTTCCTCATTCAACAAATTCTACCAGTACGTATGTATGTATACCAACTTATGCAACTTCAAAATTTTACGGAATATGTGCTAGTTTATGGAATGAATTCCCATGATTAATTTTAAATTTCGACGTCGCATAATTTTGCAAAAAATCGAATGTGATGGTCGGACGGGCAGACATATGGGTAAGCTTATAATGGTTCCATTTTTGTTTTTAAATACAGAATCCTAAAAATGTACAATAGCTTAATGTGTATGTGTATGAGAGGTAAGTATATTGTGTACAAATCTCGCTTGAGTAGATTAGATTTATTCAGTGTTTTGCATAATAGTATCCTACTACGATAGGATTAATGAAAATTATTCGTCCATTATATTCATGAAAATAAAAGGTAGATTCATTTTTCCAGAGATAGTTTAAAGTTGTATAAGTTAGTACACGTAGGGAGGTACCCATAAACTTTAGAGTACGAGAAAAGAGAATCGAATCATTCCACACAATAAACCCCGACGGAACATAAAGATACACGATAGCATGAACCAATCAAGAACGATTTAAATACCAGCGAATGCAAATCGACTTTAATTTGAATATAATTTAAAAATCGTAATGTATAGTTTAGTCGTATATAGTCTATCCGATAAAACGCCGATAAAAGTAGACTATAAAAATAAATGAACATTAGGTCACCTACATATTGATCGGCTTCAACGATATTTATTTATTTAAGCTGTCAAACAATAGCCAGGTAACATTGCCTCCAACAATTGCGACACGTCTGGATTTTGTTTTCAATCCGCTTCCATAAAAAAATATTTCTCTTTAAAAAATATCTTGACAATTCAACCAAAAATGCTGTTTTTTTTCTAATGAACGTCAGATATGAAACCAATTAGTATGCTGATTAGATAGTATAATAAAGGCAATAAAATGGAATCTCTATGAAAGGAACATACTTATTTCGGTAAAAAATAATAGCACGTTTACAAAAAGGGGCTCACTATTTAGGTGATCAGCAAAAACTAAGCACTGGATTAGCTAAGTGCGTAGTTAAAGAATTTGGTATTGAAATAAAAGAGTACCACGTAATTAGGATAAAGTATCCAAAATTTTAAAGGAAAATAGTGAAAGAGACGATATTTTGGGAAAACGAATAGATTTTCTAAATACATATAGATTGAAATCAGGTTTAATATTCAGATAATTATCAGATATGAAATCAGGTTTAATATAATTATATTTAGCCTGATTTCAATGTTAGAAAACTCGATTAGATTCGCACAAATATTTATTCTAAAAATTTAAAAAATAATAACATCTTTCCGACAAAACCATACAAATTGGCTAACAACGAGATTGCTTCCTAATTACATTGAACCGCGTAACTAATAAGTTAAAACCTTCATGCAGTAGTACGAGTACATCTGGAATATTATTAGGCCGTGAAGTGCGAAGCGGGAAAAGGCGCGGCCGACCCTTGTTTTAATTAAACTAAATGCATTACGGAATCACAAAGTAGAGGGCGCGCAAAAAAGGTATTGCGAGAGACGAACATCAAAAAGCGAGCTTATCTAATTAGATACCCTTTTCTGCGCTTTTATGTGGCGAAAAATCCGAGTGAGCTTTTTAAATCGTAAATCGTATTTCACAATGCAAGTCGTGTCGCGGCCACTTTCACAAAATGTTACTTATTCAAAAAACGCTCAAATTTGTTGAAGTTAATTTTCTATAAAGCTCATAGATAGACATTTTATTAATATTATAGTTCATTCCGTGTGTCTATCTAAGTTGTTATTTGTTTTGTAGCTATTTACCATCTTGACATCAATGGTAATGGAGTGTAGAAATCAAACCAATTTCATCAACGGTATTGTTCTAAAGATTTGTATGGTTCCAATAATTAAATTCAGTCATGTATTTTTAATATTTCAATGTTACAAATTGAACCAAAAGGTGAAATAAAAATACAATTAATGTTTGGAGACAACACGTAATATCCAAATTATGTTTTGTGGTACGACTAGACATCATATTGAACATCCTACCAGTTTCATAAAGTTAAATGGTTAAATGCACATTGAGTGCAGCAGTCCGTAGTGGTCTATATATCTTAAAATCATTGATATAAAATGTCGGAAAATAATTCTTTAAAAATTCTAGACAAATGACAATTCTTTAAAAATTCTATACAATTTTCGACCCCATGATTTCGTAATTAGAAGGCACAATATTTCACACAAAACTTATTAAATACTGATAAATAGAACCTCAATTTTATTTCAAAAGACTTATCTAATGACATCCCGCTCGACAAAATATAAGGGGAAAAATATTTCACCCCATTTTACACATGTCGGGAGGTATATTACTTTTTTTTTCATTTTGCTTACTTGTTACATTGCATTTACTTGCAAAATTTCACAAAAATAGGTGTCAAAATTTGACAATATAATGACAGACGGACGTAAGTAAGAAAATAATAAGTATTCCTTTTTTCACCATGGAATCCTTAAAATTAGATATCTACAAGAAAATCCGCTGATATGGTCGTAATACTCAGTATAATCGATATGCCACTGGTATAAATTCAAAAACTTGTACATGACTCCAAAGTAATGTCACATACAAGTTCGATACCTATTAGATAGCTTTTTATGTGATACAAACGTAATGTCACCGACAATTGTTCAAAACCTCAATGACACTCGATGGTATAGTATTAATCAAACTATTTACTAAAAAAGCCAGGTCGATGATAATATTGCCCTTCGGTGGAATGCCCTCTTCGAAACAATAGACATATAAATTTATTATAGTTTCAGGGGGTCTATGTGAAGATTAATACTTTTAATGTACTTCTTTCGTTGTCGAGACAAGAAAACTTTCAGACTGAAAATAGAAAACTGTTTACCATATTTTTTTTGGGTGCAGTGATAATGAGATGACACTATCTTCCTGTGGCAAGGCCACATCTATATAAATCTATTGCTCAATTGGAAACAAACAGAAGATTTACTCGTTTATCAGTTTTACTGAACGTACTCTTTACTTGTGACCTACTCTTAAAAAAGATAGAATGACATGAAAATAATGCAATATAGATAGGTTAACAGATAAACTTAATTTCCATTAATCATAAAATATACTGTTTCTGATACAACCATATCTTCGATAGACTTTCATAACTGAATGATCTAATACGTTGCCTTGCATTTTTATATATTTTTGGTTATTAATCGCTTACTTTATACATCCACACCATTTAAAATGAAAGGTTTTCTGGAGAACTTATTATCTATATCTGTCATTGCAGCCATTGGGAGAAAATGATGACATGGGTTTTGTTTTACCATATTACGCGCATGTTTCAAGTCGTACGGACAAATGTAAATAATTTATAATTCCAGATTTTTGTATTTTATAATTAAATTAATAGAATATTTTTAATTTTTTTTTTAAATTTGGCCTCATTTATTTTCATTAGGAATAAAAATAAAAGATAAAAACTAAAAACCGACTACAGAAAACCTGACTGAAAAGCAATATCTTCATTTATGCCTGAATTTTTCTCTAAATTTAAGGAATATTGCGTTGTAAAAAACTGTTTTATGAAGAAAGTTCGTTCAAAAAGATAATACCTTTACTCAATTCAATTCTATATGGCGCGGTGATGGCTTAGGTACAGCCGTGCTTGCATGCCGCTATGTATGTAAACGTATCCTAAGTACGCATTCATTAAAGTATACGAATTCAGAAAAAGAGCTTTATTTTTGTGTTAGGATTACGAAATGTGTTTTGTTTTTTGTTCTTTCCTTATAATAACTCGCTAAATTATTTACGTTATACATTTTAAAAAAAACCAGCTTTCTTTTATGAATCAAGTTTCATATATGTAATGACCGGACCGTTTTCACCGGGCTTCTTTGCATACGCTAATAGTCTAGTATTTTTCTATTCGTTTACCTTTCCTACTCAATATTAATATGATAAAAGATGGAATAAGTATTGAGTGGGAACACCAATGGCGTGTAGTGGAATTCGTAAATTGTACAACTCTCGTGTCTTCTGTAACATACTCTGAAAGGTAACTCGTACTTATCCAAGGGCAAAGAAAAAATTCCAAAAATGAAGTTTTATAAATCTGAAATTATAATATGTTACATTTTTGCAAAGAAAGGTTTTTTCTCAGAGTGGCCGTAACGCCACTTTTTTTTTATAAACAAAAAATATTCATTGCTTAATAGATTCCTTAAAAACTTTCACAGCTTCTTTGTCGTTTAAGAGCACAGAAAATGGTATTTAATTAGATAAGCTCGCTTTTTGATGTTGGATTTCCGCGATATCGTTTCGCTCGACCTTTATTTTTTTACTTTATGATGCGGTTAGTTTGATTAAAATAATGGAAAGAAAGCAATGCCCCCTCGCCTATTCTGAACTTTGTAGTCTAATCACATAGTTTATGTATTAATGAATGTTTATTACTCCCAGAAATGTAGACTAACGTTTTAGTACAGGGGTCCTTAAAGGCTCCAAATTTTGTTTTAGGGTACTTGAATTGATATTTTGTTCATTTATTGCAATGCTGTATTCTTATTTTAAATGATTTTTCTCATCCTTATTCCAAAACTTGAACAGAAATTTCACATAAATTTTTACGAAATTAGAGTTTAAATATTTGACAAATATTTCAATGCTCATTGTGAATAATGAATTTCTACAAAATTAACCCCAAATATATTCAATACGTGATAATGAGATCAACGTTAAAGCATATTAAGCGCTTTCTTTCATCGCTTATATTATATCTAGGTATTGTTCAGTAACTCGAATTGAAAATAAATCAATATATTTCTTTATTATGACTCCTAAAAGGGAAGATAAATATATAAAGTAAAATAATTGTAGAGTTAGCCTCTGTAATTAATAAGCTAATAAACAAGTTTAGGTAAAGATAAGAAAAGGTACAACAAATTATATTAGAAAAGGCAAAGGGAAACTAAAAATAGAAATCTCATGATAAAAAAGTTTCAATTTAAAATTTGAATTATATCGATTAACTCAAGTTTTATTTTTTATAATTTTCCACTTTTTCTAAAATTATATATTTCTTTAAAAAGCTTAATTGAGGTTTTCTGCTAATTTGTTTCTGAATGACGTTTAAATAAAGCATGTGCGCAAATCGCACTACGAGGGTTTCGTACACATTTAGGCACTCGTAAGCATTTACGGCTACATAATGAAATATTATTAAACTATTTACAAATGTTAATTTTTCCCAACGTAAACTCTTCAAATATAATATCTTTTACAGGCGTTAAAAACATGGCCAATATTTATAAAAAAATATGAGAAATTTGAAGATAATAAAAAAAATTAAGATATTTAAAAAATCAAGATCATCATTTAAAGCAACCCATTAATTCTTATATGAATATTTTTAAAAAGTTAGCTAGTGTAAAATATGAGATCAACTTTCTACATAGTGCGTTTTCTGGGAAAATCGGCTTTGTAAACAGAAAAATATAAATATATTTTCTATTATATCTTTCATAGACGTAAACGCATGGTGGATATTAAACAAAAGTATGACATCTAAACTCATCATGGTCTTCCAAACATTTGGGTGGATTTCTAACAACCCTTATTTTTTCATAGTGTTTAGAAATTTCGAAAATAAGAGGAAAGAGCGTAGAAAATTTAGTTGCATGTTTTTAGTATATCTCTGAAGACGTAGTATCTAAAATTTTGAAAAAAATATTTTTGGAACCGCTACAACTACCACATGGAATTAAAAAAATCGCGTAATTAATTTGACCGCCACCCCCCCAAATTTTCCAAGAAATATTTTTTAATTTTAGCTGTAGATTTATGCGCGTGTTTATGTGTTTTATACAATGTTAAATTTCAATGTCGATCGGTTTCAGATAAAAACAGCTGTGACAAAGAAAGTTTTATAAAGATTCCGTTTTTCCTTTTAAGATACGGAACCCTAAAAATACACATTAACTACCTTTTTACGCTTTTAAACAATGTAGAATCAATGGGAGTTCCATGCAGCCTTGAAGTGAAATAACATATGTATCTCGACTATAATAATTTAATTAATAGATTCATGTTTTTCAATCGTCTTTAGATTCTACTACTTGTTTTGAATGTACTAACTTATTGGCTGGTGCATTTTAATCAGTTATTTCGCTTTTACTTGTTTAGCACGATTGGTCCGAAGACTCTTCACCGCTCAAAAAGTCTGAACCTTATAGGCATTGGCACTTGTAATGGTATAAACATTTGGAATATTATAGTATTTTTATAAATGTTAATAATGTCTTACCGATGAAGCTGAAAAGTTTTTTAATGTTGATTCTTCCTAGTTAAAGTCGATAGTACCTAAATACATCCGTTAAGTTGAAAATCAAATAATGATTTCCACTTTAACTACGTCGACGGGTCTACGGATGGGCATTCACGGGTCAGCAACCATTAAAATTGCAAAACTGGTGAATAATAATGAATAATTTATTCTGATTAATTAAATAACTCTGCTCTTGCTTTCGATTGCTCAATCCAAAGATGATCTTGGCTGAGAGGACGAAATGGTGTAAGGGACTAAGTTCTTCTGTAAAAAACAAATTCTATTTCTTGTTGAGCGATCACATTTTTTAATCTGCAGTATTAATATTCAATGTTATAAGACGTTACGAGGAAGGTACTCAAAACTATTATATTACTTTTATATTATATTATTTTCTAACTTTAAACTACTTTTTAAACTATTATATTATATTACTTTCTAAACAAAGTTATAAAAAAATCAGTTCAACTTATTTTTGATACAACAATCACAGAAATTATTTTGTATATAAATTTTTCTTCGCATTTTGAAAAACTTACTGGAAAGAAGTGTTTTTAACTTTATATTTTTGTGCGATTTTTAATCTGGCAATGTAAGCATTAAGTAGCTAACATTTCATTATTTTGACTTTAAGAAATACAGTCAGGCAAAGTAAGCATTAACTAACTAACCTTTCATTAAGTAGGTATGATTGAAAATTAAGTTTAAATTACTCAATTTACCTATCTAAAATTAGTCGCAATGCTAACATTACCTGAATTTTCGACTTTAATGCTACATTTCGACCATATAAGTATATTGCCCTGTACATCTTTTACTGGCGTACAAATGTCATAATTATCTCAAAAACCATGAAATTAGAATCATCTATTTTTTTCATAATTTAGACTTTAGTAAACAGTGTGATTTGACATTTTCTTTAAATTTTGGAGAATGTCTCTAAGATGAGATTATAAAAAAATGTGCGTGCGCTTATTTACGTTTGTTAGAAGTTAGTATAACTTCTAACGCACGTTTAGCTTCTAACGCACGTATAACTTCTAACACACTTCGGCATAATACACGAATGACTTTATTTAGCATGTAAATAATTAATGGAAATAAAATAATAAAAGGATAGGACCGTAATTATAAATACAGTTAATAAAATCTAAATAAAATTTAATTGATAATGAAAACAACTTAATATGCTTAAAATTTATTGTAATTTATTAATTTTGAGTATTTAATAAATAGCAAAACAATAATTTACAATGCAAAAAAATGCATGCGAACACTTAACTTCACTCAGAGAAATACACTTAAAATATGTTTTAAAAAGCTTATAAGCACTATCTCTATCACGTAAATTTACAACAAATAA
Organism: Druceiella hillmani; assembly: GCA_039881145.1. Lineage (NCBI taxonomy): Eukaryota > Metazoa > Arthropoda > Insecta > Lepidoptera > Hepialidae > Druceiella > Druceiella hillmani. The sequence goes on along the minus strand of JAYKKI010000003.1, from coordinate 38,138,824 downwards.
ATATTTTTTTATTATATGGACCACAATTAAATTTCAATTACTGAAAATTATTATTTAAAAGCACATATATAACTTAAATTTGTGTGAATATAAAACACGTGTTGTGTATTTGTGAATACCTCAATAACTATCATGAATATAGTATCAGTCACTACACGCATGTAGATATATAGTGAGCAACTTCATCCACTCGATTTTTGTTGCATCGTGTGAGTCCATCATAATATTTTACTATTGTTATTTTTTTGTACCGCTCCTAAAGAAGCATAATTTCAATCACCTTTCCTGAATATGTTGCCAAACTCTAAAACGAACTTAATTCCAAAAGCCTTATCGATTTAGTTGTACGCATGTACGCATGTCATATAAGTATATAGATGGCAAAATGAGTTCATCTATCAATATATTTTATTTTCACCTGGAATTGAATTTGCCATAAACATGGCTTGACACACAAAGAAAGATGTAAGGTTATTATTAATTCAATATCGCTAAACCTACAAGATGATGGATTTTTTTCATTATGAAAATATTAAATACATAAATAAGAATTTCCCTTGAAAATGTGTTTCGCTAAAATATTTGCAAATTCAGGCTTTGGCATTTCTTATTTTAAATTAATAATGGCTGTGATATTGCATGTTTTTTACATGTTTTTTACATGCAGTCTAACCATATATACAAGTTTGTAGAGTTAAGTTTTTGGAGTTACGTTCACAGATTTTCAATAATCACGGTCAAAGTAATACGTGGCATTTCTAATAACTCAGCCAACATGTATTGAAAATTTCCATTTCGTGAATTTAGTACTTTAAAAAATAATAGGTAACTTAATTGTTCTTCCTCAGATATTTATACTTTGAATTTGAGTGCGTAATTTCATATTAGGTCACATATTAAAATGCAATATATAATTACCAAAAATGACTTTAGAGTAATGAAAATTCCTTAATATTTTAAACAAAAATATTATTTTATATCCATTATTTAGAACATTCAGACTACATTTAATCCATATTACATCCATTATCTCAATCCATATTACATCTTATTAATCCGTATTACAACCATTATCTAGAACATTAATTCTTTACAGGATACTTTTTATGAAAGCGATACTAAATAATTTAGTTGAAATAATTTAGTTTAATTTAGTTGAATCCACTATAATCACAAAAATATACAAAACACAAAATGGCAAAAATTCAAAAAAAATTTTCAAGGAAAATGACAGCTGCTTTTGAAATTAAAATTTGTTCGGAAATTAATAATTTTCAGTTTATATATAAATTATTAATCTCACTAAATTTACATGTTATTATTTTGAATACGTAAAATAGCATTGATAATTAAGTAATTGTCCTCATAAATAAAATATACTTCAAGTAAGGAAGTAAAAATACCTTTTAAAAATGCTAAATGTCGCATGTTCTCTTAGTGCATTTGTCTTAAGGCAGTATTTACATAGTACCACAGCTCGGAAACTAATATTTGCTAATCATAAACTCACTAATACTGCGTAGCGAGACCACTTGTGGTATCGAACTACTTTAAAGCTCATACGCCTTATATTGGTCACCTAAATTACATTATAACTAAAATGAAAATGTGGGGTTTATATTTTTGATAACCAGTTTTATTTATTTTTTGTAGTTAAAATTTCATCAATACAACAATGACAAATATCGGTATTATTCCAATTTTAAATCGGGTTTTATCCATTGACAAGGAACAGTTAACCAGAATGGCTGTGTGCCATGATATTATCGTCCACGTGCGGCTTAACAAAGCAACGATAGTTCGTGACTATTAATTAACATCTTTTCTACGTTTTTCTTTTAGCATGCACTTCGCTTGGTCTCATTCGTTGTTCATTAAAATGTGAATAATAATTAATAAATTCAAAAAAGGTTGCTTCTCCAATACTTTACAAAGATGCTGATGAACTTGCTCCCTCCACTCCTTTCCATAAAGCGTGTGCTCTGGAAGTAAACAATTTAGGGTACAATTAGTATTAATGATTGAATATTGAATATAATTGGCGTTAATTTTGTAGAAATTCATTATTCACAATTAAATGAAACTACGTGATGTAGTATTACTTCTACTTTCTTAAATTCTTTACCACGACCTAGGTTTCGTTGTCTTACAACATCTTCAGGTCTCATCACACATCATCGTTGTATTACAACATCTTTGCTAACAGCCTACCTGAAGATGTTATAATACAACGAGACCTAAGTCATGGTAAAGAATTTAAGAAAGTAGAAATAATACTACATCACGTTGTTTCATTTAATCATCATTCATTATTGAATTGAGCGCCAACGACAAATATTAAAATTAAGGGTCCAATAATTGAATGGCCAGCTTGTTACTAATGAATCGTGATAAACTATCACAACAAACCGACACTGTCAGGGCGACATATTTTAATCTATTTTGTTAAATTTACTGCTTATCAATAATAAAATTGGTTACCCACATTAGTGGTCGTTGCCTTGCAGCCATTTCTTGACTATCTTTAAAACAATAAGGCATATTTTAGAAAATATAATGGTACTTTTCTAATAAGCCTCAAATGATAAAATATACTGTACATTAATTACAGTATATTTTAAATAATTGTATTCCTGGTTCAAATGTGCGTTTGAAAGAGTCTCGAATCTTTAAACTTAAGAATATATAAACAAAACAAAGCGGCTAACGATTTATTTTCTCCTCTCTTTAGCAAATAATATTAACTTAGCCGTAATATTAAAACACTTAATATTACGGCTGTTACAATAAAATTAAATAATTGCACCTTGTATTGAAACGTCAAGTTACCATATATTCTTTCTAGTTCGTCGATTGCCACAAAACTCAGCCTATATGTTACTCAAGTACCAACAGAACCTACCAATAAAAGCTTCATCGAAATCCTTTCAGCTGTTCTTACGTAATGCGCAAATAAATAAAAGGCTCGCAGACAAACATTCGACAATCAATACATTTGTGTTCCATTACTATTATTATGTTACCCTAAATATTTTTTCCTAAATATATTCAATCTACGTTGAATGTCCGTAAATATCTTCTAAATAGACAATAAAGTACGTGACAATCAAATGTATTCAGCCTAATACTAAATATACCAAAATAATGAAATTACAAATATTTACAATAGATCAAAATTTTTAACAAGTTGAGAATCAAAAAAGTTTTGAAACGAATACATATAGTTATATAGTTAAATTGTATGCATTGAAGAGACATTCAGATTGCTTACTTAAGCACCTGTTTCCCAGCATTCATATTTTGTATTTGTGCTATTGCATTGCAAATTAGTTTTTGAAAATATTAAATTCTCATTCCTTCTAAATCGATTACGATAAAATAAAAAACTGAAATTACCCCAAACTATCCCCTATGTTTTTCAAGAAATTCCATTTGAATTAAATCAGTATTTAACGCAATTTCTCTTCACGCAAACACGCAAACAGAGGTTTATCTAACGAAAGACGAAAATTCCAAAAACAATATTGTTGTTTTCTATATGACCTAAGTAATTTTTTCGTAACTAATATTATAAATGCGAAAGTGCGTTCCTTTGTCCTCTTTTACGTCGAAGAGAAACAGCGGATCGATTTCAATTTGCACAGGTAGAGTTGGCGAACTGGGAAATGACATAGGCTAATTTTAATTTTCGGAAATTTTATTCTAACAGTTTAAATGCAAAAATAGCTTTTTTTTCTCGTTTTAAATATCGCAACAGAGCAACACATCGATGGAATTTTTTTCACAGAAATAAAACCTTGGGAAATGATATAGCTTTCTTTTTATACTGCAATGATACAGGTTTCTTTTTATACTGCAATGATATAGGTTTCTTTTTATACCGGAGAATCTTATTTCTTCGGAAAAAATCTTATTTGAAACTAAAAAAGTACACAAAGGTAATAAGGAAGCAACGTCGCAACGGGGCAAAGTGATTTTTTGAAACATACAATATAAAGAAGTTTTAATCCTAAGTATTACATAAATGCGAAAGTGTGTTTGTTTATCCTTCTTTTGCAACAGAGCAACAGAATCACTTTTTTGATCCCTAATTTGAGAAGAAATATTTTTATATTTATTATTATTTATATTAAAAGTCACAAAAATATAGGTTGAGTATTTAATGTCCTCAATAATTCTGCACGATATTGAATGTTTTAATTTCTCCATATACGTTTGAAAAAATATAATCACATGAGCAACGCTGCAGATAAAAGTTAGTGTGTATAGATAAAACTCGTTCGTCTTTTAAACGTTTTGTACGCCAACTTTCAGTAAATTAGTTTTATTCTGGAATGTTATTTTGGTATAAAATTCAATAAAAACAGGACTCGTCATGGCATTGGGAATTCACATAAAAACTTAAGAAGAGCTTGAAAGAAATAGTTCAAATACATTTTAAGAGTGCACTTACTAATATAACTTACTAAAACGAATAAGTGGAATAATATATATATATATATATATATATATATATATATATATATATATATATATACTGACGTAACTTAGGCTGTTAAATACATATACTGTCAAAATTACGTTATATATGTATTTATAATTGATGTCGCATTTCGAATTGAAGTATAATTGTTCAGAATAAATTCTCTAAACTTACGTCTTTTTAGCGATTTAAGAGAAAAATTAGTTGCAGAAAAACCGATTTTCATGAAAAAATGTATCAAACCAATAAATCGTAATTTAAACGAATTATAAATGACAATGTGGTCTATTTTTTCATATCAGAATAATTATATGGTATAATGATTATATTATTTATTTAATTTCCTTGATTTTATTTTCTTACTTCCTTGATATTATATCCATAATTTATTACTGAAATATACCTGTTTTAATAATCAAGTAAAAACAGTTAAAAATATTTACCTCTCTCCCTGGAACCATACTTAAGTTTTTCAAAAGTTTTAAGCTAAATGAAATTGTTAAAAAATTAATGGGTTAATAAAAATTCCTAATTATTTAGTAATTTTTATTTAATCATGAATTCACAGTATACAAATTTATCTGTCTAAACTAGTATATATCTCTTACGGGTAGTACAGACTGGACCATTATTAACGTAAAAACTACAAGACTCATTTAACCAAAGTCTACACCAACATATATCTTGAAATCTCACAATTGTTATAAGTGTATGTGATATGCCTCAGAAAGCTGAATAATAAAACAAAGTCGCAAAACTAGACGTAATTCGTGACGAAATATTTTGAGATCGTCAGTTGGGGCACAGCAGTTTGCAAAATCAAAACAATTGTCACCCAACTTGTACGAAGATAAAGCTGTAGGCATCAGCTAGTATTCTAGATATACGGTAGTGCCTCATACAAGTTTGGAATTGAAAAAGGACAAACACTAATCGTGTGTATATTTACAAGGAAAATTTTGAGCTACTTTCGTCGCTCTCCTAAATCAAAATCTATTTAATATATAGTTTTGTAATTTAGTCCCCCCTTTTACTTATAATCCTAAATTTTTCCATGGTTTTTTTCAATCTTTGAAAACTGTTAACACTGACTAACTAACTCATTTCTCAAAAAACCTAGATCACTTGCAATCGATTTAAAAGCTTGAAATTGAACGTGAAATTAAGTCATTGGATATATATAAAAGAAGAAAATTAGAAAGCGCTAATTGTGTATCGTGGTCGAATGCCAAATTAAATCATACTTTATTGATAAATATAAAACGTAATAATCAAGAAAGTGGCAGATCGTGAATGCACTGTGCGCTCTAATACTACATCTGAACATGAAAATATAGTAAATTATATAATAAAAACAATAGAATCCGTACACGAAGAAAATATAATATAAAATTTAGACCTTATACTTAGCAAAAAGTATTGATATCTAACTAAACACATAAATGGGAAAAAGGAGCAAAGTATAGTAACAAGAACAAGTGAGATTATTCGCTTCGCCGATAAAAGAATTGATTTCTTATTGGGTAGAAAATTTTATAAAAATTCTTTAAAACTTGAGAAAAAATAACTGTTTGAAAAAAATATGACTTACTTACCATCATAATTTTTATGGCCGTACCTCAAAAGGAAAAAAGGGAACCTTGCAGAATCACTTCATTTTCAGTTTGTCGGTCGGTGAAGACCTTTTTTCTCAGGAATGCAGGGGGGTATCAAGTTGAAATTGATATCAAATACTTAGGTTAACGACCGTTGTAGTTTTAAAAAAGTCAAGCTTCTAAGTCAACGCGATCAGGAAGAATCCTAAAAATACGACCATTTATACCACGGATTTTACCACTTCCAAATACATCAAAACCTATAGGGTGGTTCCCGTTGACCTATAATTATGAAATTTGGCGAGAAGTAAGGTCTTATAATATAAATAAAGGCAAAATATAAAATCTAATCCAAAAATCTTTAATTTGTAGTTAAATCACGGAAACAAAATATTTTTTGAATATGCGCCTGTGGAAGATATAGTAGGCTGTATACTCTCGTCCTAAAAAAATGAAATTTTGTAAATGTTTTAATAGGAATATTTAAAACCATTAAAAGTTCATAAATGCCTAAATGTGTACGGAGCCATCGTAGTACGAGTTCCACTCGTGCTTGACACTTTTTTTTTAAATATTACTTGCTAATATTTACGTAATATTTCATTATTGACATTATAAATTTTAAATAAAATACGTGTTCGTGATAACTTTCCGAGTAACAAATATGAGAGCGGTTTTGTTAATTTTTTACCTAATTACTTTGCAATCACGCACAAAATCTATAACAAATTTGGCAGTTGATTAGTTCATATAACATAGTAACATATGTGCTAAAATGGTGCGGAATGTTATTAAATAAAGATTAAAGTAGCATCATAATACATACATATATACGTATCATAATATACAAATAAATACGATTATAGAAAAAATGTAATTGTCAATGTATGTAGGAAGTTCCTTGCCAAATTACAGAACGGTAAAAAATAAATCAAAGAACATATAATTATGGCTGCCAGAATAAATATTGTTGTGAAGTAATGAAGAATAAGAGAAGTAAAAAAAAACAGTTGGGATAACGGCTGTACATAATAGTGTATTAGTACTAATTGTTATTTATGAAGTTATTTACGACATGTAAGACTCATGATAATAAAAAGAATAGACAAAAAAAATGGTTGTGTTTTATTGAAATACTTCGGATTTGAGGAAACTATGGGTGAGAAAAAAAATACGAAAAAAGGTAGCAAAATTATTTTATATAAGAGGGAAAAACACGTGGACAGACCAAGTAAGAAATGGATCTAAGACAGTGAGGAATGACTAAAAAGCACTGTAAAAAGATTGAATCGAAAAGGTGCTATTGGGATAGAAGAATACCAATGCTTGTCTCGTCAGGTTGGAGAGCGGTGTGTCAATATGTTCATGGATATCTTTGCATACGTGTATACGTGCGTACGCGAGGTCGTATTTTGTGCACGTGCGCGCATATACGAATGTGCATCAATTTATGCATATGCATGTGAATGTGATTATGTAAACGAATGGTCTAGAAAAGTGTTTTTTTTCTGGACCCATTTTACAAAATTCATATTAAAATTTACCTGGGGGTATGGCAGTGTTTACTACTAGAAGGTAATATTATTTAAGCCCCGTCAGATGTAATTTTGATAAAAGGAATATATTTCAGATATTTTTAATTCTCGAGTAGAAATATCATACATTTGCTCATTTCAAATTATAGCTTATTATTACGTGACGAGGTGATCCTAATATACTTTATGATAGTGAAGAGTTTGAAATCTAGCACGTGGCTACATATTCCATGCGATAACTTTTCATAAAAAGTTATATTTAAATACTAGGCTTTGCTTTTCACAAAATAAGATATTTTGTATTTAAAGTAGAACACATGCTTAAGGCAATTCATTCATCGACGTGAGAATGTAACAGAGCAATTCCAACAAATATGTTGATACAACATAAAATGATCCCCTGGGACTTTTCTTTTCATTTGATTAAATAAAATGTACCACATCACATCTTCGCATCAACCTTCAATATCAAAGCATTTAATAAAATTTCAAAGCTCATGTGTGTTTCTGTCATATAAATAATTTGTATATTTATAAGTAGTTTGCATATTTTCTCTTGATCACAAATATCTGAACAGGCGTGTGTGAAAAGTGTAGGAAAATTCAGTGTAAATATGAAAGATTAAGTACGAATAGTGGTAAATAAGAAAATGACATTAAAGTGAAGAAACTTTTAGAGTGACAGATTTTTTATATCATTCAGCTATATATTTTCGCTTTCTGGTTTATGATAGCCCTTTAATGGCAATATCTGTGAGACTAAATTTAAATTCAAGCCACATTAAAGAAAAGTACATACAATTTGGGTTCTATATCTAAATGGGAAAAACCGTATCTCATAAGGTGAACTTCGTTGCTTGTTTGTCAAATATATCCAAAACGAATAAAAACTTTCAGACACCCTTTAATTTCATCAGAAAAAACAATAGCAAATTCATTGCCAGATTTGACTTAGATGCATTATAGTTATACGTTATAGTAGATTTTTGTACAACAAAGCCTTTAACGATTAAATCTGAAAGTTAATTAATGAACAAAAACGATCCAAAACTTTATATTTATACCTAAGATTTATGCAAAAATAGAACTATTAAAATTAACTGCCTCAACAGGCAGAAACTCCTTAAATGGCTGAGATATCGGGGAACCGCTAACTAGTTTGCGAAAGTGAAATGAACAACACTTTCTAACTATAACAAACTGAACTTTGAAACAAGTTCCATTTCCGAGAAACTTTTATCATTTTCATAATGAAAAATGACCAATTCAATGAGATTTGTATATTCAGGAATATCACACTTCAATAGGATATTTGAAGCGGAGACTGTTATTTCTTAACAAGGTACAATTTTATGAGAACGAATTTATGTTCCAAATAATTAACCATTTTATGAATTCTAAATAAAATGAGAATTATTATCATTCAAAATCACAAGCCACATGAGTAAAATAAGATTAAGAGTATTTGCAACCCCTTTTTTCAACTAACATGACGGTCTACAATGTAGTTATTCTATTTTAAACATTTATATTTTAGATAGGATTTTACCATTTTTGAATATATTTTAATTAATGTCAAAAGGTAGTAAGATCTAATATACGAAAAAATCTTCAAAATTTAAGTGTTATGAGATATAAATATTTTTTTGAATATAATAAACCATATATCGAAATTACTTAACACTTATACACCAAAATATCCTAAATTCATGGAGTGGCGTGCGTGATGTGCTTACACTTTATATAGTTTTTAATAGAACAAAACAAGTATGGAGATAACTCGTAATGATAAAACAAAAATATTATATTGGAAGTGGGCCAGTTTCAAAGATTAGTCAGTCAGTCACTGCCAAAATAGTAATATTTGTGAGTCTATATCTCAGGAACTTTAAAAGATATATTCATGAAATTTGGAATCCAGTATCTTATTTGTCATTTCCGCGTCTCTATTTATGATTGCATACGTAAAGTTTGATTTTATTACAGCAAATTTTTCATGAATTAGAAGGGTGTTAAAAGTAATCCGACATAGTAAATACCAGTACGTGTTTGCAAACAACTGTCCAGAACTTGCCCGCGTACTTCCGTGTGCTTGTGTCACTATTTATTTTTGGTTATAATTTAAAAAAATCCTTCGATAGCATCCCATTCGAAGAGGTCGGAAATAAATTTCAGTCTCAAGTTGAATATATGGAACGTATTTAAAAAAGTTAAATAAATATTCAAATGCTTGAGATGAAATTTTGTTGGAAACACTAATTTATTTACGTAAATATATAGAAATGAATAAACTATTTTTTTAAATATGAAGTTATTTTTCTCACAGATCTAAAGAGTTGGATATGATTTTTAAAGTTTAGTCGTTTTGTTTTACTAAACATTTTGCACTAAATTTTTCGACATTGCGTCTTCTCGCAAGTCTTTAATTATAAATTAATTATTTATTAATTTTATATATGCTATTCCTTCAAGTCAAAAAAACCATTTTTTTCGAAAAAGAAAATGTATTGAAAATGTAACATGGGTAGTAATAGTGATATCTAAATATATTATTTTTCACTCCATGTATACCCATTATGAATCGTAATTACCTATAATAATATTGTAAACACATGTATGACATAGAGGTTTTGTATTTGACAGCACTTGATATGCTATCAATCGATAAGAGAATATTAAATATATCTAGCACATAGCATATTTAAAGCCGCACAAATAATTAACTGCGTCAAAAATACTCCATTAACATGTAATTTTAGAATGCTTTTTAAATCCCCTATTATAGTAAATTTATGATCTGATCTAATAAAATCTTTGCAGGATTTCATTAGTATGGTCGCATTTCATTAATATTCATATCTGTCTATTTGTATTCACGCCAACTCAAAAACTTAAAAAAAGCATTTTTAATCCTACACATTTCATGTTTATCTGTTTATGTGTATGTATGTACATATAAATATGTATATATATATATATATATATATATATATATATATATATATATATATTATGTGAGTGTATACTGAATATTTAAAATGATTAATTATAAAACATCACAATTAGCCCTGGCGCTATTAAGGAAATGACGGTGTCAATTTTGGATGTCGCAAATCGCGTGTCCTCCGCCGGTGTCCATCCCCTGCAGCCTTTTCCTTTTCCTTGCCAACTCTCCTCTATATTGGGCTTTTATGTTAAGCCAAGTCAGCACAGTTGACTTCTTGTTGCCTAAAAAAAACAGAAATCGTACAAACAAATTAATTCTGTATTATATTTTAATCACAAACGTGTACATTTGACTGTACTCACCTTTCATTAATAATATCACTAGCATTATATTTCTCTATAATAGCGTCCCAAGTATTTTTTTTTCATCTTCACGCTTGCGCTGTCGGTGTGTTCATTTTCGATTACATATTTGTAAGGAACCAATATCTGTGTAGTTTCTTTTTCTTGTATTAATTTGACTGCTTTGTTGTCAAATGCAAATCTTTCAGCTAAAAAGAAAAGACGCTTATAACTTTAGTATGTGATCTATGCTTAGAACTCTTAATAAATAATTCGATACGTCAAGATGTGCCTGAAATTAGCTAATGATTGATGCGCAGACGAAAGTACTGAATCAAAACGTAAATCTCCAATCGACTAATCTTTGATTTTCCAAACTCGATTAGTTAATATTAATTTAATATGCGTCTATTGAACTCTCGGAGACACATTAAGACAATTCATGTTATTGCATTTACCTAATCCCGATTTAATCTGGTTTTACATGTTTTAATACTCTGACCTTCGTACGCTCTGAACTTATGATTTTATCCTCATATGAAAAACAATGTTTTCTCATATCCTTATAAAACTTCATACCGGGCGCTATATATGAAAATCTATTCTTAAAGACTAAACTCCAAAAAAAATGTATATCTATATATATATATATATATATATATATATATATATATATATATATATATATATATAACACACGTATATATATATATATATATATATATATATATACACATATATATGTGAGTGTACACTGATTATTTAAAATTATTAATTATCAAACATCATAGTAATCGTTTTAGTTTAGTTTACCTCATAATTTAGCCTTGCTTTTGGGGCTACCTAGTCTTAACAAAATCCTGCTATAGCTTGTGTTTGCTATACTAGTGAGGTATTTAATTTAATTTATATATTTCATGTATCTTTGCTATGTAAAGTGTAACTGTGTTTAATCTTGTGAGTAAGGGCAAAGTAGGTTGGATTATAAATACATTCTCTTTAATATTTTCGGAATTTCCTCATCCTTCATGCTGAATACGCGAAGTGGGGCGATCTATACGCGACTTCATTTAACATGCTTGAGAGAGAGTGAAATGAGCTTTACTGATTATTTCGCAAAGAGACTGTGTAAAATATTCAACATAAAAAGAAAATTTCATTTTATTCAATTTACCAAATGAAAAATGCGGAACATCTATGGAATCACAAAGATGTCTGTCTGCTTGTTTATCTGTCATTATTTAACAGTGAAAGTCGAAATTTGGCAGGTACAGATGTTATATGTAAAAACCTAAATTTTTTCTTTAGTACTAGCTTTAAAGAGTGACAAAAAATGGCAAAATCATATTTTGGGTATCAAATGACCATTTTATTTAAATTTCAGTTGAAATTTGAATTGATTTGTTTTGTTAAACACAATTTTCATTAATTGTCATGTAATCGTTTTTTTCTCTTAGTATATCATGAAAAAAAATTGCTATTAAGCAAAAAACTCTAATTATCGTAACGCTTGAGTTAATTTATCGTTATAAACAATTTCATTATTTGAATCTAAATTATAACCAAAATGTTAATTATATCAACTTGTTACAACGTTAGTATAAACTGATTTTTACGGACGGTGCAAAACAAACGGCCGCTCAAATTACACCTTTAAGAACTTCAAGTAAACAAATTTTGTGATGAAACACGCAGTTTCAAACAAAAATCTCCAATCACAAACTTTGACACTGAACACTCATTGCGCACAATATTATTGCTGCAGCATTATATTCAAACTTGCAAAAGGCGTATAGTTATTAAAGGAAAATTTTTTTTTATTAAAGTATAATTTTCTATTACATATATTAAATTATAAATTATCTGCTAATATTGTAATACTGTAAGTTGCTTTGTACGTAAATTTAGTAGTTTGTTAGATAACAACTTCGCAACCAATCAACACATCGCCATAAATTTGATAAGTATGTCCGCTAGTATGTTTGATGGAAAATGTTTGGTAGCTGGACAGATTTAACTTTATTCTTATAATATGAAATTCAGTGTTTTTTACTTTCTCATCTAATGCTTACTTGTTTCGAGAGCTCAAAACTTGCATACAAATGCCGCCTTCCAATTAATTCAAGTAGTTAAAACCGTGTGCAAACACCAGGCAAGAATAATTGATTAAACACTTATCAATGTATATTAATTGTTCATATTAAATTTATAAAAAGGAAAGTTTGGTTTATTAGTTCTTTTGGTTCTACTTCAGGGTTTGGTCCAAAAGCAATTTATTCGATGTTGCCGGGCCAAAACGGGGACAGGCAGCTAGCTTAGAAGCAAACTGAATCTTAAACTAAATATAATTTATATATTATAATTATCAAATTGGACAGCATAAATCACCCTTTTACAGATACATATAATATAACAAAGCAAGTGGAATTATGATGCCTATGTTGTGAAATGATATGAATTAACAAGTTACTAAAGGACGATTTTTTAATTTATACTGGAGTGGTTTGAAACTAATAGCAAATATAAGTTGATGTTTTTGTTTTAAGTTTGCTTTTCTGTGTAATATAGCACAGACGAAAACGAGTATTTGTTCATTCCATACCGCAGCAACTTCAAGTGCTTTCAATCAGTGTTTAAAACAAGCGTAGAGCTTAAAAGTATTGTAAACAACACTAAAAGCAAGTGCGGATAAAGGCGAGAAAATAACACAAAGGTTGTACCCGCACAAACGCGTATCGAGGAAGCGTGTAAAAACAATTAGTATAATGGTCGATGAGGAATAGAAAACCCGCATCGTGTCTCGCACACCCGCAGACGAAAGCATGGCCATTGATATGACGAAATAACTTCGAGGGCGAGGTGCCAAAAAAAGATCTTCTCATATTTATTTATATATGAAGTGCTATTTGATACGAGCTCATGAATATTTAGTAGTATATCGATGTAATAATATGCGCTAGGTTATTCATTGATCTGGGATTATTATTTACTCGCCAGCCCGAGAGCGCTATTCACGGACGTCTCGGCAAGTGCGCCAGAAATACTAATCCCTTATGTTCATTGTTCGCGCTGATATTTGGATTTGTGATATTTATAAACGGCCCAGATAGTGGTGAAAACTAAAAGTGTGAGATAGGGTGCAGATTTTTTTTAAATTGTGGACAAATTTCAAATTACTGAAGCCAATGTAAAATATTTTCAGGTAATAAAAATTGATAATATTTCTCACATAGACAGAGTATGCAAAGTCGGGAAATAACAATATTTTTGAAGTATTTGTCTTTGAAGAATTTACATAGAAACTGGCTTATTAGAAATTTACAGGGTGACATCATGAAGAAAGAAATTGTGCGTGTCAGCTATAACGTACGATTGGAGTTTACTCCTTAAGTACGATTGTCTTGGAATGTATAAAATAGATAACACTGTATATGAATATAAATATCATTAAATGTAAATGGAAAATTCTTTAATAAAAAAATGCTGACAATATAATTATTTTCAAGTAGAACATAAATGAACAAGATCAAATTGATTATATGAGTAACGTATTATTATATTTATTATATGAGTAAACTATTATTATTATCATTTATTTATATGAGTAAACTTCAACAAGAATAATAGTGCAAAGAATGATCAGCGTTTGGAATAAGCAATTCCCATGTCTAAGCCATAGTATGTGTATAAGTTGACTACCATAGTTAATATCATTGTTACGTAATATACATAACATAGTTATACATAACATAGCTATTTATGTAATTATCAGCTTCCCGAGGAAACTGATCAGGTATTGTAAGAAGTTACCAACGTTCCAGTTCCTTTGAAAACAGATTCGGGGTTTGCGAGGCGACATTAGTTTTCTATCAAGACTTTATAAGGTAAATATTATTAGGAATATTTTATCGGATTAAGTATTATTTTTTATTTATATTTTCATAAACAACTTTTACTTGTTAAATATATGAATAAAGTACGTCGACTTTTCTTACTTGTATTAATTCTTTATCAACTGGAATGACATCAACCATATCTGTATGTATTGAAAAGGTTTAAAAACTTTATTATTTGTGACTTTTTTCTTTGGTAACAATCTTATCCCTCTAATATTATTAAGTTGTATGCTTATTTATTTTAAAATATATAGATAAGATTACAGATACTTGTATCTACAGAACTTGTATCAATATATGTATCTACAGAAAAGTAGCACCAATTGTAAATTAGGGATGAATTGCTTTAACACTGTGTTAATTTAGGAATTCATTAATACTTATTTATTTTTCACATTTGGTAATTTAATAAATTCTTAAAAAGACAATGTTGTATTTTGGAAAGTTATTTATTAGTATTCTAAATTGAAATTCGAAAATTAATTGTCGAAATTTAATCTGACTAATGACATGATTTCTTTACTTGCTAGAATATTAAAATTAATGTGCACCAGATGGTTCAGTTGACCTGTTAGAATGTTAAAAGGTGCATTCATTTCATTTGGACTGAATGATGTAAGCCAGTGACTGCTTTAGTTCTGGAAGTTGTAAATACATATTTATTCTTCATATTTGGTAATTTAACAAATACTCGCAAAAACATATTGTATTGTGAAAAATTGAACTCGAGTACGAATGATGACAAAAGCAACATTAAATAAAAATTCTGTTTTTGAAATGCAATTTATGGTTAAATTTACCTCCATAACTATAACAAAAACGTGCATTAAATTAGTTTGGACTATAAAATACAAACCATTCTCTCATAGGATTTCAATATGAAAATCCTATGTTATTGGTTAATACATCATTTCATTGAACATTTGTTTGATCAATCCCCTACCAAATTGTAATGTATACTTATAGACCCTTATTAACAAAGTTCACAACATAAATTCACATTTAAAAATTAGTAAAAAATTCCCAGCAATTTCGTGGAAGATTAAAAATATAAACATTAACATTTTTTAGCTTTGAAATGTTTTAAACAATGCGCTAAACTACCTTTCTACACACAACAAAATAATGACTGTATAATTTTTTTATTAAAATCTGACTTTTGTGAATTTTAAAAAATATAAACAATTATATAAATAAAAACGTTATTTGTTTTTCAGTTCCCTCTCCACCACTTCAGCATGAATCTCAAACTTGACTTAATAAAATTTCCTTGCGGATTTCGTGGAGCTCTTCTTCTCTTCGTTGGCTCTATTCCACTTAAAAACAAATTAATTGTGTATTATGTTTTCATCATAAACTGTACATTTGACTGTACTCACTTTTTCATCATAAATATCACTAGCATTATATTTCTCGCTAACAGGGTCCTAAACATTTTATTTCATCTTCACTCTTGCTCTGTCGGTGTGTTTAATTCAATTACATGTTTTTGTTTCAATCACATCTTTGTAATGGACCAATATCTGTGTAGTTTCTTTTTCTTGTATTCATTTTACTGCTTTGTTTTCAAACGCAATATTTTTGTCTGAAAGCAAAACGAAAAGACGCTTACAACTTTAGGATATGATCTGTGCTTACTACTCTTAATAAATAATTTGATATACTATTATGGACTCGTTGATCCGATCAGAATATTCCAAGATACCAATAGCATGCATTGCCGGTACTATACCTCGAAGGCGTTAATATGTTTTTTCTGAAGTTTTTAGTTTTAAGGTCTCCGAATCGTCGAAAAATATGGGGCGTACAAAAGTTTGTGCGGGATTCCCCCATATATTCCTGTCTCTCCATATTTTTGCTGATTGCAACATAACGTTCTTCGCACTTACGATACGCAAGGAATTTCTTTTTTGCAATTCTTGTTTATGGTTATCAGGGATCCCAGATAATTAAAATCCTCAGCCACTTCGAGATTTCTTAGAGCACTGTTTTATCTATATGTTATTGCCCTATCCAGGAACATAAGGTATATTTCTGGATAGAGCAGGTACATTTAGATAAAACGTTATTCGTTTTATGGAGAGCCCAAATTCCTTACTGATGATCTCAGTCCGCCCAATAATTCCACAACTTTATACTTTATATATTAATACTTATGGTGCACCGAAGGTAATATTTACGGTTTCTGCCCATTGTGCTCCCGCCTTTCCAATCTTCTAGGGCTTTCTTGACAACAGGTATTGACCGTAGATATTAAGAGGATCAAATATAAGATAAATCCTTGGCGCACTCCCTTTTCAAACTTGAATACCTCTGTCCACTTTTACTGTACTTTTATTATCGTGGTTTAAGTTTTAATGAGATGTACCAAGTGTTGCGACACTCATATTATGGTCAACACTTGCATGAGTTTAGTCAAGCTGTAGAGTCGGATATCTTATTATAATTAACAAAAGATATAACTAGAAGTAAGTTGAACTCGCAGCATACCTCAAAAATTTGGCGTACACTAAAATTTGCTTTCTAGTCGCTTTCCCTCTTATGAAGCCCGTTTTTTTTGTCAGAATTTGCAATAGCGATGATGCCTGAGATGTTTTTTGTTGATCACTTGAAACAAAAGTATATATATATATATATATATATATATATATATATATATATATGTATATATATATGTATATATATATATATATATATATATATATGTGTGTGTGTGTGTGTGTATACATACACACATGTTAGTTGGTTAATTTATACGAATCCATGTAAAATTAATTGTAGGTTATATGAAAGACAAACATTGTTTTTCATGTTTTTATATAATTTAAAATATATAACAATATTTTTTTTTTAGTTTTTTCGAAAATAAATTTAATTCACGAATGGTAAATGCGAATATATTAATGATTATTGACAATAAAAATAATAATAACTATAGGTAGCTACAAAAATTGTATGGTACCATTCATGAACTGTATAAAACAATTTACTCGTTGCTCGAAGATGGAGAGACAGAAATTCTCTTTTCCCAGCTGATAATAGTGAGATGCCCTTAACCAAAACTAACCAAAAGTATTGTATTTCCCACAATCAAATTCCGACTTATATGTTATAAAAGTTTAGTGAGAAGAAAGAAACCTGTAAGCAAAATTGAAACGTAAGCCGAAAAATTTATTTCTTAAAAAAGCTGTCAAGTACGATTAGAAATAGGACTGTGAGGGTTTTGTACATATTTAGGCAATTATCAACATTAGAAGGAACATAATATTCCAACTAAACTCTATCTTTCATAGGCGTAGAAATAGGGTGCGTATCCAAAAAAATTCTAAGATCCTAGAATAACCACTACAGTTTTTCAATAATTACATAGTCATATCTGACAAACTCAATTTTTTTAATATTTTTAGTTGAATGTTTTCGGAAATGAAGCTGTGGGGATTATTGTACTTTTTCATTTTTTTTTTTGGAAAATAATTTAAAATTATCATATCTTTTTCCTATTCCTCATAATATTTCATAAATTACGTAAAAGATTAAAAAGAAAGAAATTAATTTTCGAATACTTTAATTACTCTTTCTTATCTTGTATGAATAACTTATAAACCTAGTTAGATATATTATTAAGCCAAATTTCAAGATTCTTGATTCTACCATAATTTCTGAGAAAATCACCGTCTGTGATAAACACGTGAGTGATCTTATGGGAGTTACGTTTTTCAGTTTAAGATACGGAACCTTGAAGAATCTTTGAAGTACGAGTAAAACTTGCACTGCAAGTCCCGTAACACTTATGTATTACGTGTATCATAAACACTTAGGTGTTAAGCGTTCTGTCAATACTTAGGCACTATGTATTCAGTAAGCACTTAAGTACTAAGCGTTTCGTGAACAGTTAGGAACTAAGTGCTCTGTAAACGTTTAGGTATTAAGTTTTCTATAAACACTTAGGTACTAAGGGTTCCGTAAACATTTCTGTACTAAGTATTCCGTAAACGCTTAGGTACTAAGTGTTCAGAAACACATATGTACTAAATCTTCCCTAAACACTTAGGTATTAAGAGTTCCGTAGACACATAGGTACTAAGGATTCCGTAAATACATAGTTACATACAAAAGTTTTACATTTAAAAGTACACAGAATTTCCATTAAACTACATATTATATTTGGTATTACTTTTGCTATGTAATTACAATGGCTCAACATATTTTCTATGGGCCTTTAATAATTCTTTATTTCAAGATAAATAAAGTCGACTCCTCATATATTTAACTGATTATTGCAAGTTGAATGTTAATAATATTTTGAAACATGGTAATTAATTTTGGAGATTTGGCCTCAAATCTTACAAAGAATAAATATAACTTAAATAAAAAACTAAGTTCATTTATATTCTAAACATCTCACTTGACGTTTACGATTGGAATCAAAAATTATGTTCAAAGTTATACTTTCTCATTTATCCATGTTTGAAATTAAAATTATTGCATTAGATTATTAGATATTTAGAATATTAAATCGCACATTTACACAGAAGAATCAGCTACAATTGGGGGTCTTTACAAAAAAACAAAAATATAAGAACAGTACAAAAAAAAAATAAAAACACTCCGATTAACCTGAAAAAGTATGTAAAACCTATTACTCGAAAAAGTTTAGGGGAAACCGAAGAGTTAAGGAGTAAACTATGCTCTGTCAGTTTGAGGGACGGAGTGCGGAAAGAAGTTAAAAGTTAAACAAAAATAAATAATATAGCGTAGTTAACCTCACCATATTTAAGTTTTGAATTATATTTGGCACTGAAAGATTCTAAAAATTCAGTTCATAATTACAAAAAATGCTAGATGTACTTGCATACCTTTATAAATTTAAAGTGTCTTGGAACTTTAATGTTTATAAAAATATGAGAAAAACAGAAAAAGAAGTAGCTAGCAAGAGTTTTTTTAAATGCGTATAAAGAAGAGATATTAAATATTGCTGGAGCTTCAATACAAACAAATATTATAGTATATAAAAACCTAATAATATAAAACCTTTGTCAATAATATTAAACAGTATTTTGATATTATTAAAAAACTGAAATAAAAATCTCCAGCGAGATACAATATAAAACGAGGTAACTATTTTCAGGTAAAAGGCAAAGAATGGTAGAACATAAAAATTGATAAGAATGACAAATTCGATTTATTTACATTTTGAAGGCGTAAATTGTATATTTCCTCTACAATTTGGTGACTTCCGTTGGATATTTATGTCAACGTCCACTTGGCAAGTTTTATGGCTTTTTGCTCTAAAGAATTATAATATGATGGTAATGAAGACAACTATCACCATTCATATGTGATTACAAATTGTTTTCTGCCCATAATTTTAAATATACCATTTTTTACATTCAAAAATTGTGAAAGAGAGGGATAGTAAAACATATTATGGTTTTTCAAGGCTGCGATACTTTGAGAACTTTAAAATTTGTTCAGGTCGTTATTCATAAAGCTATTATAAGGATGACTATAATACTAGAATAGAATTGGAACATCAATAAAGAATTCTGGACCATATACAAAGTTTTTTCTCATTGACATACATCGTTTTGCTTGAAAAAGGTGAAAATGTTTGGATACATTGACCTTCAACAATTTATCTAATATACATACAAGCAATGATAGCTGAACTGCAGTCAGAACAACCCACGCACTGGACAAGTTATGTGGATTGATAGGTTTTCCATCGCTCTCATAATGATATTTTATAAAGCTAAATCTACATTAATAAACGTGCACATGTCTATTTAATGAATCGCTCGACAACAACATTTCTGCGACAAATTTTTATTTATTTCCAAATAATTGTTTACCATGTGTACCGTACGTACCAACGTACGGCTTGTTATTATTCCATTTATTTGCCCGAGTCGTATACGAAAACATATTCAGTCTTGTTTAAATGTTTATTCTGCAATACTCGTTGTTATGAATTCTATGCCTTCAGAATAACGGGTACAGCCGAATAAACATTTTGGCTACTATATTGGTACTATATTTTCATACTACACTTTTTTTAGTTTTGTATAATTTATTGAGTTAGATCAAAAGAATATAATACCCATGATTGAAGAATAGAAAAATGTAGACTTCTTTGTGATATTAAAAACAAGGGATATTTTTACTAAAGTATAATAGAATGACGTTCGGAGGAAAACATATGATTCAATGAAAATTATTAAAGTCAATTAGCAAGTGTCTGTAATAAAATATAATGCAGCGCAAATTCTTTTGACCTTCAAAAAATTACAGTAATCGAAGCGTGCGTTTAATGTAATGTAAATATTGGGATTTTCTTTCATTTTGACGAACATTGTTGTTAGACACGACACACAATGCAAACATTCGTAGATCCGGCTCTAGTTTTAAAGTATCACGCACAACAAAACAACAAAATAATCGGTCCCATAATAATAGGAGAAAATATAAATTGCTATATTTAATATTTCAACGTTCACGTGGCATACAAATGGGACCTATAAAAAATTACAGCAACTCTGATAGACTCTCGAGAAAAAAACGCGTTAAGGAAAAAAAAGGATAGGTCATACAATTGAATACGCATTAACGAAGATGGCAGATAGTAAGTCGGCTGCGCACGCATCTTGACTTGTGCGGTAAGACAATAGAAAGTTGGAAGAAAGCCGGCCACCGATTTTATCCCATAAATTTATGTCGCAACCTACAAAAGTCTTTGATCTGCTTTCCGCGTTTTAGTGTTCTATCTGCAGGAAATCACGATGTTTTTATTGATATGACTCCTTTATTGATGACCGAGCTTGACCAGATGTAAAACCTATATTTTGATATTGAGTCTGTAAGAATATTTAGAGATAAAGAGTGGGGCTCTCTTAATATCTGTTGAAATATATGGATTAATGTGAGTTTAGTGCTACCATTTATGGTTTTTAGTGCGTACCTTTATTTTGTAATAAAATAATTAGTTCATACTTTGTTGCTAAGCGTCTCTTTTTTTAAGTTATGGGTTATTCAGTCATAAATAGCAAATTTTTGTTGTTTCTATTAGTGGACTATTGCCAGTGTTAAAGACCAAAACCAAACTGCTGGAGAATGAAGTTACCGGTGCATTTGCCACTTATTCAAAATTAAATAGAAAAACAAATAATAATATGTCTACGGGCAGAAAGAATGATAATGTTGGCAGTACTGACTTGCCAAAGTCAAACGTCAAGTTGGTAAAATGTTATCGATGTAATCAATGGGCCAATATACGAAATATGGAAAAAATACGATTACGGCTGATAACTTTGAATACGATATCATGATAGAAGATGTATTTTCTGTATCAAATTTGACAATAAACTTACTATCTGCTAGCCAACCGATTAGAAAAGTACAAACAACTGTCATTCTCGGATGACACACAATAAGAAGAATAAGTTATTAGCAACAGCATTTTTGGTCAACATGATATACAAGGTAAACCTGCCCAATCAAGTACATTTGGCGGCATTAGTTATGTCAGGGGCAACATGGCATCACAGATTAGGACACATCAATAAAGATTACTTGAATCAAATAAAGAATACTGTGCTGGATATGTTCCTTGACGACAAAGTGGATATAAGCAACTCCTTGTGTACTACATGTTATAAAGGCAAGCAGTGTCGCTTACCCTTTAAAAACACTGGTCAGATAAGTAGTAACTTGCTGGATATAGTTCATCACAGACATCTGTGGATCTATGGAAAACGTGTCTACAGGCGGCTCGAGATATTTCTTGTTATTGGTTCAAAGTCATAACCCCATGGCAATAGTTTATTTTCTGAAACGCAAGAACGAGTCCTTAAAATATTTTAAGTTATTCAACATTCAGGTTGAAAATCAAACAAAGAAGTCAATCAAACTATTAAGCAGTGATAATGGGCTAGAGTGCTGTAACAAAAAATTTGATAATTATGTGAATAGCTGGTGTGATCCATAAAAAGGCCAACCCTTACACCCAACAATAGAACGGATTGTGTGAATAACTCAATCGTACAATCTTCGAAAAGTTAAGATATCTACTCTTTGGTGCAAAAATAGGCAAAAAGTTCTAGGGAGAAGCCACCAATACGGCAGTGTACCTGTAGAATCTAACTGTAGCAGCATCGTTGGGTAAAAAACTCCATATGAGTTATGGATTGACTTCAAATAGGATATAAGCCATATATTAATCTTTGTTAGCACTTTGATGATCTATGCAGCTAAAGAAAATGGAAATAAGACAAGAAGTCAGAAAAATGTATTCTCATCAAATATTCAGAAAACATAAAAGGATATAGTGTCTATAATTCAGGAACCAGAAATGTTTTGACTAATAGAATTGTGATTATAGTTGAGCAGGAATTAAAATCTGAATGTCTGATTGAAGTACAAGGTCAGAATATTAATTCAGTGAGAGATGTTACCAAGCCTGAAGAACCAGCCATAAGAGTAAACGAATCAGTGTCTGGTAAAGACCACCCAGAAAATTTGGATGATACCCTTCACGATGGTGATGAGGTACATGTTCACAGTGAAGTCCGTTTTTGTGTGCATTGAGTGGCTCAAGGTTTTCAAAATTCAAGGGGGTAAACTTTACGAAATAATAAGCTATACACTAGTTCTTGATATAAAGCAACTCGATATGACAACTGCCTTCTTGAACGGAACTCTTGAGGAAACTATTTACATGCAGATACCCAGGATTTTTCTAAAATGACAGAATATGATTTTAAAAAGGCAATATTTGGGCTTAAGCAATTCTAAAGAACAGGTTAAAAAAAAGTAGATAAATATTTATTAAAAATAAGTTATATTAGATCTAAAATAAAACCATATATCTACATAACTATTCAATTTAAGTAACTTTCATCAAACTACACGTAGATGATTTCTATATTTTTTTCAAATTACAGCAAAGAAACTAAACATTTTAAGATGTCTTAGCTAATGACATCAAACGTAAATGTATTGGCGAAGTAAAAAGGTATCTTCATGTATACATAAACGTTTATAAGTTTGAAAGAACAATAAAATTAAATCACGATAATATTTATCCGTTATTGCACAAATTTAATATAAGTCAGTGTAAAATTTTTCATACTCCAATAGAGACTAAACTGTATGCGTCTAACGACGAGAATTATAGAAGTAAATTTCCTTAAAAACAAATATTCCATTTATACCATTATAATTATATACTTCCATTTATTCCATTTATAACTTTTAAAAAATATATATAAAGAATGCAAAAAATATTACGTTCATATGATAAGTGAAAGTATTCTAAAAGTAAATATTAACTTTGTTCTTTTCACGGCGCATTTTATATCAGTTATGTTGAAATAAAATATGTTTTTCTTAAAGGCAGTCATAGAAAAAAATCTATTTTTTAAATCTGTTTACAGGATTTTTTATTAGTTAACAAATTTATGTTTTCCCCTCAATAAAAGATTCATGTGTAAATGAAAAAATGGTAATAACCAAAAAAGACCATTAAAATTCATATTAATGTCAAAACAAATTCATTCATGATTGTCAATAAATTTAACAGAGATTATTCATAATATAAGATACATACAATGAATATTACGAATAAATACTATTCAAGTATTCGCAGAAGTAATAAAATCGAATTTGTAAACACGACACATAATCCCTTTCTAAGTATAGCGACTTAACACCGGTACTCTCAATATTTAGGGATCATTTATAACAAACTTTTATTAAAATTATGCCATTTTCCAAATTGTAAAGTATGCTAGCAACGGAACTTTCTTCTAAGTACGAAACTTTTTAATTTGTTTATAACTGAAACGTGTTTTTATAATACCTCGAAAATATTAACAATATATATGTTTTTATTACTACATACAATAATATCACATTTATTGTAAAACAAATCATATAAACTAATTATCGCAAATATAATAAATCGCCGCCAATGCACAATTTATTGATTAAGGAAAACATGAAATGTTTTACAATTTTTAATTGGAGACAAATTTTTTTATTCCTTTATCACAAAACACATTACATTCTGGTTCTCGAAATATTTCGCGTTATTCATATGTAATATTATAATTATGATTACTTTGGAAATTAATACCACCACGAACTCGAGTACGTGTCAATTCAATATATGGAAATCGAATAAGTTGTTAAATATTTAAAGAAACAAAGTGAATAGTAAAATCAATACAGATTATTTTGATATATAATAATATACATGTTGCAAAAACTTACCACGTTTTTGGTTCTATTTTCTACGGAGGTCTCACAAAACAAAACCCCACAGTTTGAACTGACTTCATTTATTTATTTTTACTCTTGCAATCTCAATAATAGTACCTGGTGGACTAATATGGCACTATAAATATTTAATATCTCTAAAAAGAAGTTACGAGGCGTCATTCTTTCATATTTATTGTTTATCATTTGAAACATTCGACGCGCGCGACTTTCACTTTCGACACCGACATAGGTTCGACGATTCTAATGCGTCATTTTGATGTCGAAACCGATATCGTTCTCATAGGCCTGTGGTGGATTATACAATAATCTAGAATGCTCTCACATAGAACAACTTATGTTGACTATAAATGTACGATTGTGTATAGACAAATATTTTTCATAAAACAAAAGATGAATCGCATGCGACTAATTAATTGAAGTGAATTTTAGAGCTACGTGTAGAGTTGCGTTGAACTGATCTCAAACTAGTTTCTAATAGAATTGATAAATGTTTGATATACAACAAATGTTTAATGTCAAAAATCATATATGCGCAACATCAGGACATTGATGATATCAGTTAAATACACAAACTTCAATAATTTTTACAACTTAATTCCGAAAGCATTATGAAATGCCGAAGTGAAAACAATAATACTTTTTCATCGCCCTTTGTCTTTTGATTACAAAAGCGATGTGTACCTTGATTTTTTAGTTTATTGCTTTTTTGTCAAGGAAATTATCGTTGTTAATGAACAACAATGTTTTAATTCTTTGTCGTAAATTGAACTACAGAATGTTCTATAAAATTTTTACTTTCGTCTACCATCTTCGATAGCGAGCATTTAGTTGTATATTCTATCCTAATCTCCGTTAACGCGTTTTATCTCCACAACCGCCAGAGTCATTATGTTATTCTTGTAGGACCCCACTTTGTAGGCCGTGTGAAAAATTTCATCAAATTCAAAACATTCTTCATTTACTGTCGGCTGTTTTATAAATGAGTGTTATTTGACGAAGAAATTTGTATTGTGTTGTGTTTTATTAAAGACACTCGCCAAACTGACGCTTAGATTTTTCAATGAGAAGAACTCAAGCTTGAAAATAAAGAATTATCGATATTGAGCAAGAGATGTAATATCGATGATTATCTATTATGACTCATCACTCTGTATGAATGTGTGAACATTCTTGCTATTGTTTAACGCACAACTCAGAGGAACTGCTCTTGTAAGTAACGAGTCGGCGGCAACAACCGCCACCTTTTATTGTACAAACCATCCGACTTTTTATCTACTCATTACATAAGTCACCGTTGACTAATTATCTCCCGTCTCCGTCAGCGCGTGTTTAATTTTATGTTCGATATTTGTCTACGTTAGCGCGTTTTAACTCATAACATTCGGAACGAGACACGGCCAGAGCCCTCCCATTTTTTTAATAATAATTTTTACAACGTGTGCGTTAAAGTATTAAATATCACATGTCCTATCTTCTTCGATTATCACTGGACCAAGTATTATCAGTCGTGTGAGTTATGCGTTATTTTAACTACCCAAACGATTCTGCAAAATTTATCTTTCTTTTCTGAATCATATTTTTCTTCATTTCTTTTTTTTTTAATTCTTACTCGTCTGTATATGTTCTATTATTTTCTTGTAATATTAACTTAATCTTCGGTTCATCTCCATTTTGTAAACTTATTAACTTTATGTACGCACATTTTTAAAATAAAATATAAATGGCTCCCACTGTTAATTCTCAGAAATTGTAACACAAATAATTAAAATATTGTTTATTTATATTTATAATATTTATTGTATTTAAAATGCATATACGCCATACTTATTACAAGAAGAGCAATATCTTCCAAACATATATAAGGAAATTAAACGATAATTTTTGAGGTAAACAACAATACATTTTAGTTACCGTGGCTAACAACATTTTCTCAAATAATTATGAAAGGAGAATACTTATAATTTAAAAAAAAATACCTTGCATATGTCATAACTGGAGAAAAAAGGAAAAGGACGAGGCAATAAGAAGCAGGAAAAGAAGAATAATGGCGCGGCTGAAATGAAGCGAAATATAATTTTTTCAAACGATTATTAAAAGGTTGTATGCACGATGTATATGTCTTACTGGAATCTAGTCAATTCCATAAAATGGTTTTATTAAAAGTGAAGAAATAGTCGTGAAAAAATAAAAGATTTTTAAGGATGAGGAGCATATTCTCACCCCGAGCATTGATAAATAAGCCATTATATCTGGCACCGAGGTTAGAAGCTACGTGTTATTATTAAAAATGCAGTGTTTAATATATTATAAAGAAACAAAATTTAGTCCAATTATGAATAGCCAACCGGTGTAAGATTAATGTAGGGTGTATTTGGAAATGCTGTGTTGAAAACTGAATGATTATTAAATATAAATATTTTTCTATTTCAAATCAACTTTAACTCGCCTACTATGGATCACTGTTCGAATTTTTTTTTGAATTTCCACACTACAGTGGTTCTCTTCCTTTGTATTTCCACACTAGTTCTCTATCAACCTAGTTACTTTCATGCATAATTATTGAAATTTTAAAAACGTGATGTATTTTCCATATAACTTTTATTGCTTTAATTCAAGCAATTTTTGTTTCTTGCAACGCGCAATTAATTTTTCACTGAATTTGATTTATTATGAATTTATGCAGTTCAGATTTTAACTGACAGCTCAACGCGTGCAGACCGGCCGAATGTTCCATTCGGTTCCAGTTACGGCGAAATTTGCTAATTGCTTTGCTTCAAAAGTTAAAATATACTTGTGGCTAACATTAATCAGTTTGTTGCCAATAGTGTTTTTAATATTGCGTATAGTCATACACACGCAACGTTTATATAAAAAAATCGAATTTATCCGGTGTTTGAAAGAAGCAAAATATAACAAGCAACGATACAACTGAAACTGCCATTTTCATCAATAAACATATTTTCTAACATATGTTTAATTCAATTAAATATATGTAAATTATTGGTTTACGTCCAAAAATAAATATGCTACAACTTCATTATACGGAGATTAAGGCATGAGGATTATTTTTTCGATTTGCTAAACCTTCCATACGTCGAGTAGAAATTTTAACAACGTACGACCGGCAATCATCTGTGGTGTCTTTTAAAACGTGGTTAGTGAGAAAAAAAGACAACACATGACAGCAAATCATATTTACTTGTTAACTCGCCTTTATAAGCGTGAATCATTTTTTCAGATTAACAATGAAAATATTCACCTAAGTTAATTTGGTTTTTTTTTTATTTTACGCGCGAAAAATTAATAAAATGATCGAAGAGGTTTTGGTTCTACTATAAACAATAAAGAGCCAAGGGCTTGTCCAAGTAAGTGTCAAGTAAGCAGCTGCTAAAAATATGAACATTTTTTGAAATTGTGGGTGCAAGGTTATTTTATTTTAGAAGATCAATCCAATTCGATAGAAGGCCCGAAAAGTCGCCTCTACTTTAAATGCATGGAAATACACTAAAATGTCTTACTACATATTAATTAAGATCGGTATATGAAGAACATTCTTGCAAAATTATATGTATATGTAGAAAATGTTAATTACATGTATATGTAGAAAACGCTATGATCGACGGCCGAGCGGACAGGATGAAATTATAAAAGATTTTTCCACTAAGAAACACTAGAAATTTATCACAAATGTAAAAAGACAAGGTAGAAATGTTTTCGATACATTAGATAGCTATATTATTTGGAAAGTTTCGTGACGTGTAGTACAAATAAATAGCGCCCACTGTAAAATCCAGAAATTTCGTCTTAAATACCAGTTAAAAATATGGATTTGAAAAGCCCGAACTATCTATATACAGAAAAGACAATATATTATAGGTTTGTTTTATATCAATTAAATTAAGAAGGGGTATCTTTTAAGTACATGTATATTAAAGCAAATACATATTTTGAAATAGTAATGGAATAGAGATACATATAAAATAATTTAATTTAAAGTTTAATTACATTTCTCCATAGAGTAAGCTAAATTAAACCAAAGGAATTGTAATTTTGGGCACAAGTCAAAAAGTCTTATTTCACTTGCATAAATTTTTAGAAACACAAAAATTACATTTTCTCAACAAATTGGGGATCTTACGAGGTGATAAGTCTTTTAGTCCTCCCAAATGAGTGATAAGTCTTTTTGTTCTCCCATCTGCACCACTTTGTGTTTTATTATGCATTACAATCTTATAAAGAAATGCAGAAGCAATCGGTGTTTGGTTTTCCCATTACTATCACTAGGGTTTTCTTTGTTTTCCAACAATTGCGTAGATTTAGACAAGACTACAATGTTATATATAGAATGTATAATATTTTCCTCAGTACATATTCTCACAGACCTAATTCCCCTCATTATTTTGAATTTAAATATTTTGGGTGAATGTAAAAAACCGCTTCCACGATAAGTGCCTTGAATCTTCAAAATTAAAAAAGAAATTAATTTGTTTTTCCATAAAATCTCTTCAATACGTTTATCATATTAAATCTTACTACCCTCAAGAAAATAAAACTTTAAAAGTAAACAGGGACATATAGAACTCGCACTACGAGTCTTCCGTATACATATAAACCCCTAAAAACATTTAACGGTATATAGTATCTCAAATTAAACTATTTACTAATTTTTCACAACTTAAATATATTGCCTACTATACTTTTCACAGGCATAAAAACAAGGTATATATTTGAAAAACTGTAAGCTCTGGGATAGCCCTATAGCTTACATTCGACCTTCGAGTAGGTTCCTAATTTACACTTCCTCCCTTTGGAGTACTTGACGTGCACTGAAGAATAGCAGGGAGTCTCAAATTCAAATTGTGACCTTCGGCTGTGGAAGATTTCAAATTGCTATTGTTTTCAGTATCGTATATAATATCGTATACGCTTACATCCGGGCCTCAGAGACCCGACCGGGCGTACGGAGGGTCAATCGGAGGATCAGATACCAGCATAAGCAGTGCTGATATATCACATTAAGGATGAGCGCATTGGAGCAGAGAATAAAATTGTCTTTCCAACTTATGATTTGAAAGGAAACCATACATGTACGTACACATTAATATAAGAAGGAAATTTCATTTTATGGAGAAATTCAGATGATTACTTTCAAAGTCAAACTTGAACGTCGACGTACTCTGTTGTCCGTTGATCGGTACCGTACAATTAAATACATACATATGTGTAGATCTATAAAGATATATTTTACGGGTTGTAATTATTTATTCAAATTTTTACTTTTCAATTAATGTCCGTAAATAAATTAGTACATTAACTCAATTATTATCATGGCAAGATAAACGAACGCGTATATATCATCATATAATCACACCAGTATCTTCACAAATTCCTCACCATTTGGATTCTTTTATTTTTTGCGTACTATTCTTAGAAAATAAAATATATAGCAACAACGTAATTCGAAATGTCCATAAATATAAATACACTTGAACGCCGAAAATGCCAATCATTTTCGGCCTAATTTCTGTTTTCCGTGGAATATGACCAAAATGGAAATATGACCAAAATCCCTGATATTCGAAAGTTGTTATTTGGGATTACAAAGTCACCAAGGGATATTTTTTGCTTACACACAATTTTTACAAGAAATGTACTTGACTAGCCATTTAAACCAATTAGTTATTGTTTTTATTCGATAGCAAATGATTTGCAGACATCATAGATTAGTCAGTTTTGAAAAGCAATGAATGCTATAGCTAAATTGTAAATCAACTTATTTATTTTCATTAAATACGATTTAAACAATCATTCCAAATATATTTACACCATAACCAAATATCACATAAAATATTGTTGATAGATAAATAAGATAGTTCTTGTTGTTATTTTTGTTTACCATATTGAAAACATTTTTATTTTCTTTAGATTGCCAGTTATAAATTATTCCTTTGTGATATCGACAATATAATGTTTTATTGCAGCCTACCAATCATGAACTTTATTATTTTAAACACATACTCAAGTAATATTTTTACTCTAATTAAGTAACGAAAATTAAATGACAAAAAGAAGTTTTAGGGGCCCTATAAAAAATTGGCATCAGAAATAGTTAGCGCAAGAGACCAAGATATGTTTTACAGGTTTCCTAGTCTTCTTTAAATTATATTTTAGAGAAAAATGCTTCCTTCTGTGTTAAAATTTCGTTGACTCAGTTCATACTAAATTCTAAATTTAGTTTATACGATTTGTTTTATATCTTTTAGAGGTCTCTGTGAATCTGCATATATATATATATATATATATATATATATATATATATATATATATATATATATATGTTATTACTTTTGCGATCGACAAACAAACAAACCAAACTAAGCGCACATATACGAGGGATTTCATTTCAAAACCATCTAATTCATTTCTAAACAAAACCTATTTCCATATCATAGGCTTGTCTCATATTTTGCTATTATCATAGGCTTGTCACATATTTTGGCAAATAGAATAAGTCCAACTTTATTTCTAATCCGTTTAAAATTGATGTAAAAATTCTAATTAAACATCATCATTAGTTAATCAAGTTTCCACAAAAAATATAAGTATATAATAACGCACTTTCAGCACTTTAAAAAAAGAATTAAGATCGTTTTGGAAACAAATTCTTCATATGTTGATTTAATACAAATGAAGCTAAAAATGATTAAAAATTACAGAGTATGCAAAATTGCTTATATATTACTTAGAAATATAAATTAATCTAATTAAATTATCTCGGATTTATATCCAGATTCTACCGTGAACAAAATAAAATTAAACATTCCAAAATAAAATCAAAATAAAAAATAATAAAAACGACGTAAGTTAAGTGGTACTTATTTAAATTAACGGCGAAACGAGTTATCTCCGTAACTAGTTCTTGCATCCGAGACTCTAGGCTAGTACTCGGTTAACTGAAACGAGTACTCTTATCCTCAAAACTCTAGTTCGCGCATAGAAATATCTTATTGTGAATCAAAAATCTTAGATTTAATTTTTAGGATATTTTTGTATACGTGTATAGAACGTGATATTGTTTAAATTAGATGTAAGCTTTAGCCCATACCTGAAGACCTACCTTCTAATTTTGACAATTTTTTCAATACTCAATTATTTTTTTACACAATTGAAAAATATATGAGAATATTCCTTGCATCTGATTTGAATCATATACGTACGCATTTACATCTATACTTGATGATACTATAACATCACATATTTATTCTATTCCTGTTCATATATGAAGTAACGTCTATTATTACAAAGACTGAATATGTAATATTTTCGTTCTCCAAATATTTGTATATCTGCGACTTTTGACGAGATCTGGCCCCGTACATACATATCTACACGAAACCGAAAATGTATGTATGTATCGAACTAGTGAGTCTTATCTGGTAAGCGAGGATGGCAATTAAACAGTTTAAACGGACGGCCAGTACCCACAGAGGTGGTTAATTTGCTCTTAATAGCAATGTAACAGCCGCGAATAAAGTGATAATTTCATTCGAAATGTACAACTAAATGCAATTTACGAGTTTGAGTTTGCTTTATGCACCGAGTTTACACAAGTTGTGATTACTGAGAGTGTAAAAATTCTTGCGTTAATATACGCTGTTTATAAAAGAAAAAAGATGAGTATATTTAACGTTGCATTATGGAACAAGCAAGCTTATTTAAATGTTTCGCAAGACATATCATTGCAACTTATATTTTGTTATTTCACTGGAAATCATGACAAAATTTTAAAGCATTATACAAAAGTATTGGATATTCACGTTTCTTTACACACTTTGATTATATTAGAAGACATTTACAAATATGATGATTAGACAGAAAGAGAAAAAAATAAACTACAAGAATGTAATTATAATTCAAAATTACCGTAAAGAAAGTTATAATGTTCTTTAATGGATGTGTCGACTGGTCTCTCCTTATCTCTGTCGGAGTCTTTCAATTTTCATACCTGTGCGCGTAAAATTTTGTAAGTACATATTCTGTACGGGGATCTCAAATAAAAAGTATTGCTATTATTATTATAAAAATATGTTAACGCAATTCCGCACGCAAGAAAATAGAACTTAAAAATGTTTTTCTCGCGAACGGCAAAGTTCTATTTTGAAAACAGAGCTTTTATTATTAAGCGCTGTTTAAAAAGTATTAAATTTTGAAGTAGACATTTTTCAATCACTAAATTGAAATATCTACAATTTATCTGAATAGTAACAAAATATCTGTATATAATTTTACTTAAAATTATTTCACTTCATTTGCATCAACCATTTCAGGCAATCGAGATAAATACGGAACCCTCTTTGATTCATTTCCGTCCATTTTTTTTAAATTTTAGTTTCGTTTGCAGCTATCAGGACGTCAAAAATCTAAAAAATAATCTTTTCCGTTATAATTTAAAACAATTGATGATGTGGCAAAACGACGGGAGCTATATTAAATTAATAAACGATGAAAAATATGGTATTAAATGGCCTCAATTTTTTGACATTTGGAAATCCAAACCTTATCCTTAAAAAATTATAACCTTTGAAAAATCGACACATATATATGAAAAATCGACACAATGATAATGAAATACTTGAGGCATGCTACCTTGGTTACGGCATTAAGAGTGCTTAAAACCAGTTTTCTACAATTGCAATTCCGATTATAGAAAACTGACTATTGCAAACGATATGATCATTGAAATATTTTCCACTTAACAATGACACTACTTTATGATGAATTAGGGTTTATTTTTAGGGTTTTAGACCACAAACCGAAAAAAGGAACCGTTGTAAGGTTATTTATACAAGTGTCTATCTGCCTGCATAGCCGATTTCCCAGATACTATGCAACGTGGAAACTTTAAATTCGGCATAATAATCTATTTTACTAAGCTGCAGCTTTGACATCTGCTCTTTTTTCGAAATATTCGTATAATAATTAAATATGGTTTCAATAAATTATAATCATACGGGGCACTATTTGAAGGAGCTTGTTAGGAGAGATATAAACATTTTTCGTAGTTGTAAATTAAATATTTTAAAAGAAATTCCAATAAAAATGCAAAAATTGGGTGTATTCTCTTATTTTAGAAGCTACTGAATCAAAAGTCATGAAAAAACAGGTTGGCACAATCAAACTAGAATATTTCAGGAAAACTATCGCGGTTATCCTAAATTTGGTACTTTTTGAAATATGCTTCATGTTGTAGGTATAGCAGGCAATGACAAGATACATTAGCCAACCCCTTGTGGAAAATTATTATGTGTAAATAACTTAAAAGAAATACTATTAAATTATTTACAAACAGTGTTTGACGGATTTTTAGGGTTTAATATCTCAAAGAGAAAAAAAACCCCTATCCACTAATTTGTCTGTCGAGCACAACAATTCTTCTCGGAAACCCTTCGACCTAAACACTCTTATATATACCATAGTGATAAAGCGCATATATCAGAATTACTAGTTGTGCCTGCGACTTCATTCGCCTGTAATTAGGAAACATTTTTTCTTGCTTTTTTTCTCTCAAATGTTGCTTCTGGATATATACTATTACTTTACTAAATTTAATCAAAATCCGTCCAATAGATTTTGAGTGATACCCGCTCAAATTAACATATAAACAGACAAAAATCCTAAAAAAAAGATGTTCTGGCTTCTATTATTATTCTGTACGCTAAATTAATAAATTTTGTTAATTATTTTCTACGTACAGAATTCTCTTTTATTATTTCTACAGATCACAAATCAAAAATGTTTATATGGAAATTTCAGGACAATATAAAAGAAAATTAATTACTTTTGAAATTTTAAATAAACACTTTTCTATATATATTTCTAAAAATGTCCACAAGAAAATATCCCATCTTTGAAACGGCCTTAGTACAAATTGTCTATCTACAATTTATTTGACGATATTCAATGTCTAAATGTTCGAGAAATTCACAATTTTACTGTTATGAAAGTTATATCAGGAAATATATTTACAAATTTATAATATTTAATAGCTAGTTTAATGAGAAAACTATGTACCCACCCTTAAATTTTTTTATGTAATAAATGTATATATATATATATATATATATATATATATATATATATATATATATATATATATATATATATATACACAACATACATATATATGTAACAAACTTCTGGATGATACTCGATCGGAATAAACCAGAGCTCAAAAAAGCGTTAATTAATTATGCTCGTACATCACTTATGTCGGCAGTTCAGTTGCGAAAGAATTTACCGAAAATCTCAGAGCCAAAATACACAAATGACGTTCTGCTAAAAAGAATTTTGGAACACTAAAATTTTTCCTAAAAATGGGTTTCTATTACTTACCGGAGAAAAGAAAAGCGACGTAAACTCTGTTTCAAACTATGCGATCATGACACTTAGGATTTCCATACAACGTGTTTTGATTTTGACAAAAGTTAATTTGAGGAATAGGACATTTTTTAAATAATTTTTTTCTCATATGACGAAGATGGGTACGCCATCTAAACTAGATAATAATATACATTATGTTGCCAACTTCGTAGAACAAAATTAACCCCTTATCAGGTTGATGCTGAAAGTCAGCTAGATGGCGCTTTTTTTTTATTTTAGTGATTTTCACTTTTTTTTTATAGACAAAAATATAAATTCAAAAGTTAATTTTTGAATAATTTAAACTTTTTCTCATTATAGTTTTCCTCTGAACAATGTAAACAAAATTGTTAAATCAAAAACTCTATGAAATGTACCTTTTTGACTGGCACTTGCCATCGGCCGTTTTTAGGTATATTTCATTTCATTAGTATTGACTTATATACGGCATTTACAATATCTTGGTTAATAATATTGTGAATTTAATATGTAATGCACAGAGTTATGGAATCATCACAGCATATATGTGACTCAAATAGGGCTGCTTTTGTTTCAAACAATTTTTATTTTAATGAAAAAAGTTCAACATGATGGTTTATTTATGCTTTATTATAAACGAAAATGAGTTCATTGAAACAAACTCATGAGTTCATACTGAAAGCAAATTGTATGCAGTGAATATTAGACCATTATGAAAATTTCACGAAAAGTGTTCATTTGATTGAATTAAAAATTGGGAAATTTGGAACGGAAGATGAGAAAGGTGTTATTATAAAAATAAAGAAAGTATTTAATGTTGAGATGGCTTCCATATTTAAAACGTATATATAATAGTAAAGGTATGTGTCGGAAAAAAATTATACAACTGGGAAACACGCTAATATTTCTTTTAAAATGAAGGCTTATCTATTAACGTTTCTTCACAGTTGCTCATTTTTTGGGATATTTTCAGATCACTTTAAATTTTAAAGGAACAATAAGTATTTGCGACGAGCACTAGTATGTAAACATTTTTAATTGGTTCAATTTTATATTAAGTAGCGTTTTTTTTATTTATTTTTCCAATACTAAACAGATCTCTCGCCGTTAATATAAATGAAATTAACTGACTCAATCTACGATTTAAATGGTGAGGTTTGCTTTCATATAACTCATTTTTTATTATTAATAATTTATTTATGGATAATATTTTTTATATCAGTAACATATTTGAGAATAAATTCCCATACATCTGCTGACATGAATAAAATAACAAAAAAATCTTTGTAAAATTTATCGTAATTGTTAAGTCTTGAGATCCTCATATATCTTAATGGTTAATGTCTAACATACTTGTGTGGATATATTATAAGATTTAAATTAAGTTTAAAATACCTTTATTTTTTTCCCAATTCATATATCGTGTGAGGTATATATCTATTGAAAGGACGAGTTTTGAGAATCCCAAAAATATTCCAGAATGTTATTGAAGACATTTTTTGAGATGTTATTGAAAATATCCATAAAGATACATGCTCTCCGATTTCTGAAACTGCTACTGAAAGTTAAAATAAAAATGTAAATAAAACAGCTGTTCTATAATTTTACGTAATGTTTACTAGAAAGCTATATTTTAAATCCAAACTTCTTGATAAGTTTACGATATTTTTACTCTCAGAAAAAAATTATCATAGCAATATATTTAGGCATTCAAATTTATTATTAATATTTATGTAATTTAAAGAAGCATATACATGCTTCTTTAAATTTTTTTTTTTTTGTTTAAATGTTTATATGTGCTTAAGTGTCTACATGAAATCTTCGTATTGGGAGTTCTACTCGTACTTGAATGGTGTTTTTATTTAATAAACCTGTAATTGCGTACACCTTACTTAAATCTTAGCGAGTTACTTTCAGATGAAGATTAATAGACGATTAGAAATATTTACTTTCAGTGGCACATTTATGTAGTATACTTATTTCGACACTTATACGTCAAAATTGATGTAGTATGCTTATTCATTATACTATACACAGTAATGTGCGATGACACCTTTTGAGCATTGTATTGGCCTCTAAGTGAATTATATTAAGAAAGCAAATTTAAACAGGCTTTTAAAAATAATTTTTGCATAACAACACGAGTACGTACGTGTGTGTGTGGGTAATTATATATATACATATATATATATATATATATATATATATATATATATATATATATGTGTATATATATATATATATATATATATATAAATACATACATACATACATAGACTATAAAATACCGACCAAATATGAGTCGACCTCAAGCACGAATTGTCCCGTAGCACCAAACAATATTAAACTTATTCCGTACGTAATAGTTACGATATGCGTATGGTGCGTTGGGGGAAAACGAGTTTAGAAGTACACATCTTATAATTACCTTTTGTTTTAAATAAATGTGATGATAATTAAAGTTAAATAATAATTTATGGTCTTTTATTTTAAGTTGAACATAGGTTTTCAAATACAAGATACATAAAGTAAGTCTTTATTAAATCAATGATTTGGTTAATGTATGCTATTGTGCTATTGAACTATATACGTGCCCATTTAGGTTTGTGGTAGCTGAAAATAGTATAATTTATTCCAGCTTAACAAGTAAAATTTCAAAAAACCTTATCAAGGTGGGTTACACCCCGCGTGATAACAAGGTTTTAGTAAAGATACTGTGATCTAAACCGAAAATATCCCATATCTTTAAAACTACATATCTTATTGAAACAAATTTTTATTAAAAGTTTATTTTAAGTTCTACTACGTTAATTTTTCACAATTTTACACACATTAGTTGAAAAGTTAAGGGGTGGAGACCTTGTGAGATTTTGAAGTGCATGTCTCACCAACTATTGACTTAAATAAAAAATGTATTTTGGGACTTCTACTAGAAATACTCCACACGCCTATATGCACTGGTTTTTTTTTCATTACTCAGTTTCGTGGATGAAGTGTTACCCCTAATTTAATTGCAAAGCAGTTCTTAGAATAATTCAAATTTCATCTGTACGGTGCCAATAGTCACTGAGTAAAATGGCTGTGACATATGGACAGACAAATAGACGGGCATGACAAAATTATCAGGGTTCCGTTTTTTTGTATTTGGCTGTGGAACTGTAAAGTACGAGGTCGTAAATAAAACAAGTCTACGTTAAAATATAATAAAAATATTTTCTCTGAGTTTAGGAATATTCGAATTAGAAGAATGTTTGGGTAGTTTGTACAATTATAGAAAGTTATATTAAAAACAATGTATTTTCATTTTTATAATTTATTTTTCTTTAAGCAAAAAACACCAAGAAAAGAAGTGACTGACTTTTTGCCACGGACACATCACATTGTAGTAAACTACTATGTAATACATGTAAGGAATATAGGGTCATACTAAGTTATTATTTAGATATTTTTATTTAGATATTTAGTTTTGAGATTTTTAGTTTAGATATTTTTATTTACCAAATAAAAATATCTAAACTTATGAGGGGAAACCTAAAAGAACTGATATAAAAAAGTAAGAAAACACGAGGAAATATCGTGAGAGATGAATTAATAAGGAAATGGGAAAGAACAACGAATCAAGTAATTAATTAATAGTTTTAAAACTCGTATAATAAATTAAGTCTGGGCTACTGACTAAATCCAGACATCAATCACGAAAGTTCTAGCGGTGTTTCGACACAGCTGCTTTACTTAATAAAATATCTAGCCACATATACCACATACATATCGCCCATATATATACCATACATATATCCTATTATTTGGGGTTTTATCTTCGTAGCTTTATTCCCGAAGTTAAAGCCTTGTTAAGATAGAAGCATTAATCTTAACATAAAATTTGCTGGTTTAATTTGTTTATATTTTAACTACTACACATAAAACTTATACTATATATTCAACTATTCTTAAAGAAGAAACAAGATACAGTATTGGAGGGATCATTGCTAAATGACAAACCTGATACGCTTCATTTATGGACATGAACAGCTTCACCTAATTCTTATAGTTAAGTCATGTCTGTTCTCACATTCATCCGTAAAAGCCTCGACGTTTTAGTGCTATATTTATGTATCGGACACTGCAAATGATGAAGATAGGGGAATCTTACATAATATGAAAAAAATTATAAAAAATAAACTAATATACTTTTCCTCATAAATTCTATTGAAAATTTCTGTCAAAATGGAACTAACACTCCGTTTAAATTTTTAATTTTTCTTTGCAAAATATTAAGTTTATAAATGACGTGTAACTAAGAAGATAAAATCTATTTTGAAAAAGAATCAAATTGCCGAAAATTACCTTCTTCATCGCAGTATTATTAGCTTATTTAAATATAGTACAAATGAATACGAAACTTTTAAAAATGGGATAACAATTAATTAAAAAAAACTGTTTAATTTTTTGTCAGCAGTAATTTTTATAATTTTTGTAACCCAAGGACTCTAAAACAAGGAAAAGTTTGATCGACCACTATCTTGTCGATTATAAGAAAATATATTAGAATTAAAATATGCTGGAAACTTAAATGTTTAATAAATTTATGTAATGTTTACCCTTCAAAAGAAATTTTTAAAATTCCTGACTTAAATATTTCTAAAAAAGTTTTAAAATACAATGAATATTAATAGAATAACTCGTTAAATTGATTTATATCATTAAATGGAAATATTGATAAAATAACTAATTAAAATTAAAAATGCCGTCAACAATTTGGAAATAGCAGGTCTTGTCGAGTTCTTGTCGATCAAGATAAAAAATTGCTTTTCAAATTTCTTAAAGAAATCGAGGAATAACCTTCTTTAAAATAAAGACCGCGTAATTTTTGAAAAAAAATTTTAGTTTAAAACTACATACACCTATATTCTACAAATTTCACTACATAATATGAAATATCTTCACTTTAAAACTCAGGGCAATCTCTGCACGGTAAGAACAAGTAACACTTTGGTTTCTAAATAATTATGGACTGTATTCAGTTTGTATTTACACAGACAGTTTTGTTTTAAAAGGCGTAGTTTTTCATTACTTTACTTTGTTTTTAACTGCTAGCATTTAATTTTTTAATGCAAACCGTCTGTTAATTTATCTTCATTAATTTATCTTATTATAATAATTGAGGGCCCTTCGAGCAGAAAGACATCAGACTTAATGAAAGTAAAAATTAGTTGCAGCGTAATTAAATAGCTCTTAATTAAATTTTGCTGGCGGCAACCCGTGCACAGCACAGAGAAGAAATTGTACGCAGGCTATTTATGGATACAAAACCTCTAACAGCTTCCGGCAACAGACATTCGTTAGCTCAGTGAATGTTTTGAGTCTTGTTTAAATATATATTTCTATTTCGCTTTGAAGTAGAAGGTGGCCCTTTTTCTAAAATAAAAAAAATATCCTCTGTCTTCGGCCCAGTACTTAACGCGATCCGGGTTATCGCGGAAAATGCACTTGTTCCACGGTGATGGTTATCATATGTTCTCTGTTGTAGGTTTTAAGTTCGAATGTAAGAGCGGGAGGGAAGGCGTGGTGGTGAACATTTTTTTATCACCCTTCTGCAACAAGCGGGTGAACTCGCATAATGAATATGGCCATCCATGGTTGTGTGTCAAGTACATTTTAGATAATACTTTCTCGCGAGATGAAGACCTCCTCGTAACTTGGTAAAAAAATTTAAGAATTTACCGATAAAATGTATGTACTTACGACTAAACATTCACACATAAATAATTATTATAACTCTGTATTCAAGATAGCATTATAACTTTGTAATTCATAATGGAGTACGACTGATGTAAGTACAATGAAAAGTTATAAAATAGAAGAAATAATGTTAATTTATTTTCTTACAAAATTTTCCACAAAAATAAATAAAGAAATAAAGAAAAATAGTTTTGTAATGTTATTCATGCATAACGATCGTAACCATCGATTGTAAAATAATATTGAATAGTAGAAATATTCTCATTGAAAGTAGTAAACATTTTTATGAAAAAATTAATCTTCTTCGGATATAATCACCGCCACTCATATAGTTCTTTCTCTTTGGAACTCTAAGAACAACAATTAAGTCGTATTTATTACGACTTAGTTGTTGTTCTTTAAGAAGTTGTTGATAGAAATGTTTACTACTTTCAAAGAGAATATTTCTACTATTCAGTATTATTTACAATCTGTGATTACGATCGTTATGCATGAGTAACATTACAAAACTATTTTTCCTTAACAATAACTTAGTCGTATGTATTAAAGTCGCTGTAAAGATCCGTGTATAATACCACATTGCTCACTAAAACTATAGGAGTTGTAACGAAAAAAAATTAAATAATTATGTTAGTTGCACACCGCATTTGTTGAGCATGGCAAGCCAAATCTTTATTTTGATTTGCCACACTTTGATGTTCACTGTTGAGCTGCTTTCATGGATATTATAAATGTTTTTAATTCTGAGTTTAAAAATTTCCCTAACAATTAAAGTCCAGTGGTTGTCGAGAATAGTAAGCAAATGCAGAGAGGCAAAGGCTTTTTTCGTGATGCGTAGTGAAGTAAGATATTGATTGTAATATATATTTGGAGGATATGTAATTTGTTATATTAGTGCACTTCTAACGGAATTTGAGAATAAAACAATGTAACATTTAAAAATATGTTCGATAACGTACTCTCATTAATTTGGATTACATTATTTCATTCCGTGTTATATAGTTATCAATAAAAGGCTTTACTTAGTCCTAAAATTAAAATGTGATATCATTATCTGAAGTCTGTATACATTCGTTGCTGGTTATAGGCCTTTGCTCATCTGGGATTTTGTCCTTCAGGGCCAGTCTGAGTATAGCTTTTTGATCGCTTTCTGAACGATTTAAAATTTATTGATGCTTGTTGTAGCGTCGCGCGCTAGGTCATTACGGACACAACAAACTGATTATAGAATCTCTAATGACGACAGGACACTTATTATGCAAATTAAAATAATACGTGTCATACAATTTGTTAATATTTCATGAGTTTGAGACATGCTAGCCACAATTTACAGCAAGATAACGGAATATTTAAGTTTTCTTTGCAACGAAAGTGCAATGGTTTAGAAAAATATAAACACAACAAAAATCGAGTGTTCAAATTTATGAAATAACGAATAGAAATTGTACGATTCAGTATAAGTTCAAATAAAAACATAAATAATGTTCATCCAGGCAAAGGGTACTTTTAAGTCCAAACATAAGTTTTGATCCACAGAAAAAAACAGTTTTATTTTATAAATGTAACGAAAAATTCAATGTTCGCATTGACCACGTAAGCAAACCGCTACTAAAATAATATTTCTTAATTGCTATTAATTTCATATCCAGAAATTTTAAACTAGAATATTGCAACTTTTCTTAAAATGTCTTAAAAATGCTCGATGCTGAATTTTAAAAAACGACAACTTCTAGGTTATACTCCATCAAGATATTATTTATATTTTTCACGTGAAAAGTGTTAAGGAAAAATCCAAGTTTATTTATTCACATTTTTCGGTATTAATATAACGAGTATTTAATCGAATATATTGAAATAAACTATTTTCAAAAATGTTTATAGGATAGAAAATGTTCTAATTAGGAATTTTTTTCTTTCTTTTTTTTAATTAGCCCTTCTTAGTTTTTTTGACATATAGGCGAAATTTACATAAATATGAAATTTCTGAATGAAAATTTTTGAAGTATTGTTTAATATTTATTTTAAATATATGCCGTTATTTTCACTATCCAAGATTAACGAAATAATATAGAAATATTAGCTAATCAGCCACCACAAAATACGCAAACACTGAATTTTATTTTTGGACGCATTTATGTATTCAAATAAATTTTATAATCCTGTATCCTTGTTTAAATCAACAATTCTATATAAAAAAAGTAAACA
This sequence comes from Druceiella hillmani, assembly GCA_039881145.1. NCBI lineage: Eukaryota > Metazoa > Arthropoda > Insecta > Lepidoptera > Hepialidae > Druceiella > Druceiella hillmani. The sequence goes on along the minus strand of JAYKKI010000003.1, from coordinate 38,095,407 downwards.
CAAATTTAATTAAAGTATTATATGCTTATTACAGATTGTAAATGAATCTAGTACACACGAAAAATTTTACGAGTAATATATAATTCCTATTATATCAAAAGAGTATTTGTATATTCCACATATATCTTTTTACCACGATACTACATTTATTATTCTGGTGTAATGCGGGACATACTTTATGGAAAGGATATGAGTCCAGGAAAGTAGCCTCATGTTCACGAACCTAGCGAGATAACACTCATGAGCTACATAATACGAAGGTGCTTAATAACTTTCTGACGTCGCTATTTATCACATCTCAATGTTGAGTTTAATAGAATCGTTAATGTAAATAAACTGTCTACCACTGAATCGTACAAAATCGTAACTAACATTAGCTTTATGCGAAGGCACATATAGTTTTAAACATTTCCTTAATAAATAAATTAATTTTTATTTCTGTCAATTTAACTAAAATATTTTAAAGAAAATATATTCCACCGAGTTTCGTTCCTTTTCCCTCACCCCCATATTTACACAGTATTATTAAAATATATAAAGTCGTAACTGTCAATTACAAATCTATTTGAATTTCGAAAAATTATACGGTTAGTACACATTCAGTAAAATGGTATCACCTTATGGTCCAAAGAACTAGGGTTTTTCATGTTATGTATTTGTAACTAAAAATGGTGAAAAATAACCGAGATACATTTATAATTAGAATATAAATTTTAGAAATATAATTGTTGTACCAATTATACTTAGCAATTGATACGCAAGTGTTTACGATGTAAGATATTTAGCATCGATGTTCAATAATTCATGAAAAGAGAGGAGATTATTCGTTATTTCTAAATGAAAGTAAAAACCTCTCAGAATTGGATCAAAATTAAACAATTGTTGCTCAGTTATTACATTTTTTCGTTTTTATTTTGAAACCATTTTGTACAAAGAATGTACCCCTGATTTCATTGATTTTTTTACTTCTTTAGGACATTCTATATCAGTTATTTTAGGGTTTTTATCAATATAAATAAATATTTTCACATGGATAATGTTATAATTGTTCTTTATTTACTCATTTTATCCCCTATTTCTAAACACATTACATATGTACATATTTATTAAAAAGAATATGATTCAGCTCAGAGTAAAAACAAAATAAAAAAAAGAAACTGGATAGTTTTAATCCTTATATATATTTTGCAATAGATGTGAATTAAACAAAAAAACATTCATATAAATACAATTTATTTGCATGACAAAACAGTTTTTTTATGCCAGCCGGCCGGGTACTTATTGAACTTTTTGTACTTAAAGGAGACACAAATTATAACGGAGACTTCGCGTTACATTTGTTATTGGCATATGAATATTGCATGATTCTTCACAATATTCATAAATCACTCATATTTTTAATCATGGTAACTTTGCTTTAAAACATAGGCTAATAAAAACATCAAATTCTCTAGCGCAGAAAACCCCTAAGTTGAAAATTGTTTTTCGAGTAATTCAATAGTCGTCACAGGTTTCTTAAAAAAAAGCGCGCTATCCTCTTAAAGTGTCTATTACTACTTCCATGGATTTTTTATGCGTACAATTGTTTCATCAAAGACTTTGTTCCATTTTGTCTGTTACTATTATTTTTCCTTTTGACGCAGTCTAGTAATGTTTATTTATGACACCCGAGAAAATATCAACAACAAAACGGACGACATTTCGTAAAATTCGATAAATATTTGATAAATTTTTACACATTGGACAAAGATTTTGCAAGTTTGGTCACCGAAAATAAATATATGTATGAATTTTTCTCAGAATAATCAATATATATTATAAAAGGAAGTGCACAATGTCTATGCTGCTAAACCTCAGAAACGAGTGCCAGTACGGTCAAGGGATTTATATGGTATAGTAGCCATCTATCCCTCATCCATGAAGAAGGTTCCCGTTTTTACCTGAAGGGTGTGCTTTAGGACTGAAAGTTTCGCCCACTAGAAATTTCTAGAACAGTCTAGAACATTTGAGAGTATTCCACAACATTTCAGAATATCCCAGAATATTCTGGAATGTTGCGGAATGTTTGAGATTAGTCTGGAACGTTCAAAAATAGCTCGAAACATCCCAAATCATTGTGGAACATTTCAGCATACTTTCGAATCTTGTGGAATATTCTGGAACATTATGGACCATTCGAAGCCTTTTTTGTATGAGTGTGTCTACCCATTGGTAGGGGTATATAAAACAAGATCCATCGTGGGTTCGAACGTCAGTTTCTTATCAGTGAATTGCAGTGAGTGAATAAAAAACAAACAGTCAAGTGTGAGGAATCAAAGTGATACAGTGTCTGAATATAAACCAAAAATAAAGTGTGAAAAGTGTTTAAAGTGTACTTAGTGAATTTCTTAATAAAAAGTTGGCTAGATTTATATTGTATACAATGCCCAAACGTAAAATAGGAGAAGATCTTGCCAGTCCTTAAGCGAAACGGCGAAAATAATTGCAAAAAAACGAAACAGTTGAAAGCGTGAAACACGTTTACATTCCCAACAAACGGGAATGAGCACCGTGAGAAGGAGAGAAACCAAAGAACAATAAATAAACAAATTTAAGAATTGCGATACAATCTTATAATAAAAGACTGCGAACGCAAGCCACCCATGAAAATTTTATGCTACAAGAAGCGTGGATGAGGACAATTGAACAGTAAAACCTAACAAATGAAGCATTCCACTACGACCCGATGAAAGAATATAGCAAACACTAATCGGAACCGTAAAAATAGATAATATCTGCCAATTTTGCAACGCAAAAAAATTCAGTAGGGAAACCACGAATCTGTTGCAAGAATGAAAATTTCGATTACCACCACTGGGACCACCTCCGCAGAAATTTTTACGTTACTTGACCAGGGAAACTCCAGAATAATAATATTTTCTACAAAATATAAAAGCGTAAAACTTCTAAATAACATCTTTCGGTTTAATTTCAATCAATACAACAAAGATGAAATCGATTTTGTTCTTCCATCTAAGGATAAATCTATCACAAAATGGGATCATTACTACCACTACCCAACGAAAATTATAAATTTCTGCAAGTATATTTCATCGAAAATAAAGAAATATAAATTAATCAACGATGCACAAATAGCGGTGGATTGAGACGAGAAATAATCCAAGATATATAGAGGATCTCACATCAATAAAATCAACTTATTCACATATTCAAAACATTACTAGACCGAATGATTTCTTATGACTATAAATTTATAATACGAGCCGACAAGAGACCACCTGGAGAACACGAACGTCGATTTAATGCATCTCAGATAGACGAATCGCTATCGTAATTGTGGACAATGAAAACACAAGCCGTGACATAGTTATACAAAGAAAAAGAATAATACAACGCATTGCAGAGACACACCTTTCATATGATGTCCTCCAACATCCATTAATATCTCTACACGGAGAGGACGAATATTATTTTAATGCGAAATAAATCCAACCTAACGACAACAGTAACGAAGCAGCGTGATGAATTTTAGATACACGAACACGAACCAACTGTGCAACATCTAGCAATACATTTGGAGAATAGACATAGAGTTTATTTGACAAAAAAAGCATCTATGAACATATTAACAGCTTTTTACCAACTGTGCCAAACGGATATATTCGCGAAAACATTACCATATTTCGACATTCCTACCTATACGTGTAACACAGTAAGAAAATTCTGTCAACGACGAAAACAAGGAATTCCAGTACAGGAAAACTAACGCACTAGGCTGAGAATACACCATACATCCGAACAACGTCGAAAGTTTCTACCTCCGGACATTGCTACACAAAATTCGAGTACCAGCAAATTTCACAGATCTCAAGACTGTTGACGATTACCTAAGCCAGTCATACAGAAAAGCATGTGAACACTTAGGACTACTGAAAAATAACAGCAACTGGGAATTGACACTACAAGAGGCATTACTCACAGAGACGCTTCTTATAGTGTCAATTACCAGTTGCTGTCGTCAAACAACATGTAACCCATCGAATCCAAAACCCCTTCAAAGAGAGTATGAGTGATAACATACTGTACCAAATCAACGACAATCTGGAACTGGTCATAAATTCAACGACGACATCTTCAATGAAACACTCATTTGCCCAGAAGATAAATATTTAACAATAAAAAAACAGACCTCAGTACAACTTGGGATGCCAGCACCAAGACAAGATGCTTTCAGTGTGCTAAACTTCGAAATTGCAAAAGATAAAACCTACAACATCAACGAACTACTTCAATACATTGCTCACAATACCACTCCTCAATGACAATAAAAAAAAATTTACAACGTTTTTTCCGTTTCTGGCTGTTGAACTGTGAACACCATTTCTATAGTCTCTGATATAATCAAGTGAAAACAAATAGTTCGAGGTGATATCAAACACTTACTCCGTTCGAAAACAATAGAAGAAATGTTGTGAAGTACGTACAAATAACCAGTTTTTCTTAAATTATTGGAATTGTTCAAATATAAAACACAAAATATATCAAGAATTTGGAGGTTAGAAACAATCAATCATTAATATCTGACGTAAACACAACTGACATTGTTTGACATTACTGTCAGTGTTGCCAATAAAGAAAAATATTTCTACCTAATACGTATTCGTTGCATTCTTATACGTTACGTTTCGCTTTACACAAAAACTTTACAAGATGGATGGACAATTTCAACTTTTGTTCGAAAAGATGAAGATCGAGATGAAAGTCCAATCTAACACCAGATAAGAGAGACTTCTACTTCACCGAATGGTGGAACTAGCCATTCAAAAAAAGCAACAAACTCGTTATCCAGTGATATTCAAAAGGTTATCTGGCTTTATAGATGCGTTCGACATGACGCGGGCTAGATCGAACTCTCTCTCAAACTTAGCTTTCAATAAAGAACAATAGCAATTAAACAACGGCAAACGGAATCTAAAACCAACCAAGGCAACTGATAACAAAAACATAACAAACCTCAAAACTTTCCCAAGTCGACTGGTCATCATGGGGAAAAGAGACCACAACCTTCCAACAAAAGAAGAAGACAAAGATAAACTGTACCTCAATCATAAGCACAAAGAATCGAAAATTTACGTCGCAGCTTTAAATGTCCGTACCTTGAGAGAAGAAGAGTATTTAACAGAACTAAATGTGTGCGCTAGAATAAATTAAATGGGATATTTTAGGACTCAGCGAAGTCAGGCGAGTGGGGGAAAATATAGTTATACATCCAGACTACTTACTTTTTCACATAGGGGAGACCCCAGGCCAATGCGGGGTAGGATTTATAATCAAAAAACAAATAGCAGATAATGTAGAAGGATTTTTAGGGGTCTTGGAACGTATAGCAATAATAAATATAAAACTACCAGGATACAAAGTTCCCTGGTCTATTGTGCAAATATATTCACCTACAGAACAAGCCAAAGAGGAAACTATAAATAAATTTTACCAAGATCTGAATAAAGCAATCATAGAGCAATGCCACAAAAATTTAATAGTACTTTGAGATTTTAACGGTCAAATTGGTGAAAGATGCCCCGGAGAAGAGCCCACAATAGGAAGCTTTAAGTATCACAACAAAACTAGAAGCAGAAATGGAGAAAGAATGATCCAATTTGCACTGGGGAACAACTTGACTATATTAAACACAGTGTACAAGAAAAATAAAAAGAACATGTGGACATGGATATCGCTGGATGGGAAGATTAGAAATAAAATTGATTTCATAATGACCAACAAAACCAGATATTTCACAAACTTTGACGTAACCAAGAATCTAAATTTCAACACTGATCATAAATTAATACGAACAGAATTAACGACAAAACAACCAAAAAATACCAGACCTAAACAATATACAGGATATGGAAATCCTAAAAACCTCGATATAGAACAAATTACAACTGGTTTACAAGACCCATTTACAAATTTCGAGAATTTAACAAAAGAACTAGGAACTCAAGAAAAATATAACTGGATTGAGGACACTATACAATCGCAAACTAAGTTAGCTAGGAACACGAATAATGAATCAAAAAAATACTTAACATCCAATACTGTTAATCTAATGGAAGAAAGAAACCGATAGTTGATCTAGAAGAAATCTCCGACGTCCCTAGAATTATCACACCTGAAGTAAAAAAAGCTATTGACACCCAGAACGTAGACAAAACACCAGGACCAGACGGAATAAGCAACGAAATCTTAAAGCAAGGTAAAGAGGTGTGCATACATATCCTTACAGATATATTTAACGATATCATAAACACAGAAATCATTCCACACCAGTGGTTAGAATTTAACATCATTCTTTCATGCAAAAAAGGTGATAAATACGATATTGGGAACTATCGCCTGATAATTCTTATGTCAAACTTATATAAGATATTTTCTAGAATAATATTGAAACGGATAGAAGGTACTCTAGAGGAACACCAAACTATAGTGCAGGCAGGATTTCGTAAAGGCTACTCAGTTATCGACCACATTCACGTAGTACGCCAAATTCTAGAGAAGTATAACGAATTTAACCTTATATACTATACCGCGTTTATCGACTATAGTAAAGCGTTTGATTCCTTAATTCACGCAAATATATGGGACGCATTAAAAGAACAAGGAATTGAGCAAAAATATATAAGATTAATAAGAAACGTCTATAGTCATAGCACAGCAAAGATAAAGTTGGAGAAGAAAAGCACATCATTTACAGTAGAAAGAGGTGTAAGACAGGGCGACCCTATGTCACCGAAACTTTTTTCAGCGGTACTGGAACACATTTTCAGGAAATTTAATTGGAAACAGCTTGGGATTAATATTAACGGGACGAGGCTGACGCACTTGAGATTTGCAGATGACATTGTGCTATTTTCCAAAACCTCATAAGTTGAATGATAAGGGAACTTGCTGAGGGAACTTTACTGAGCAAAGCCAAATACTCCAGCCAATACTGGAATAAAATAAATATACTACATATTTATGCTTATTTACAGTCCATGTTTTCTAACAATGAAAGATACAAAGGGGAAATTCCACGAGTTTATGACTTTATAATAAAGTATACCGTAAATAGATATTTAAAAACTTGGAACAAAATTGTATGATAAAATGATAAAATAGTAGGATAAAAAGCGAAAAAAAATTGGATTGATGAATTGCAATATTTTTCTATGCTGAGTTAACATAGGAAACATTCAGTACCGTACAGGATATCCATAGATACCCTGTACGGTCCTGAATGTTTCCTTATCCATAATGTTCCCATAAATAGAGATAGAGATATTATTACAACAGTGAACGACTGAGTTAAATATTATTATAATGTATGTCATAATCTATATGTTTGCATAAAATTGATTAAAAAATTCAAACAGTAAACATTTTTTGTTGGTCCTATTGGAAAAAAGGTATATTTTGCATATATTTAAATCTAGAAACCCTAGTCCAAATCGGATTATGTATAACGTTATAGTCCATTAAAATAGTCCGTACTAAATACCAAAAGCATTAAGTTTTGATTTAGTTTTATTTACTAATATATATATATATATATATATATATATATATATATATACATATATATATATATATATATATATATATATTTATATATACACACATATATATATATATATATATATATATATATATATATATTTATATATACACATATATATATATATATATATATATAAATACTATTGAATGTATTTGAATGAGTAGCTGATGAATTCTTTAAAGCTGGAGGAAGTATAAATGTTATTCACTGTTCTTGTATTTTTTGTGACTCTATCTTTCAGGACACCTATTTATTTATCTTTATACATTTAGAGGTATATAAAAGGTTGTCTTACCTGGTAAGCAATTAAACAATTTAAACTGACCGCCAGCATCCACTGAGGCGAATAATTTAGATTTAACAGCGACGTAACACTCTAGTCGACGTAATACTCAAGTTATAATTTGTTTTGAAATGTACTAACGTATGTAGTTTACATGTTTGAATTTACTGCACGCGTAAGTTATGATTGCTGCGGCTGTAAAATATTCTTACGTAAATCACTAATCACGAAAAAGAGCAAAGGAGTAAAATATCATCATTTTTGGTCTTCATTTTGATAAAAAATTTTAGTGTACACCCAAATAAAAAAACAGTGAAATATTTGATTTTTAATTGCAATTAAACATAAATTAAACGGGGTGACTATTAAAATAAAAGGAAAGGATGTATTGTGCATAAGAATTAATTTGGTTAGATGGTAAGCTACGATTTTCTTTTTGCCTTCAAATTCTCTCCAACAATACTGTAAAGTCTTTTGTAAGAAGTATGTGACGAACACAAGTTTTCAAAATACTATACAAATGTATTCAAAAAGCAAACGTATCTCCAAATAATAAGGCAACACTTGAAACATTTTATCTTACAGCATTAATAGTAGCTAAGACCTGCCAAAAACTAAGATTTCGAAAACATTTTAATAACTCTAGGTATCGGTATAGATAATGACGTATAAAACAACATTTGTAAAATCTATTGTACGTTCCCGTGACACTTTATTAAAGTAAATCAATATAATTCCTGCCTTTATTGATAATTAGACACTTGGTAAATAAAATATTGTTCTTCATTTTTTTAATGGTAAATGAAGTATTCTTTTAATAGAGAGATGCGTTAAATTATGGAATTATTTTGTTTGTACAGATATGAATAATATCAGTCAATTGCAAAGCAACGCATAATAAGACAAGGACGTTTTAAAGTATTTTAAACAATTTTATTAAACGTATAACATAGATTGGATAATTTATAATGCATAATATAATAAATTATATGCTGAAGGCTTCATTATTTATTCGTTTTGCATATCTCATCATGTTAATTTTTATTAAGTAATCGAGGTAAAAATTTAAAATTTTATTGGAAACGGAAAAATTTTGAAACCGAAACAAAATATATTTAAAAAAAAATAACCTAAATATAACGGAATACAATTTTAGCTAGATTAGGGAAATATAGAAAGATAATTTCTCACAAACTTATATATGTAACGTTTATAAATATTTCCCCATGTGTTATTTAGTTTTTACTGAAAATGAATCTGTATTTAGTATCTAACCTAAACTAAATATCCAACCCAATTCTAATATTTTTCCCTATATTGATATTTCTATTTACCTACACACAGATCGCTAATTCTTAATGACTGCATTGCTTACATTTACACAATTATTTAAAAACTTTCAAAAGGAAATAGATAATATTCAAATTTTTTTCAGATTATCTGTATTAACGAAATAAAATCATTTACGTTTTCACTGGGAATATAACAGAATAAGTTTTCATGTTAACTCCCACTTATTTAATAATTAATTTTAACTTTTATCTTATGCATTATAATTACTTAGATTTTTAACATTATTCACCTATATCCTTCCACAGTTAGTTTTATTTCCAGGTCATTTAAAATTCAGCTATGTCCAGTATGTTATTATATTATGTAATTCAGTGTACTCTTTAATTTTAGTGAGTAATCACAGTGATCAGAGTGACACATAAAAAAGTTGAATCTTCAGAAAAAAACTAAAATACTGCTTGGATACTTATGACCTTCTTTCTTTTAAGAGTAAGTATTAAATGTTAACCATATATATAGTGGTCCCAGAATGATTTGCCTGACATATTTCTTGGTGAGATGTTATGAGTTGTTACGCTGCTACGTATAGTGCATTTTTTATTATTGATATGCTAATATGCATCAACCTGCTAGCATCAATTGCAGTTCAACAGTCGATTAAGTTACGTATTTTTTTTAAGAGAGGAGAAAGTGAGATGTGCGTCGGAATTTTTGGATCTGGGCGGCAAAAATCCTAAAGCGATAATCAAACGTCTGGTAAGAAGAGAAGAAACTATGGTGCTATATTATGAACCTGAAAGCAAACGCGAATCGATGGAGTGGCGTTTAACACAAAAATCCTCCTAGGAAAGCATACGTATAATAACTGAGACGAAGAATAATGGTCACCATCTTTTGGGATTCTGAAGATATCCTAATAACTGAATTTAAAGAATGTAATACTGTCGTAAACGGAGAGAACTATATTTTCTTTTTCCATGAACTTCGTGATGAAATAAAATAAAAACGCAGAGCAATATTTTCCAAAGGAATTTTGTTGCTCCGCGATAACGCCCATGTTTATACTGCCACGTTTGCAAAGGCTACAATTTGTGAATGCGGGTTCACTGAGATTGACCATCCTCCGTATAGTCTAGATAAGGCTCTAGTCTATATATAATACGTAATTAGGAAAATATTGCATTAATAAAAGTTTCATTACTTTTAATGTGGTTCGATAAAATTCTTTTTTTTAGTTATTTACTTTTATTAGAACATTTATCTGAACATAACAAAGTGATTAACTTACTAGCATAAAAAATTATATTAAACATCGTATTATGAAATATGTCTTATACACTATACAAAAAAATCCATTATTTAAAAGTGAACATTATAACTTAATACAACGTCTCGGAAAATACTTAATACAAGCAGTTCGAATAGCATAGTCTTTAATGCATCGTCGGAAATACCCTGCAAACCCAAAGAACTTGCTTCACGTTCTCGAGAATGGGTGAATTGACAAGAGCTTCTACCATGCTGAACTCGGTCTAACTTGATCCTGATTCACGACGTGACCAAGACCTTCCACCTATGTTATTAAAAATGGACATTTTCATATGTTTATGGAGAACCCGGCTATCTTAAGTATATGCAAGACTTCCCTCAGTAAAGAAATACCTCAAGAGACTGAGGAACTCGTGATTATCACATAATAAACGTAAACCAGGATTTACCCGGCCTCTACAAGAGTTTGCAATGCCCTATTAATGATGGGCTTATATACCATCGGTGAATTTGTCAGCCTATAGAGCATCTTCACATACTAATAACGATCCTCCGGCGTTCAATCCTCCGCCAAATGAATTGAACGCTCGATCTGCCTAATCTGAGACATCACTAAGTTCTTAAGTAACAGCAGCATAAGATCAGGCTATTATCTCCTTGTTACTAATGCCCTTTAAGACATAATGAGTGAATTGACACAGAATGTTTTGTAATACCTTAGCGGATATTAAGGACACGGACGCAGCCATGGGAATTTCACCTACTACAACGACGACAACATCACTTGCATTCTTAATCGAGACAAAATAAACGTTACTCTCAACGATAAAGATTAATATAACGCTCATTTTGCGTTTGGCAGCGTTTCTTAGCCAAACAGACATTTTCCGTATGTCTGGGTTTATTTCAAAATGTACAAAATACGTTGTCCTTTCTGGTTTTCCTAGCCTGAACATTTGATTTAGACTTTGATCGCCAGTGCTTTACAAAGTGTCTTCTCTTGCCACAAGTAATCCACTTCTATTCAGGTCGATTAAAGTTTGACGGGAAAATAAGCTTCTTAAGTACTGGAACACGACTACCCTGCCTATTCTGATTTTGTGTAGATAGAAAAAAAAAAGACCAAATTTTCTGGATTTAATTCGAAATTAATTGCTTCTGCTCTTACTAGAGGGTCCTCGATGCCGCGTATCACTATCAGGGTAATCAACTCGTCTACAAGACTTTTGACTATTCAGAAAAGTAGTGTGCTGTAACGTGCGTATTTCGCACACGTAATGTACTTCTCGGATGAAGTTTTCATGGTATCAAATAGTATTTTGGCGTAGTCTAATGTTTGAGGTCACAAAGGTTTGAACTAAATTTTCAATTTGACCAGGTGCAGTAACTTGGCTTACTTACCCAACAAACTCTAGCGTCACCTCTGAGGCACGAACAGATATGTAATAAACACACGTGATCGTGCCAATTATTTGCATCCTTGGCGCAAACAACTTCCCCGTACCACGTGTTTATATCGCGAATAGAAGAGTTAAAGTTTGAAATAACATAATAATGGGATCGAAGTGGTTGTAGAGATCTAATCGCATCTGCCAGAACCCTAATTGAACCAAGTGAACTTTGTTCTAAAATTTTCGCTTGTATAGCAAAAGTGTCCATGGTTAAATAAATTTTTGTTCGTACCTCATTATCACTTGCTCGCGGTTCCGGTGCGTATTCTTCTGAAATATATGAATGTGCCACATTTGATATACGCATTAATACCATTAGCGGTGGCATGGAAATAATTTTTTCTATCAGATTTAATCAAGTTACGCTGTCACGACGGGCAGTATTTACTGGTTAGAATTATTCCTCATTCCGCAGAACCGTAATCTGTCCAAGCATGAGTAATCACACGAAAGCCGCTACATGTCACGCAATCGACTTTTCTAACGATGTGACGTCCTGTCAATACTAAATCAATAAGAACTTTGCCTTAATTTATTTTTTCCCGCCTTTGGTGATATAAGTTACCTCGAGATTGGCGATAAGATTCATTACTAGACACAGAGCAGATGCGTTGTTGCCTCATTGATCCATTACTATCACGTAATTCTCTAGGAGATTTGTGCACTGAATCTCCGGTCATAATCACATTTCCGCACCAGAACACTAAATACAATGCTACACGAAATTGAGACTCTGTTCGTATAGTAGACAAAAAATTACTAATCCATCGCATTTATAATTTTATCGACGAAAGGGCAATTGATTTAAAAAATATAATTCACCGATCGTCATTTTTATTTAAGAATTTATAATTGAATTTTAAATATTTTAAAATAGAGGAACAAAATACTAAACTATAAATTTAACCAAATAATATGGAAAATGAAAAATACGTATCTCACGTAAGACTATCGGTACGCTCCAAAACCAAATCAAAAATGGTCACGCGAATGATGGTTCACCTCTCCTTATATTGCATTTAATATATTTTAATACATCCTTCCATACGCATATTATTCTAATGTTCTCTCAAGAAATATTAAGCTCCAAAATTATATGTAATGGTGTTTTCTCTCCAATTCTTCATCTGTGCATTCAACAACCCTAAACAATTTGAAATGAATTTGATTACAACTCTCGAAATTATTTCTTTTCCTGTAATGTTGATTGTACAAATTTGAAGGTGATTTTTGTCAAAACTAAACGGTAAATAATTTTTAAATTTTAAAAGAAGTTAGCTATTTATTGTTTGAATAACATATGAAAACTGGAGCCAATTTCGTCGACAACGCTTTTACACGAAAACTAGTTGAAACACAATTCATATGTTTTGTGCCGAAACTATTTGTTTATTAAAATACGGTGGATAAAAAGAATTGTCTGACAGAAAATTGCTCGATCGGAACTGGGACATGACATAATTCTTAAAAATATTCACTGGTGTTTATACTTATTTTTCGTTTGAGGTAATTCATTTATGTTTATAATTATGGTGACCTCGCTTTAAAACACACGATAATAATAACAGCAAACTCATTAAAAAAGAAAACACGCCTCGTGGATTTTCATCCTTTAGACTTTCATTATTTTTTAATCAGCAATTTGTAATTTTATGTATGTGGTATTTAAATTTTTTGAATGAAACATCTAATGGCACGTTTGGATGAGAATTAAAATGTTGCCGTCGATCGAAATAAAATTACTTCAATATAACAATATAGATATTTCACATTTGCCAGGCGTCACATGACGGTTTACTTTTTTTATATTTTTCTCATATTTCCAGTCAAGTTAACTCCGTAAATATGGAAGGAATAATATTTTTAGTTTTACTGAATCAGGAAACTCCATTATTAAATAATACTGTCAAAATGTAGACATCATTACTATAAAAGTTATTAAAAAAAACAATACACCTTTGTCCTATCGAATATTCATTATACCGTATTATAAAATTTTAAATACATTTTCAATAGATAATTGATATTTCTGTTACAAATTACTTCATAAAAATTCAATAATAAAATTAAATTAATATTTTATAATTAACAACTGTGTGAATATTTGTTATTTACGTTTTAAATTCGTCCAAATAAAATTACTTCAATATAAAAATATAAATATTTCACATTTCCCAGGCGTCCCATGACGGTTCACTTTTTTTAATTTTCTCATATTTCCAGTCAAGTTAATTTTGTAAATATTGAATGAATAATATTTCTAGTTTTGTTAAATCTAGAAACTCCACTACTAAATAAAATTGTCATTGCTTTAAAAGTTATTAAAAAAACAATACACCTTTATCCTATCAAATATTCATCATATCAAATAAAATCAAACCAATTAAGCGAATGACAGTATATGTACCATTGCGATAACATTTGCATTATATTAATACGGAAATGTCGCAATGATACTCCTGCTTATTATTACCTTTCCTATAATTTATATTAAACATGACGTTAAACCAGCTTTCGTAGCCATCCGGTCGCGTAAACAGCATATCTACACTTATGTTAATGAAATGTACTCTTAAGGTGCGATAGTAAAGTTTGAACATTGCTCCGTTACTACATTTGAACAATGCTTCATCACTTTCTGAGATATAAAATGACAAGGTAGAATGAAGATAAACTTTTAATTGAGTTTTAAAGCTCACCTATTTTCCGGAAGCGCTTTGTCATCTGATTGCATAAGATGCTAGGTTTTACCACGATAATAAGTTATTTTAAAATATGACAATTGGATTCAGTGACTTATTTTTTTTTTTTGTTAATTTTCTATGGTAATACGAATTCGTAATAAAGGTAGTACTAACATTTTTCCAAGTAACAAAGAATATCTAAATTTTTAGTTGATGTATTATAAACAAAACTTGTAAAAGAAGTTGAAATAAAATATTTAAGCCCACCGTTGATCGGGCATTTTTTTTGCTCCTAAGTTATTAATGCATAATATTTGTTGCAGAAATTATCATCTATATGATGAACTGATAATTATTTTTCAAATAATTCAATGACTTTTTTCGGTTTATTTTACAAAAGGATAAGTGTACAAAAATGCTTACGATTACTTTATGAAATGCTTTGATCTTTATTTAGCGTTTCAGTTATATTATAGGTTTATTCTACATTATCAGTTACTGCTTGTTGTCTTTTTGATGCAGTTTAGTAATATATAGATGTGTTGTCAATGGAAGTATTAGTAATAGAAATAAAATATTTCATTTAAATTGAATAAAGATTTGTTATATTTGCTCACCAAAAACAAATAAACGCACGAATGTTTTTCCCAAAATAATACTATTTTTACGTTCCGGGTGTATATCTATTTAGGCTTCATGATTTCTAATATTGAAAATTAGGTATGCCGTAAAAACGAGGTATGCCGTGAATAGGTAAATGAAGATCAGGAAAAACAGTGCGATGAAAAAACAAACAAAGATATAACTGATGAATTGCTGAATATTCAGATACTTTTATACGGGAGTGAAGCTAGTGACATGTAAAACATAAAATCTGATGGCTGAATTTGGAGTAGTACAGACATCTACTGATAAGTACCTGGATGACCCATTACAGGAATGTTTCTATACCAGTACATAACATCGTTAGTTACGTCGCACACAAAGAGAACTTAGGGAGGCGGCTTTTCCTTAACAAGATGATCAGATATCATAAAATATTAATATAATGCTCCATAATCAAATGTTTGTGTAATGAAATGAAGTGGAAACGTATAGCGAAAACAGTTATATTCCTGAATTTAGAAGATATTTCCCAATATCCTTAATAATAACAGTGTACGATTGATAAGAATATGATTATGGTTTATATCAACTATATTTTGCATAAAAATGTCAAAAATAAAAATATTTTTTAAAAATATGACGTCGTCCGTAGTCCGAAATAGAATTGGAAAAAGCAGATATATACCAATGACTATATTTTAGAAACTATCTTTAGATATTATATTTTAGAACATATATTTTAGAAAATCGAATTATATATAATTTTATAATCTATTAAAACAGTAGATACTTACTAGTACAAGTGTAAAGTTTAAATTTTCCTCTTTAATTATTCATATATATATAAAGAAACATGAAAAAGTTAAGAAACCATAAAAAATCCAAAACATAAAAATACTATACTTTTCAATATTATATCTGTCTCTCCTTTTGATTACACTTCACTTAAAACCTGCTTAATGTATTTAGAGGTGGAAATCAGTATTGTTTTTGGAGCCGATGGAAGAATATGAGTTTTTTGTTATTTTTGTATTTTTTTGGCAAGTGTGTCTTTTAGTACGTTTATTTGTATTTGAATCACTTGAACATTTTAAGAAAATTTGCGGACTTTTTTTATATCAGAAAATTTAAAAACGAAATCAAGTTTTCGAATTATCTGCAATTGTTTTCAGGAATTAGACAAAATAAAGTGGTTTTCTTTATTTTATTAAGACTAAAAATTTAGAAACGAATAGACGAGTAAAAATAAAATCTTACATTTGATAGTTCCAGTATAGCTAACTTAAATTTTAGATAACAATATACAGTTAACGATGAAACAAGATTGATTTCCATAATTTAAACATAACAAAATGCAGAATCGTTGCTAATGAAATATTTTCAAAAATTTCATCTTATCAATTGAATTTTGTTTCCATAATTACATAACATTACATACTTAGCGTTTGTTGGCTCATGCGTAATATTGGTCTTTTCATCCTATATATTGCATACATAAGTATATGATTTCCTAACATTTTGAATCTCGCGACCAGCTTCTTAAATATATATATATATATATATATATATATATATATATATATATATATATATAAATACACACACACACACACACAGAAACATAAATAAGTATATGTGTGCGTACGTGCGTTCTTCCCTGCGTGCGTGTGTGCGCGCGTGCGTGTGTGCGGGCGTGCAAGCGCGCGTGCGCGCGTGCGTGCGTGCTTATCTTATGGCAACGCCATAAAACTCTGTATTTTAGATACACGTACACAGGACAACATACAGACTGACGAAACCGTAGGTAGTTTAAATTGACCGCTAATACCCACAGACGTGACTTATTATGTCTTACATAGCAGCCGCTAAGTAGAGTGGTAATTTGATTCAAAATACATTCAATTTACTAGTTTAAATTTTCGAAATGCGCAAATCTTGACTACTGTGGATGTGAAATATTATTGCGAGAATTAAAATTACAAAAACAGTGAAGGGTAGTTAGAATTGCGCAACGAAAAAACGAAAACCATTATGGGTTAGCATTATTTTCATTCAGTTCACAAGAATATAAAAATACTGATCACTTATTGATTCTGAAACGTATATAAATTGTATTTAGAACGTGTGTAAATATTTACCCAGCTGTTATTTAATCCTATTAAGTTTTCACTAAAAGTGAGTCTGTATTTGGTATTATTTAACCTTCTAATGCTAACATTTTGTTTTCCATCTACGCTTTACCTGCAGATGGATCACTATTTCCCAATAAGGGTATTGCTTACGTATTAGACAATTACTTCAAAATTTTCAATAGAAAATTAATAATATTCAATTGTTTTATTGTCTATATTATTTTCATTAATGTAATAAAAACAACAAACAAGACATCAAACAAGTTTTTGATGTACAAACGTTTTTACAAAAAATTACCAAATATTTATATACTTGAAAATAATCGTGTGAGTACATTTATAAATATAATAATTTTATAAATAAATTTGTGCATATTTGCGTCATCAGAAGGAGTTTGAGATGCGTTGACGAAATATATTTGGTATACTTGTTATATGGAATATATTCTCTAGCCTTTTTATAGCTGAACACAAGAAATTTATCTGAAAATTAAAAGTAATTATTTTGGGCATGGTTCAATATAAAAGTTTGTATTGAACATTGTAAACATGTATAAAATGCTATGCAAATTATTGACTGTTAAAAATTCCATTATTTAAAAACAAACTTTTTTATTTAATATAAAATCTAGAACAATACCCCAAACTTTTATATTACTTCCTCCATGTGTCATTGTTCTTTTGTATAATTTGGGTTAATTTCTGCTATTAAAGATTTATTCTCTGTCTAATAAAATGATCTGCTGTCTAATAAAATGAGATTTACCTTATTCTTGTTAGAAAATAAAACTGCTTATTTCTATTAAAAATTGATTCAATGTTCATATTTTCTAGCAAACGCCAACCATTGTAATCTGTGTTTCCTTTTCAGGAATGGAATTTTTCAAGCGGCCCTTACGAACGTTCCTGGAAGTAACTCTTCCGTATACTTTTTCAACTCTTCTACCAGTCGTCGTGGAACAGTCCTTACGTTTTTACTCTGTACCAAGTATTTTCATCTTAATGAAAATAGAACCCTTAAAGAAGTAATTTTAACATCCTACGACTTCTTGCAGATTTGTTTTGTTGGTCTTTATTTTAGTGCGTTATAAACTACATTTTTGGGATAACTTAGATGATTTAATATTATTCGGTATAATCCTTCATTTTAATAACAATTAATTACAACTTTTCATATTCTTGCATCATAGCTCTTACTTCTACCCACAATTATTTAAAAAATTGCCACAAAAATAGACAAAAAAAAACAACGTGGCATTCCAGAATAATTTTCAGCATGAAGATGTGAATAAAAATTATATATTTTTAAACACAAACATTTTCATATCCCTAACTAGATGGCTAAACAGAAAAAATTTAAAAATATTCGTCGGGATAATTCATTTATATTTGAATAATTAACGGAGATAACTGTTATTTAAATAACTATAAGCTGTTGCGTAAGGTACTTAATAATAATACAATGTAACTTAATAACCGACATTCACATGTTTTTCAAATGACAAATACTTAGATTTTAACAACAAAGGAGACTGGACAAACTGGTCTACAAGACCAATGAGCAGTCTGTATAAGTCATTAGAAATCTATTTCAATATATTACAATAGTTATAGTTATTATGATTTATATTTCAAATTTTTGTGAGAAAAAGTCACGGCGATGTTGCACATGTTAGATTATTTCTACTTGCTTTTTATTATCCAATGAAACTGAGTAAAACACCCCACTTGTCGTCATCCACAATTACGTCACTTAAATTGGTTGTAGAAGCCCTGAAAAACCGATGCCTTCCAGGTAACAAGTACCACACCTTGGATACTACGTGGATGTAGCTGCTTACTGTATGTCATCCGGTCAAACAACTGCAATAATATTGACTTATTGCATCTATGCCTTCTCGATTTCTATGGACCAAAATAAGCTGTAGTAAGTTCTTGCTTTTACATGTCTTGACTGCAAACGTACTAAGAGTGTAATAACACAAAAATAATTTTTTCAGTAAAGACCATCATTTATATGTTCGCTGTAGTATAACTTTAGGAGTTGTAAAATTATATAATTCTAATGCAAGCATTGTGACATATCGCTCTCTAAGGTGAGGAAAATCCTGTACTTACGGATTAATCACCTGTAATCTTTTGAAAACCGCCATTTGTCTATTTAGGTATCTGTCATTGACTTAATACAGACGATTTGGTACGTGAATCCTTTTGCTTATAGAATCCAATATATCGACTACGTTTATATTGTTAATCAGGAATATTTTTAAAACGTTTATCACAGAAAAAGCTCTTCTAAAATCTAGGAATAATTTTCGTAAAGCAGCACTAAAATAATCTTGGCCTGACAGTTTCTAATCGCTTTTAAGTCGCCCATTAAGCATTTCGACGACCCAACGATATATTTATTTCTGTACGTTAATATATCTAATTGATACATTTGGCGGACTTATTGCTGCAAAAGCAATCTTCCACAGCCAACCAGAACACCAGTCCAGCCCCGCTCAATGAGCGACCGAGAATTGAACCCGGGTCCCGCGGTGCGTCTCTCAATCAAATACCGTACGCCTTGTGATCAATCCAACACACCACAATGACGACACATAGTTATCGACTTGGATTTATTAGCTTGTTCGGTAATTAACTGATTTTCATGCCTTAGTTTTGTGAACGCGATTTGCATCTCATATTCGTACTACTCAAAATCTGGTACGGAGTCACGGAAACCATTGTCGAAATCACTATATAATTTTTCTCAAAAAATCAGTTAAAGCTGCTGTCTTCATTGTTAACAGCAAGGTATATAATAGTTTAGTCTCACATGATAGCAAGGAAAGGCCCTAACATGTCAATGATTTTGACCTTGGCTAGCAATTATAATATGCAAAGGTAATACAGATAACCCATTTATAATAGATGCAGGTACGGCGTAAAGGTTTGCATTTGCAGTAGGTACAGGCTAATTTTGTTCCAGAAATTAATGTGTTTTAAGTATTCAATATTAGAGATAAAAAATATTGGGTTGTTTAAGGTTATCCATATGTTACATTTAAATCTTTTCAGAAGTTGGAGGTTACTTTGCGTCCTACTTGGCAAGTATTTGAAACGCAGCGCAGTTTAAAATAAGTCTTACTTAGTCAACAGTATTGATAAAATTACATCAGAAAACAAATACACCTCGCTAGAGCCACACACACCAATCCCGCTTATGCCATTTTTGAACGAACTCCTAATATAAAATTGCCAATAATACTTTGAAACAATGTAACCATTGCACAACCGTAACATTAGTGACGAGTCGCGGAGCAGTTTCACGTTATTTCTGTAATATTAAATTAAATATACCACGTTGATTCCGTACCTTTCGCACCTGTTTATGATTTAGTATTGTACGCTTTTAAAAAATGTGTTAAATACTTTCAAACTCTTACATCATATCCCTATAATTTCGTTATGCCTGTCCATTCGAACTTCCATTCGTCTCTAACAGCCTCACAGTTTCTGTAGTGTGAGACCAAAGTGTGATTATATGATCAAAGTGTGATTATATTCAGGTAGGAATCTAAATTAATAGGTAGTAACATATTACATTAATGTACCAAAATTTTTCTCTTTATGTCTCCAAACACACATGATATTAAAATGGTCTCTCAAAGTGAAGATGATGTTTCATTTACAATTTCTATTTTTTGTGTTTCACAATTGAGAATGCACTGTGTCTTCAAATTGCGCGTTTGATTTTTTTTATAGTAACAAAACACGTCTACACACCAATGTTATAATAAAGACTAGCTGGGACGCGCTTTGCAATGCTCGCTGAATACCTTCAAACGCCGCATTATGGGTGGATTTGTTTGTGGCGGGTGGCACTCGAAGCAACCTGAACATTATTTTAAAAAACAAATTAATTTTCACGCTGTATTTTATTTAATATATGATTTTAAAATAATCACAATCTAGAATGCACCGTGTTATCAGCTTGCGCACTTGATTCTCTCTTTCCGCAGTGGCACAGTCTGTACACACCAACGGTATAATATAAACTATCTGCGCGCTTGGCAATGCTCGCATAAATATTTCAAACCCCGCATGATGCGAAGATTTGTTTGTGGTGGGTGGCATTCCAAACATCTGGAGCTTATTTTAAAACAAAAATTAATTTTCACACTGTTTTTTATTTAAGATACGATTTTAAAATCAATCCTAATATAGAAAGCACTGTGTTCTCAGCTTGTGAGTTTGCTTTTTCATTCCACAGTAAAATACGTGTGTATACACCAACTGTCTATATTTAACAAACTGCGACGCGCTTCGCTCTGCTCGCCGAACAACCCGAAATGTCGTATGATCTCAACTTTTAAAACATATAATTGAAACTGTGTATTTTAAATAAGAGAGAAATTGCGAATACCTGTATTTGTTAAGAACTCTCAATTGGAATAATTTCGGCAAAACTGTAAAAGATATAAACAACTATATAACCCTATTTTATATATGCCGCCATACACACTTGACCAGTTCTATTTATTTTTCCCGTGCATCTTATAGATTAACCCTCAGTTCCCGCATTAAGATTATATGTCCAGCAGACAAACAATTTTTCCAAGTTGCTTTTTGTCAAAGTGAAAAAATCGCACTTAAATAAATATTGATAGCGTCAACCTGTACAAAACGAGAAGAATAAATTGAACGAGGATTATTATATATAAATACAAAACCTACAACAACATTCGACAGCTGACACTCGCGTAACTCAGAGAGTGTTTTGAACTGTAGTTAAATATACATTTCTATTTCGCTTTGAGGAAAAAGATGATCCTTTTCCAAAATAAGAAAGGCCTTTCGTTTTCGTCCTCATTCTTAAAGTAGTACACGTTACTGAATGAACGGCATTTACGCCAAGGTCATTCATTCTAGAGATTACCGTCAAATATTTAATATTCAAAGTGGCTATCATCCATCCTCAGCTTCGAGTTTTAAGTCCGAATCTAGGTGCGAGAAAAGAGGTTTGGTGGTGGTAATTTTTTATTATCTCTCCTCTGCATCATAGTTTTTGTAACTCGTTTTTTATATCACATTTGCTGCGAGAGGACGACCGCTTCCTTCCGCGTAATTTATTAAGAAATTTAAGAATTTACTGGGGAAATTGATATGCTTACTTTCAACATTACTAAACTAAATAATGGTTTTGGCACTATATTCAATGTAGTTATATAATTTTTTTCTTTAGAACACGTTTGTGTTGGCATTGTCAATGTTTTTTTTAGTTCTGCGGAACAAATGTTAATAACAACGAAAAGTTATGGAAGGTGTGAAATATCGACAATTTATTTTCTTTCCATATTTTCAATAAAAACCAATGCGAAAATAATTATATTCATACATGATTATCGTGTTCATCGATTGTAAATACTGTTGCAACGTAGAAATATTCTCATTGAAAGAAGTAAGTTGATGTATAAAGAAATGAACTCTTTTTTAGTTCATTCTCATGAAAGTTATAGGAACAGAAGGTACGGCGTGCGTATTAGTATCAATAAAGTTCCGTGTACTATATACAACTTTTTTTACTGTAATTATAAAAGAGACGTAATTTAAAAATCTCACACGGTTGTACTAGACACACATATTTCTTTTAGTATGGAAATCAAAATGTATATTTTGATCTCTAACACTGCTCGGCAGTTTTTATGGATATTATAAATAACATTTATATCTAAAATTTCGCCAATAACTAAAGTCTAGTTGTTATGTAGAATAGTAAATAGAAGGATGCAGGCAAATTGCCTTTTTAATAGGGCGTAGTGAAGCAAAATATTGGTTGTAATATATTTTTTGGAGGATATATAATATTTTAAGTTAGTAATCAATTTTTCTTGGTTGGGAATATAATTATTTATTATTCAATATTTTGTTTGATTACGTAATTATTTTACCTTGGATTACACGATATGAATCAGTGTCACATTATTATCAATTACAGACTCTCGTTAGTAATAAAATCAATATGGATTCAATATAATCTTCCCATGTCTGTACCCGTTCACTGCTTGATCTGGAATGAGCAATGGCCTATAGTCATTGCTCACCCCGGATTATATCCTTCGGGGCCAGTCTGATTATAAATCTTTCCGTCGTTTGTTTAGCGACTTTATGGATAAGGCCAATCGTAAATATCCACATTTCAGCACTGTAATTGATTACGAGCAGAATGCACTGATTATAGAAACTTTAGTGACTATCTAATATTTATTACGTCAGTTAAAATTATACATGTGGTAAAATTCCTTTATATTTCATTTTTTGGAAAAGGACTGGTAAAAATTTATAGCGAGATAACAGAGTTGCCTAACTAAGTTGTCTCTGCGACAAAAGTTCAAAGGTGTAGTTCCCTGAGGTAATCCACAAAAAGAACAACCGCATATTGGTAGTAAAATATTCAATGTTTATATTGACCACGCGAAGGAAACCACGAGCAACAGCTTGTAAATTAATAAATTTTCTTTTTAACACACTTTTATCAGTTTCACTTGTATGTTATGGACGTATGAATATAATTGAATATTTCAATTAAATTTTCACCCCCTTCCAGATGTCAGATTTATTGAAAATTTTATGGTATTAAACTTAGAAAAAAATAGACCATAGTATATAATCCGGAAATTTTTTTTTATTATTTTGTTTTACGACTAAAAAAATAAAACTATAATTTAAAAAAAATTAAAAGAAACATTCTTCGTGGCAATATAAACTAAAAATAATCTTTAAATATGAAGACTTTGGTCAAGAGGGAAAGGTTGTCTCGGTCTAATTAAACTTTGTGAATAAGTTTAAGACAAAAATAAAGTCATTGATGAGAAAATTAACTTTAAAGAAAAGAAGCGTGGGGTGCCATTTAGGACAACTAATATCAAGGCCTCCATGCTTTTTTTTACATTACACGAGTTAATTTTTTTGTCAATAATTTTATTTTATTTTTAATAAAATATTGATTACAAATAACTCCTGATAATTATTAAAAGGCAAAAACTTCTATATTATATGTTGTCAAATGTGTCGTTTATATCAATTGATCGAATAAACTGATTTTTTGCAAATTGCTAACAGAGTACCTAGATAACATTTTAATAACTGATTTTTTTTCTTGTTTCGTTTTAAGTACTAACTATAAAAATATGGTATTTAAAAATAATTACGTAATAGAAAGTCGTATCGGGATTACAACCAAAAAAATAATTATTTCAGAAGAATTACCTTTCGTACGTACGTGATTTTTTAAAACATTCAATGATGTTTATGGACATTAATATTTTGAGGTTATTCGTTCATGTTTCAAATTATGGTGACGTAGCTTTAAAACACTTATAAAAACGTCAAACTCCCTGAAGAAAAAAACCCGCCTCGTAAATCTTCATTGTTTAGATTTGTCATTTTTATTATTAATTTATAATTTTGTATGTTTGTTGTTTCAAATTTGTAATTGATGTCTTTCTTATATTTTCGATCAAGTTTATTTTGAAGGTACGAAATGAATAATATTTCTAATTTAAAGTTTAATATTTCCAGTTTTATGAAATATTTTAGATCTAGAACTCCCCACTAAAATAAATTTATCAAAATTTAGACGTTATTACCATAAAACTTATTCAAATAAAAGGAGACGCCTTTACTCTATCGACTATCATTTCAAGTGAAATTTAATTAATAAAGCGAATGACGGTAGTATTATGATGGCGATATTTGCATTATATTGTAATTATGCATGACGTCAAAGCTGTTGTTGATCCTCTTCCGTAAGCGTAAAGGCCAAATCTACACTTGAGCTAACTAAATATTATCCTAAGGAGCTGCAGTAAGGTTTGAAATATATTTAAACATTTTCTCGTCACTTTTTGAGATAAAGGAACTAAGCAAAGTGACGACAAACTTTTAGATGAGTTTTAAGACTTGGCTGTTTTCCATTAGCTTTCTGTCATCTAATTACGGACGACGCTGGACTTGACCACGGACAATAAAAATTCAGTTCTTTTAAAATAAGGAAACTTTATACAGCGATTTTTTGTTTGTTAATAAATAATGTATAGTTATGATGCCAGGGAAAATATCAACTGCAGAATGGATAACACTTCACCGAAATTAGGTAAAGATTTCTTAAGTTTGATAACCAAAAACAAACAAACATACAAATTTTTCTGAAAATATTATATTGTAATCCAGTGGTTTACAATTGGGTCCAATAATTCCAAACACTGAAAAAAACAAAAAAAACGAGTGTGCTTTAGACCACACGACTGAAGTAAAACTTCAAATTCACAAAATATGAACTTTAAAATGAATTTACAATTTTATTCACTTTAAACATAGAATATTTATTATATTGAACAAAATAATAATTTATAAAATTGTTCAAGAACGAAATGAAATTACAAAATAATCAAAAAATCTCCGTTCGCGTAACGCTAGCAAACTCACATTAATATATATATATATATATATATATATATATATATATATGTATATATATATATGTATATATATATATATATATATATATATATATATATATATATATATATATATATTTCATGCACTGGATGGAAGATGAGAGGAAGAAAGAAAAAAAATGTGCGCGCGCACTGCTCTCTCTTGCTCATACAGTGTGATACAGACAATAGACTTGCATTGTGTCTTAGATATACGAAACATAATTGGCTATGAGAGAAAGAGAGAAATAAAATGTGTGCTCGCACCTCTCTCTCTTTTCTCTACAGTAATCTACGAAACGTAACTCTCTCTTTCTGTCTTCACTAACTTATATCTCCCTTTCAACTTCCGTTCGCCTCGCCCGACCACACTTTTCGTAACGCTCCCGTCACGCATTCATCAGCTAACCCCCCAAGTTAAGCGTGCGCAAAGAAGTTTTACTTCAAAAATGATGAATTGTTAAGTCTTTCAGATTTTTCATTACGGGGCTGAAAGGGAGAATTTTGAGTTTAAAGACTAAAATAATTATTGATGGGCTAGAATTGTGGTGTTGAATGCATCTATTAATAATTTCCTAGACGGCGCCCATGAAATTTTTTGATTTTCAAACCAAATATATATTTAAAAATTTGGCTATCTATATTTTGGAAACTAAAGCAAAAGTCAAAATTGAAATATAAATAACCTTACAGTGTAGTAAAATTATAAGTATCTACTACCATTAAGTATATAGTTTTAATTATTATTTTCAAATACTAATAAATATAATAAATTAGTGAAGACAAGAAAGTATTTGTGTTAATTATTTTTAGACAGGGAACCGTAAGAAAGCCAAAAAATAGAACACAATTTTTTTTTTCAAATTTATATCTGCCCTTTAATTATTTATTCCTTAATTTTTAATCCACTTAAAAATTACGGGATAAATCTAAATGTGGAAATCATTGCTGTTTTCTTTAGAACCTATGAGAATACGACTTATTTGGTGTTTTTGTCTTTCTTCTGTCAGCCTGTTTATCAAATTTGAATATTTTTATTTGAATTGTTCAAACTTTTTGAATAAATCTGCAGACCTTTCCTTGCATTAATTATGGCGTACAATGTTAAAAAACTTAGAAATGAATTAAAGTAATCCTCAATACTGAAATATTTTTAAAATTTCATCTTCACAGTTACATGTTGTTTCGATTGTTACATAACATTACATAATTAGCGTTTCCTGGCTTCTGTAATATATTCCCCTTATAACCTTGTAGATTGCACATATAAGGTTATACTTTAAGAACATTTTGAACTTTGCTACTACATAATTATTAAAAAAGTTTTATATACATGCAACTATAATAGGGCTACTCCATAAACACATAACATTTAAAATTCTTATAAATACGATCGCATCTGCACATTTAAGTACATGAAACTGTAAATCTTATCTGGTAGACAAACAGTTTAAACTGACCCCAAGTGCTCACTGATATGACTGATGAGGCGTAACACCCGGTAAATGGATTGATAATTTTATCAAAAATGTACTAATACTTTCAGTCTAGGAATTTTAATTTTCTGTATGCGTAAGTCTGGGCTGCTCCGAGTGAAAAATATTTTTGCAAAAATTACTCTCACAAAAACGAGAAATAGTAATAGAGGATAGTTTTTGTTTTCAGTTTTGATTGTAGATTTTAATGTGCGTTCAAAAAATACTAGTAAAATATTTTTCTAATTGCAATTTAACGTAGATAAATCTGCAGACAGCTCATAACAATTTATTTGATTAGATTATAAGGTGTGATATGTTTGTCTTCAAATCTTATTCAACAATAATATGAAGTCTGTTTCAAGAATTATATGTCAAATATTACCAGTCAATATTATAATGCTTTAATAAATTGGCGATAATAAAAAAGTAGGAATCTATTAGACTCGCCAATGACTCTATATGAAGACCAATTAGTGTAATTACTGCCGATGTTCATAATTAAGTAATTAGGTGAGTAAATTATCTTAAAACTAATAGCGGAATTTTGAAACCCAAAAAATATTAACAACACATTTATGAAAGGATGAATTAAAGTATGATTTTCAATTTGTTCAAAGGTATATAGAAAAGCCAATTACTTATTGCTTCTAAAACATTATTTACTTAATAATATGAAATTTGAATATTATTTGTAACCTCTATAAATATTTTGTTAACCTTTATAAATACTTGTTATTTGATCTTAATAATTTTCCACTAACAATGAGTCTGTATTTGATATCTAATCTCCTAATGCTAACCTTTTGTCTTTCATCGACACTGCGTGCAGATGGATCGCAATATCTTAATGAAAGTATTGCTTACATATTCGATTACTTTAAACCTTTCAGCAGCAAATCGATAATGTACAGATGTTCTTTCCAACTTTTCTATTCCAACGAAATAAAATCATTCACGTTTACGCCGGTTATATGAAAACATTAACTTTCACTAAACAACTTCAAACCTATTTAGTAAGATATTCAGAGCTAGAGTATGATTATTTAAAACCTACTTCTAGAACCCACTTTTTTCCAGAAATATAAAGAATGTTTTGCATGAATAAATGTTTTCATAAATTATGATCAAGTAATAATTTGATACAATTATGTAAACCCTGAATAATTTTATAAATGTATTTGTGCATATTTGTGACCTTAGAGGGACTTTCAGATGCATGCTGACATATATTTTCGTTCACTGGCTAAAATGCTTCTTTGAAAACATAATATATTTCTTATCTACGAATGTATTGAATGTTAATTTTTTAAAAATATGTTAAAAGCATTTTTATTATATTTTATAGTGGTTTGAAATTATTGATATCACTTTTGAGATTTATTTTTATCCCACTATTTATCTGAAAATTACAAGTAATAATATTGCGCGAGGTTAACCATAAATATTACTATTAAACTTTATATAGAAAAGATTCCAATGAGAAAAAATGCAAAAAAAATTTGTGTATTCTTTTTGGTAATTGAATTTTTCAAGCAACTACTGAACAGATTTGCTTTTACTAGTCGTTGTCGAACGGTCCTTACCAGACCTATGCCTGACCCAAATACCTCCGTATTAATAAATCCATATTAATAGATAACCTTTAAAGGTTGTGAACATTTTACGATCGTCTTGCGGGTTATTATACCTGTTTTTTTTCTGGGGTCTTCAAGACTTTCGGTAATATTGCACATCTTATATTATTGCACTATATTGTGAACCAAATTTATGGAATTATTTTAATGATGTGGTATTTTGTGGTGACGTCATCCGTCGATAAAAATAAAATATTACTTTCCGGTTGTTACGTCACGACTCTTGTTTCTGCCCATATTTATTTTAAAATTGACGATCAAAATGTATACATTAACGTGGTGCTGTAATAAATTAATTGAAAAGTAATACATTCACTTTTTATACTTTTGGCAATTAAGACAAAAACATTTTAATATCCCTAACTAAATGGCCGGACAGAAAACACGGTAACTATAGATCCGCATAATATGTTTCTGTATTAATCAGCGATAAAGACTATTTTTTAAATATTCATAAACCCATAACGATTGTACTTTAAAATTTATAGCATTACATAATTATTGACATTGATATCCATTTCGCTTGATAAAAACCGGGATTTGAACAGTAAATTTTGCTCAGCGTTCTGCCTGTACATAATTAGTTAAAATACTATATGTGTATATGTGAATATGTGCGTGCGTGCGTGAGTGCATGCGTGCATGCGAGCGTGCGTGCGTGCCTGCGTGCGTGCGGGCGTGCGCTTTTGAATTTAAAAACATCTCGGTAATTAATTATTTTTTCTCGTCCAGTTTACGTTACACATTGTAAAGTAGATAACACATATATTTTATAATAAGAACGCTTAACAAAATTAACCCTTTACCAAATTTCTCATAGAGGGTATTTCTATTTGGAACTCATAGAGGGTATTTCTGTTTGGAGGGTATTGTTGTTTGCATATTCTGTTTTAATAATATGATAAAATCATATTTTAATTTAAAAAAAAACTTATAAGTTTCTGTCAGATTTCACAGAAATGACGCGGCGCATTGGTATTTTTATCATTTTTTTTCATAAACGAAAATGCAAGTTCAGAAACTATTTTGTTTTGCTATTATTTACTTAAAAATATAAAAAATTTAAATAAACAAAACTCTTCGAAATTCATCTCTTCGACTGGCAATTGTCATCAGCTGTTTTTAGGTATATAATATTTTATTAGAATTAGCTTCCACTTAGAGTTTATAATATGTCGATTTGTAATATTTTAAATTTAATATATGATGTTTGGAATTATTAAATCACCTAAGTACATATGTGACAGGAACTGTACCGGTTTTATTTTATAAAAATACACAATTAAATGAAACTACGTGATGTAGTATTATTTCTACCTTTATCACAACCTAGGTCTCGTCGTATTACAAGGTGGGCTATTAGCAAAGAAGGAAATATTCTTCAGGTGGGCTATTAGCAAAGAAGGAAATATTCTTCAGTCTTTGCTAATAACCCACCTGAAGATGTTGTAATACAACGAAACCTAGGTCGTGGTAAAGAACTTATAGAAAGTAGAAATAATACTACATCGCGTAGTTTCACTTAGTTACAAATAATGAATTCCCACAAAATTAACGCCAGATATATTTATTTAGTATTTATAAAAATATTTAATTTTAATGAAAACAGTTCAACACGATGGCGTGCTTATGCTTCATTATAAAAGAAAATGAGTTTGTGCTAAAAGGGGACTGAAAGCAAAATGGATGCAATGAAAATATATCATTACGGAAATTTCGCGAAAAATGTTCACGTGGTGGGTTTAAAAATGGGAATTTTCCGTGAAAAGGCTATGCCGGGAAGGGTGTAATCGTTAAAATATAGACAGTATTTGATGTTAACGTGGCTCCGTTATTTTAAATATACTAACAATGATAAAGGTACCCTTAATGGAAAAAATTAAATTACAAATCAGGGAAATACACTAATATTTCTGTGAATATTGAAGGCTCTGTATTAGAATAAGTAAGGAATGTAATTAGGTTGAAAAAGTGAAGTTTTTCATCACAGTTACTCATTTTTCCTGATATTTTCTAAATCGCGTTCATTCTTATTTTGTATCTGGAAAAATAAATAATTTGGACGGTCACTATTTAAATAAATATTTATCTTTTCCAGTTTTATGGTAAGCAATTCCCGTTTGTTTACTTTTTGGTACTAACTTGCACTCTTACCATTAGCATTATAAAAATAAACCGATTTAATCTGCAATTTAAATAATATGGTATTTGTTTAACTAATTTTTGAAAGAATAAGTCATTGATTCTATACGAATATATTTTTTTAATTGGGTGCATATTTGACAAAAAATTTACACGTCCACAGACCCGAATGAAATGTAATAACTTTATTTTTAAAATTTCGTAGTGTTATGAATACAGCGTATAGCATGTTTGAAGACCTCAATATTCAACATTGCGGAACACTTATATGGATACCATTACAAAAGCTAAATTAAATGTACATTTTTTTTATATTTCATATATCCTATGAGGTATCGACTATATGAATAAGTTACAAGGGTTTTAAATTTTATACAATATAACTTTTGAAAAATTGATGAAATAAACTGAACACAAACTTGCACAAACAACATTTAAGTGTGCATACTATTCCTATTAAACTATTTACATATGTATGTTTTTCACAATCTAAATATATTGCCTCTTAATCTTTTAGAATCTTAAGAGATTTTTAGCTTTATAATATTTTTTAAATAAGTAGGTAAATGCCTTACTTTCCCATATTAAACAGAATATTTTTTTTAATAATGCACTTTAT
The DNA here is from genome assembly GCA_039881145.1 of Druceiella hillmani. Lineage (NCBI taxonomy): Eukaryota > Metazoa > Arthropoda > Insecta > Lepidoptera > Hepialidae > Druceiella > Druceiella hillmani. The sequence goes on along the minus strand of JAYKKI010000003.1, from coordinate 38,063,733 downwards.
AATTATGATTTTTTTTATTTTTTATAACAATTCCTTTTAAACAATATACAGCACAGTATACAAATTAAAAAAAAATGTTTGAAGCCTTCAATTACCACCCCTTTGCATTATATATGAATATTATTAAAAGGTTAGTGCAAAATATGTACATCAATAATATGTATTACTGTACCAAATTTCAATTTTCCGCGTGACATGGTTTCTGAGGAAATCGGCTGTGATCATACAAAAACATAAATATACCGCTTCTATAACTTTTGTAGACGTAAAAACATGGGGAATATTTAAAATATTATGACAATGATAATCCATAACATGTCATGACACATAATCATCGCTATAGTTCCCCTACAACATTTGAATGAGCTCCTATAAATCCATTCTTTTCCATATTTTTGGTCTTAGTGACCAAAAATAATAATCATAGTTTTCAGAAATAATTTCAATAAAATCATAATCATAGCTTTCAGTATATCTCTGAATATAAGTAACAAAAAATGGTGGAAACAAAATATTTTTGAGACTTTCATAACTAGCCCTTTCAATCGATATCCCACACTAAATAGGGAAATAAACGAAATTCGGGTACTTAATCATATTTTCCAATTTCACCTAATGAGATATGTTTTATTATTATGCCAAATTTTAATACAAATCGCTTTATGAGAAAAATGCTTGTGACGAACGGATAAACAGACACGTGAGTAAGTCACACTATAAAGGTTCCGTATAGTATGGAACCTTGAAAATATAGGTTTACCTACAGTTTACCTGAAAACTTTGTTCTCAATCTCATATTTCTTGGGAAATTCACGATATTTATGCGCATGTAAAAATATGCCAGGCAATTTATATATATAAATATACCGGGCATGGTCAAAATTTGAAAATTAAAAAAAAATTTGTAAATATAAAATTTCACAATTTATTTCTAAAATTTCCCCAATAACTAAAGTTTAATGGTTATGGAGAATAAGTAAGTAGAGGACGGCAGGCAAAACTCATTTTTATAACGCGTAGAGAAACAAAATATTCGTAATATATTTTTGTAGGATATATAATTTATCAAGCCAGTGCGCTCTTATGTTGGAATATAATTAATTCTTCTAAATTTGGAACATATTCATTAATAATTTAAAAGTTTATTTAAATACATAATCATATTATTTTGGATCACATGATATGACTCAATGTCGCATAGTCATCAATAACAGACTCTCCTAAAGATTATAATTAATTTGTGATAAAATCATCTTGAGTCTGTACCTGGATGAGTTCTTGAGTCTGTACCTGTTCGATATATTCATCTCGGATTTTGTCCTTCAGGGTTAGTCCACGTGTAGCTCTTTCCGTCACTTGCTCAGCGACTTTGAATTTATGGATCAGGCCGAGCGTGACGCACCGATTACAAAAACTGTAACAACTGTCAAATACTTCTTACAGCAATTAATATAATACACGTAGAGACTATACTACGTGTATTATACTAATTGCTGTAATAAGTAAGGTTGATATTTCATCAGTTAGAAAAGGACTAATGTAAATTTATAACGAGATAATGGAATATTTAAGTTGTCTTGGCGAATAAAGTGGAAAGAAAGTGCCTGAAGATGTACACACAGAAAAAACACCTGCACATGGGTAATAAAATAATCAATATCTGTATTGGTCATGCAAACTAAACTGGGAGTAACAGTTAGTAAAGTAATAAATTGTATTTTTAACACGCTTATATTAGTGTCACTTGTATGTAAGTATGTATCAATATAACGAAATTTTTCAATTAAATTTTCACCCACTTTCAAACGTCAGATTTATTTAAAATTTTGCACACCGATAACACCATGGTTTAAACAAATTAAATTATAGTAAACAAATCTAGAAGACCTTAATTTCTCTTAAAACAAATGTAAAGATTTTGTTATAAGACTAAAAAAATTAAATTATAATTAAACAGAAAATAAAAAACATGTTTATATGGCAATAAGAACTAAAAATAAAAATTTTTTATAATAAAACATCTCTACATGCAAAGACTTTGATCAAGAGAGAAAATATGTCTCACAAATTAGCATAACTTAGTTATTAATTGAGATTAAAATAGAAATACCCTATTTCTGACAAAAAATAAATTTTAATAAAAAATCAAAATGTGGTTGCAATTCACGACAAATGATATTAAGTCCGCCATGTTTTTTCACATTTAAGTTAATTTCTCAAGTCGATGACTTTATTTCATTTTTGTTGTACAATTTCTAGGCTACACATTGTCAAAATATCATTCATATTTTTTCACAATTTTATTATAACAGGAAATAATTAACCGTATGAAAAGTAATAGGGAAATATTAAAGTTTTTTTGACGATTTTCGGTACTAATGTAACGAGTTTATATCGATCGATAGAATATATTAAACTTATTCTTCGCAAATTGCTAGTGGGATAGGTAATATTTTTGTAACGGTTTTTTTTTGTTTTAAAATATTTAATTTAAATCAATATGTATTATAGAAATACTTGCTTGCTAACTTTGGGTTTTGATTTTAGAACTATTTAAATATTTGAAATAAATTTTACAATTATATAATGTTACGCAAAATGAATTTTTAAGTGAACATTTATAAATAACAATAAATTTATTTAACGTTTTTTGTACTTTTCTTTGTAATTTGAGTGTTAATTTCATCCGACCGATGAATTATAATACCCTTTTATTAATAGAGTAATATATATTTCCAAATATGTGGAACGCGCAATATAAACATACAAAGGATAGATTTCCAGGAAAGCAGTGTCGTGTTCAAAACTCGGGGTCCCAGCAGGATGACACTTAAGGGCCGCATAAAGCGAATATGCTTAATAACGCTCTGTCGTCGCTGTTTATCAGATTCCGATTATTAATGGTCTAATGATATGGGTAATGTAAATAGATTTTCCACTTCTGAATATTATCGTTATCTTTATAATGCTTTCAGTTTTACACATGTTTTAACACTCCGAAAACAAGCACTTAACCGTTGATTTGTTTGTAGTATTTACATATCGGTCTAACGCTCTCATTATATTTATCTCAAGTTTTCGCTCTCATTATTATTATATATTTTTTTACTCACGTGTCAATTTTTCAGAGAATTTTAAATTATTTTGTTACAACAAAGTTCTTTTGGATTTAAAAGATATTCATACTGGATTCTTAATTTAAATTTTTGTATATATTTCTGCTTATGTACGTTCAATGTACCTATTCTTAATATACCATGAAAATTGGTCATATGCATATTCTTTACAATATCATGAAAAGTGTCATTAGGACTTTGGATGAAAATAAATATGCTAATTTACGCCTTCATATTTGAGGAATAAGATGTCAGACTGACGTAAGATAAACTATAAGAAATATAAAATTGTAAGGTGACTTGAATGTATTTTAAATTAAAATTGAAAGGGCAATAATTTTGATATATTAGTATTTTAAGGAAAAGAACAACGTAAAACTAGATATATGTAAACACATAACATTTTTGTTAATTTAGCTACCTCCGTAGAGTATTAATTTTCGTACACAATATTTGAAACATTTTATTTGGTTTCATCAACATGACATTTTTAAACTTACTTGAAAATTATAAAATATCGGTATATGTAGTATATGTCGCACAATTAAAGGAAATTTAAACACTAGAATTTCTTGGGTAATGTAATTGAATAAACTTTTTTTATCATTTGCCCTTATTACATATATTATTTCGTAAGTTTAATATTTTTTTCTACATTATCAGTAGATAATAGTTTAAACTTTTGATTTTATTGCCTAGTTTATAACCTAGTTTATACAAACCAGAGAAAAATTAAAAATGTTGTTCTGTAGTCTCATTAATTATTAGATTAATGATATTTCGTTTCGACAGCTCGTAAAGATTGGCCAACAATGAAAATATTGCGGTTTTCACTTGTACTGTTTTGTAATTTCTTCTTAAATGAAATTTAAATAAATGCTTGGTAACCTGTTAATATGTCTGAATTGATAGTGAAGTTTTAGAATAGGAGATGAAATATAACGGAACTTTACACCAATTCATTATTATCCTTCAACTTCTTAAAGAAAGATTCTGCAGTGGATTTGCTAATACCATATACGTGCACATATAATACGCATCAATAATTTCACGAAATATAGATAACTATGGAACTCTATATTATGTATGTTCCAATACTCGTTTGGTCAATTTCATTTATTACTTACTCAATAATAATAAGTGCAAAGTTGTATCGCTTCAAATATGAATATCAAATAAGTAACGCGTGCGAAAACGCATATGGTTCAAAAGTTTTCACGAATAAATGAAGTTAATTTTTTGTTTGTTTCAATTTAATTACAAGACGTAAATTAAAATTTATTTCCACAATTAAATGAAACTACGTGATGTAGTATTATTTCTACTTTCTTTAAGTTCTTCACTACGACTTAGGTTTCGTTGTATTACAACATTTTCAGGTAGGCTATTAGCAAAGATACAGCTAACAGCCTTAGTTTCCATATAGCTAACAGCCCACCTGTTTTACATATAGCTAATAGCCCACCCGAAGATGTTGTAATACAACGAAACCTAGGTCGTGGTAAATAACTTAAAGAAAGTAGAAATAATACTACGTCACGTAGTTTCATTTAATTATGAATAATGAATTTCTACAAAATTAACGTCAAATATATTCAATAAAATTTATTTCAACAAATTCTTGTCGGTTCACCGTAATTTATGCGGTGTCACTGCAATAGGTCAAGAGGTCACTGTCAATTTGCAATTTATTTTAAGGCCGAAAAGTTATTTGTTAAGTTTACATGTAGCAAAAGGTCATCGTCATATAATTTGAAAGGGTATAGTTTTCTTATTATATATTTGTAATCTAAAACTGCAGAAAATAACCGAAATATATCTTATCATTAGGATATGAATTGGAGAAATTTCTATTATAATGTCAATTTAATTTATTAGTCGATATGCAAGTGTCGATGCCGCGAGTAAAAGCTCTTCATAAAAAATAAAAGCTTAATTAATGTTAAAAATTTGTATTTAGTTTGTAGCCAAGCATTTTGCTTATAGAAACATGGTACTTAAAAATAATTATCTAATTGCAAATTGCTCTATCGGGATTGCGACCACACTAGTATAAACGTAAATTATATTTCGTACGTTAAAAAAAACGAATCATCGCAGAGGTGTCGCATTGCCCTGGTTTTTTTTTGGTATTTAACTATGACAAGATTCAGTGATATTTATACACATTAACATTTAGAGGTAATTCATTCATATTTTTAATTATGGTGATCTCTCTTTAAAACACTAATTAAAACATACAACTTCCCGGAGCAAAACCCGCCTCGTAAATGTTCGTCTCTTGGGCTTGTCATTTTTAATATTTATTTGTAGTTTGGTATGTGTTTCATTTCAAATATTTGATTGATGTCTTTTTATATTTTCAATCACGTTAATTTTTGAAGTATGAAATAAATAATATTTCTAGTTTAATTGGTTCTAGAACTGCATTACTTCCATTAAATCTATCAAAATTTAGACGTCATTATCTTATAATATATTACCATTAGATATGACGTCAAAGCCGTTATCGTAGCCCATTACGTCCACGTAAACGACAAATCTGCAATTGAGTTAGTGAAATGTTCTCTTAAGATGCTGCAGTAAAATTTAAAATGCATTTAAAGATTGCTTTTTGAGATAAAAGAACTAAAGAGAGTGAAGATAAACATTTAATTGAGTTTGAAGGTTCGGCTATTTTATCATTAGCTTTATGCCATCTAAATGCGTACGACAATAGACTTAGACACAAACAATAATTGAGTTATTTTGAAATAGGGAAATCCTATACATCGATATTTTTTTTTGCTGCAGTAATAGGAAGTCGTAATAAAATTTGTATAGTTATTTCGAATTAAAGTGAATATGAATATTCAAAAACATTTTTTCTTTTTATTTTTAACTAACATCTGGTAAATAAAATATAAATGTTATTTAAAGTCGAGCTAACGCTCGACTAATCCTGTAGCGGTATTTTTAGATAATTCCTAGGTTATTAATATCAAGGACATCCTTATCCTTATTTATTTTCAGCTTCAAAAATTATTCACATTTTCTGTATGATTGTTTTTATAATACTTCAATGGTTATTACAGGTTTCTTTAACAAAATAAGGACACAATCTACCGCGACTGACTGTTACTATAATTTTTTTCTTAAATCTTTTTTATGCCTACAATTCTTTCATGAAAAACCTTTATATTTATTTAACGGTTTATTAAGTAGTTTAATCCGTCATATGATGGATTTGCTCCATTTTGTCTGTTATTAACTGATCAGTTTTGGACACAGTAGATTAACGTATAGTTATGATATTTGAAAAATATCAACAACAGAACTGACAAAATTTCACAGAAATTGGATAAAGATTTCTTAAGTTTGGTAACTGAAAATGAGTAAACGTACGAATTTTTTTTCAAATACAATTAAGATTGTAATCCAGTGGTTACCTATTTAGGCTCAATAATTTCAGCACTGAAAGATACGAGAGGAAATTCAAAAACATTTTGGTAATAACGAGGTACGCCTTAGATGGGTGAAAAAAAATTGGAAAGACAGTACAATAACAAAACACGATGAATTGCTAAAACTTCCAAATTTGTCTTACGCGGCTGAATGGTCTCTATTCAGCCGCGTGAAAAGCTGAAAGCTGAGCTTAAAGACCTGAATTGAGCTTAAGACCAAACAAAATATTGATGGGCTGAAATTGTGGTGGTAGATGCATCTACGAACAATTTCCTGGATAGGGCCTTTCATCATTTTTTTTTCATTTTCAAAGAACTTTAGGTTAATAAAAAACCTTTGTCGACTGGGCCGATATAAATACATAACTTCGTTGGTCACATTGCACACAAAGATGATTTTGTTGAGCGGTGGCTAGACCAAGGTCGAATAGAAAACAAAAGGGCACTTGGTTGATCCTTAACGAGATGATCAGATATCACAAAAGCATTAAAAGATGCTCCATCATTGAGCGTTCTCATAATGCGTTAGACGCGTAACGAAAACAGTTTTATCCTCGAAATGTCGAAATCCCTTACTACCTCCAAAATGAAAACGGTGCATGACTATAAAGAATACTATTGTAATTTACATCAATTACATTCCTTATTATTCAGTAAAATTGAAAAGAAAAAGCAAATATATTTTTAAAAATTTGACTATCTTTATATTGGAAAAAAAATGAAAGTCAAAATTTTATTGTCAATAACTTTATAGTGTAATGGAATAGCGAAGACAAGAAAGTTTTTGAGTTAATGATTTTTAGATAGGGAACTATAAGAAAGTCAGAAAAGAGAATGCAATATTTTTTTCTAATTTTGTGCTTGTCGTCCTTTTGATTAGGGTTCGTTTAAAACTACGGAAGTATTTAGATGTGGAAATCACTATTATATTCTTTAGAGCCGGAGAAAGAATTTGAGTTTTTGGGTGTTTTTGTAATTTTTCTGCCAGTCTAGCTTTCAGTATATTTATTTATAATCGAAATACTTAATCATTCTAAATAAATTTATAGACTTTTCCCTGCTGTATTAATTATAACGTGCAATATTACAAAATTTAAAAATGAAATCAAGATTTCCAATTATCTTGAATAGTTTTCAGGAAAACAAAATAAAATTAAGAATTGTTTTTTGTTTTAAGACTATTGAATATATTTGGCGTTCATTTTGTAAAAATTAATTATTCACAATTAAAAAAAACTACATGATGTAGTATTATTTCTACTAGGTCGTGGTAAAGAACTTAAAGAAAGTAGAAATAATACTACATCACGTAGTTTCATTTAATTGTGTATTAAGACTAAAAACATACAAACGATTTAATAAATAATAATAAAATCTTATATATGACCGCTTTAGTATATCTAGCTGAACTTATAGATTCTTGTATAATGTGAAGTTTACGATTAATCGCGACGGATTGCCATTATTTTAGACGTAACAGAGTACAGAATCGTTGTTATTGAAGTATTTATAAACTTTAATCTTGACAGTTGCATGTTGTTCCCGTAATTATATAAAATTACTTACTTAGTGTTTGCTGGTTTGTTTAGCACATTGTTCTTTTAATCTTGTTTATTGCACACATAAGATTATAATTTGTGAACATTTTGAACTTCGCCACTACTTAATTATTAAAAAGATATATATTATTCGGCCTACTTTAAAAAACTCAATATGGTAATATCTTGTAATTATGATCGCGTTAATATCTTGTATGCACGAAACGGTAAGTCTTATCTGGTACACAATTAAACAGTTTAAACTGATGGCAACTGCTCAAAGATGTAACAAATTTTGTCTTAATAGGGGCGCAACAGCCTGTAAATGGAGTGGTAATTTCATTCAAAACATACTAATACCGTCAGTCTAAGAGTTTGAATTTGCTGCATGTGTAAGTTTGGACTGCTTGGAGTGAAAAAATTCTTGCTTGAATTTTTACCACAAAAAAAGCGAAAGGGTAACGGATAATTATTTCTGGTTTCAGATTTAATGGGAGATTTTAGTGTGCATTCAAAAAGATGCCAGTAAAATATTTTTCTACTTGCAATTTAACGTAGACAAATTTGTAATAAAACGGAGTGATATTGGAAGAGAAGGATGTTATTGTACATGAATATTTATATGATTAGACGGTAAACTATAATTTCCTACCTGTTCTCAAATCTTATTTAACAATCATTTGAAGTATATTGTAGGAATTATTGGGCAAATACGATCACTCAAAATTGAACAAAAATATATTACTTTAATAAATTGTTGTTGATTTGGTAATGGTGAGTATAAACAAAAATGTAGGAATCTATTTCAATTTCCAACGACACTACGATAATACCAATCAATTTAGTTGCAAGCGATATTCATAATTAGATAATTAGATAACTGATATTAAAATAGAGATTTGGAAACCCAAACAAAAATTTTAAAAAAATATACAGAGAAATAATTAAAGTAAGGTGTTGTTTTTAATTTGTTCAAAAGAATGGAGAAAAGCTGATTATTTATTATTTCTGAATCTTTATGTTTAGAATTTAATTTTATTTAGGACGTTTCTAAATATTTTCCTAGCTGCCATTTGATGCTATTTAGTTTTCATCGAAAATGAGTCTTTATTTGTTATCTAATCTCCTAATGCCAACCTTTCGTCTTCCATCGGCAGTTTCCTTTGCGTGCAGATGGATCGCAATATCTTAATGAAAGTATTGCTTACATATTCGATTACTTCAAAACTTTCCGCAGCAAATCGATAATGTACAGATGTTTTTACCAGAGTATCTGTTCTAACGGAATAAAATCATTCACGTTCGTGTCGGTTATGTAATAATACGAGTATTAACTTTTACTAAACAATTTTAATCCTATTTACTTGGATCTTCGGAGATAGAGTGTGATGATTTACTTTTTTCAGATATAAAAAATATTTTGGATGAACAAAAATTTTCATAAATAACATCTGGTAATAATTGAATATTATTATGCAAACCCAGAATAATTTTATAAATATATTTATGTAGATTTGTGACATCAGGGAGACTTTCAGACGTGTTACTGATATATGTTTGCATTCACTAGCCAATAAAGTGTTGCTATAATATTGAAAACATTATATTCATGATATTTCTTATCTACGAAAATATTGAATGTTAATATTTATCTATGGTCAAAATTAAATCATAATATGGCGTTAATAGCATTTTTATTATATTTTATCGTGTTTTGAAATTATCAATATCACTTTTGATATTTATAATTATCGCACCATTTATTCGAAAATTACTAGTAATAATATTGTGCAAGATTTAAAATAAATATTGGTATAAAACTTTATGTAAAAAAAAATGTTTCCACTAAGAACAGGTGCAAAATAAATCTATGTATCCATTTTAGTAATGGAATTTTTCGAGCAATTCTGCCTAACAGAATACTGTTACTAGTAGTCATCGAACAGCCCTTGCCAGACCTACGCCAGCATTTGATTCTGACACAAATACTTTCGTATTAATCAATACGGCACCTTTAAAAGGGCAGTTGTGATCATCATACGATGGTCTTGCGGGTTGTTATTCTTGTTTTTTTTCTGGAATTTCCAGGACATTCAGTAGTACTGCACGTTTTAAATTATTGCATTGTTTTATAAGTTAAATTTTTGGAATAATTTACAAGATTCCGTATTTTGCGACATGGTTATCATTTGATAAAAATAAATTATTACTTTGCATTGTTGAGTCACGGCTCTTATTTCGGCCCACACTTATTTTAAAACTTACGATCAAAATGAATCCATTAATAACATTATATTCAATAATGGTGCTAAAATGAATTAATGTGAGAAAAATAATTTCTTTTTAAACTTTTGGAAATTAAACATATAATTATGAAAAATCTGGATGCCATGTTCCATATTTGATCAGAAAAAACTTATATTTCCAAATACAAATTTGAAAGATTAGTCTACAAGTTTTAGTTCAACCTACAAACCTATGACATTTACGGAATTTCCATGTAACATCATTTCATTTTGATAAATATTAATTATAATAATAATATTTATCAAAATGAAATGACCTCTGAAAAATTATATCCTGTATTTTGGTGGATACATCGACAAAAATTTCGGTAATTAATTAAATATTTTTCTCGTACGGCGCAGTTAAGTACGTAATCTAAAGTACATAGTAATATTATTATATACTATGTACTTTAGATTAATTTTTTAACTTTAGATTATATTCATAGTAATATTAAAACATCGCACAACAAAAATAAATTAATCCCTTGTTACATTTCTTTTGGAAGATGGCCATGTATTATTTACATAAATAAAATCCACTTTGAATTTCATTCAATTATTACTTAAGTTTCTGCCTGATGTCAAAGAGATGACACTGTATCTTAATACATTTTATGATTTTTTTTCTCAAATCGAAATACAAGTTGAAAAGCGTTTTTTTAATAAATTAAATCCAATATATTTATCTCTCACAAACTGTTTATCATTGTAACATTTCCTTAACAATATAAGTAAACATAAACTCTACGAAATTAAAATCGTCAACTGGCACTTGCCATCAGCACTTTTTAAGTATTTTCTATTTTATTAGAATTAGCTTCTACTTGGGGTTTATAATATGTTTGTTAGTAATATTGTGAATTTAACAAATAATATATGGATTAATTATATCACCAAAGTATGTATGTGACTCGAAACGACCGGCTTTTTTTATAAAGATACTTAATGTTAATAAAAATAGTTCAACATTATTGTGTACTTATGCTTCATTATAAAAGAAAATGAGTTTGTGCTAAAATAGGACTGGAACCAAAGAAATTTCGCGAAAAGTTTTCAGGTGATGGGTTTAAAAATGAGGATTTTCCGTGAAAACGCTCTGAAAGAAAGGATGTAATCGTCAAAATATAGACAGTGTTTGATGTTGACATGTGCCGTTATTTTAAATATACAAACTACGATGGAGTCACCGGGGATGGAAAAAAAATTAAATTATAAAACCGGAACACGCGCTAATATTTGTGTGAAAATTTAAGGGTGTGAATTAGGGAATAAGTATGGAATGTAATAAGATTGAAGAAGTGCTTAGTTTTTCATCACAGTTGCTCCTTTTTCCAAATATTTTCTAGAACGCGCTTAGTGTTTTTTTTACTAGAAAAATAAATAACTGTGGCGAACACTATTGACATAAGTGTTTATATTTCCTATTTCACAATTTAAAAAGTATACTATATTTTTAAAATATTTTTTGAAAGAATAAATGATTGATTCGATACGAGAATTTTATTTTAAATTGATTACAAATTTAAGAATAAACTTACAAGTCCGCAGACCCGAACAAAATGTCAAAAAATGTTTATTTGGGAAATTTCGTATTGTTATATACGCATGTCACATAGCATATTTGAACCCTCATAAGTTTCAACAGTTAATACTCAAGAACATTTATATGGATATTTCACAAAGGCCAAATTCCATTTCCAATTGTTTTAAATTTGTCCACTGGAGTATCGATAGAATGGATGAGTTACGAGGGTTTTAAAATTATGCCATGATTTTATATAAAATAATTTTTGAAAAATTGACAGCTATAGTTTCACATATTTTATAAGATATCTTAGTGAATATTAAATATTTTTGTATTTCGCATAAATAGCTCTTTGAAATAAAATCCGTCATGGAACATGAAATAGAAAAAAAATTTAAGACCACTAATTACCCTCTCTTTGTAATTAATTTATAACGTGAAAACTTTCTTCTAAATCTCATACTTCTTGAGAAACTCACGATATTTATACACATGTAAAAATATACCAGACAATTCATATTTGTTTGCCCTCATATTGTGAGTTCTACTAGAGCTTAACATATTTTTTATTCAATTAACTAGTCTTGCATGTATTAAATTATATTGTCAAGATTCATAATATTATCGAGATTCAAGCAAAAAAATATCCAACTAGAAGATGCCAACTGAATCTTATGAAGAAAGGTTAAATAGGTTTTTTTAGGATTTAGGATAGAAAGGTTAGCTAGGTACATCATCGATACATTTTTAAAATGGTTTACTTATTTTGCAGAATACCTGTTTCTACGTAGTATACTTATTTCGAAAGATAGATTCATTGCATTATCCACGAGCGAGTAAATCTGTATTCTAATAAAATATTTCGTGCAAAAATAGGCCGAGTCTCGTTATTGCTAAACTAAAAAAATATGTGATTCAAGAACAAATCTACATTGTAAAGTAAATATATTATAAATAATTTATTTTTAATCATTTTGAAGTTTTATTTTAAAATAAAAAAGACAGAAACAAAACGGGTCGACTTTTTGCTCCGAATGCATCATCTCGTAGCGACCTATGATAATTGTAAAAAATATAACATCGCAGTAAATTGTTACTGAACGATTAAGGAAATATAAATTTATGAGTATAAATCTAAAACTACTTAGTTTTTATATGATAAAGTACAAAGAAAACTATATGAAATATCACGAAAGAAATCAATAAAGAGATAGTTAAAAAATATAAATATAATTACGCAGAAATATAATTAACAGTTTTGAAAGCGATGTAATAAATTAGCTTAAGTTCGCGGTACTGTCTAAATCTTGACATCGACCATGATATTTCCAGCGATGTTTCGACACAGCTGCTTAACTTTGAAAAATATAAATATAATATGCAATATTATTTATGCTTTTATCTTCGAAGTTTCCAAAGTTAAAGTATCGTCATGATAGAGACATTTATCGCAACGTAAAATTTACAATTATGCATAAAATTTATACTGCATACTACACTATTTGACATAAAGAAATAGGATACAGCAATGGTGAATTACTACATTAGTAGCTTCTGATGGTAAATGTGATAATGTTTTCTTCGTTGATAAGTATTTATTCACATGTACTCGACTGTCATTCGGCGTTTTACATTATCCTTTCTAAAGTGCCATAGTGAAGTAAAATCACTAGTATTTAAGGACCCAAATTAATATGTTCCAGGTACTCACTGTTAAAGACAAAAAAAATATTTTGTAACCTTGAACTCTTACACTCAAATATATTATTAGAAATCGAGAGTTGTTTTTTGGACTGTTTGACGAGTATTTACAATGCATAGCAGCCCTAAATATGTCTTGTTAAATGAAAAAATATTGATAAGGTGACATTAAGAAACAAATACGCTCCTTTTGAGATATGCTCATTAATCGTGCGCTTACCTGTCCGGAGATGTTCCTATTATAAAATTAGTAACGACACTTCGAAACGATGTAGTCATACCTGTAACACTTATGACGAGTCAGAAGGCGGTACATCGTATTTTAACCCATATTATAACTGTGCCATTTAATTCCGTACCACTTGATTTTAAAAACTGCGTTTAATACTTTCGAGTGGTTATATTTATTATCCTACTTGTACTTTCAACATTCCGTCCTTGCGATCATATCTAACAGCCTCATGGTGTTTACATCGTTGGATTTATTTGCGTTTAGATGACTTGGGTGGAAATTTCAATATGATTCGGATGTAATATACAGATGTAATATATATATACGATGTAATATACAAACTGACATATTACAGCAATATATCAAAATGTTTCTATTTTTATCACCACACAATATTGATAAGGTATCTCAAGGTGAAATAGTGGTTCCATTTCCAATGTCTAATTTTTGTGTCCTGTTCGCGAAATATTAAGCTACAAAATGACTGCAATATTGCGCGCTTCCTAACTTTTAGCTATGCATTTGAAATATCGGAAACATTTGAAATAATGACATTTGACAAGAACATTAAAAAACATTTCGGCTAACTTGCACGAAGAGTTTCAATAGGTATAGACAACTACACGCAACTGACCAGTTCTATTTATTTTTCCTCTGCATCTTATACTCTGATATTCAATTTCTGTAATAAAATTAAAGTACAATAAAGTTACCATTTTTTTCAAGCATTGTCAGTTTCTCCACTTCAATGCTCATTTATTAGCATTTCGTAGCCAAGTGGTAAAATCAGAACCTTTGTAATTTTGTCGTATCCGTCTGTCCGTCTGTCTGTTCGTATGTCACAGCCATTTTACTCAGAGACTAAAGGCACTATATAGATTAAATTTGGATGACAGATGTTGTCTATGAAATGACGTCTGAAAAATTATATCCTGTATTTCGGTGGATACATCGACAAAAATCTCGGTAATTAATTAAATATTTTTCGCTATACAATGAAATAGTGGAAGTAAGAAAAAAAGTAATATAAGGAATGGTACCCCATACATGTAACTGAGGGATGAAAACAAAATCCAGTGCACATAGGCGTATGAGGAATGGTTAAATAAGTCTCCAAAATGGTATAGAGGTTTCAAAATCACTTTTTTATTTAAGTCAATAGTTGGTGAGATATGCGCTTCTAAAAACTTAAAAAAGTGCGTCGCCCTTCCCGCTCTAACTTTTCGACTGCTATGTATAAAATTCTGAACAGATTAAGGTAGTTGAAGTTCAAATAAATTCCCAAAAAAATTGGATTTGAATAAGATAAGTTGTTATAATTTTTGAGACATGGGATATTTTCGGTACCGACTGCAGAATCAACTTTGTTTTACACAATGTCTTTGATAAAAACAAACGTAGAAATTTAATTTTTTTGGTGCTGCAGAACCCTTCCTGCGGGAGTTCGACTCGCACTTGGCCGAGATAATTTTCTTTCAGATTATTCATGCAATAAGAACTTTAGCACTTAAATCATATCCTCATTTATTCGTACTGCATTTAGTTCCTATAGTTGCCACGTGATTAAGATTCGATTTGTACTGAAATTTCATTAATATTTAAACTATATCATTGGAAAATCCTGGTGCAGGAGACCAATATGTAATTCATTTTTTTAAAGGAAACTGATACATTTTCTGTAACAGTCTAGCTTATAAAAATCTGGATGTCAAAAGATTATATTGGGATATATTTAAAAATATATTAAATATATAGTCTTCGTTTCCATTTAACCCAAAATGTTGTTAATACTATTAAGAAAAGTTTCCGAAAACGGGGCAAGAAACAATTCATAACAAAATCAAACTAAAACCTTTTAATTAATTACAATATACAATTTATAATATTGTCCATTGTAAATATTGTCCACAATACAATTCATTAACAAAGTTTAACAAGTTCAACTGTAGAATTTGATTTAATCTTTTCGCCATTGTTTTCCATTGAAAGATGGAAACACGATTACGATACAGATTGAATCAAACTATAAGATAAATACCTAATATATTATGTAAAAATATTTTTCTTGTGACACTATGTAAAACGTCTCCACCGTAACATTCAAGGCAGACCTTCCATCGTAGTTGTTCTTAGGACACTTGAATTCCTAAATAAATATAATCTTGTTTTCAGTTTATGTTAACAAAGAAAACTCTGTTTTGAAATATGTCATGATTAGGCGTTAAGGCATAGTTAATCAATGCTTTATTCTTTTTATCATAGTTGGCATTTTCAATTTATATAACAAGCCGTCTTTCAAATTGAATTCAAATTATTATTATCGAGGGATCGTAGAGATGTATTCCTTACATCGAATTAATAAAATTGGAAAATTTGTTGCAGCGTAATTAAATCGTGTATAATCTTGATAACAGCAACCCGTGTACAACGTCGAGAAAACATTTTACGTAGATTACTATTTTATTAATACAAAACATATAACAACATCCTGTAGCAGACACTCGCTTAGTTCAGAGAGTATTTTGAATTGTACTCAAATGTACATTTCTATTTCGATTTGAAGTAGAGGGAGGTTCTTTTTCAAAATAAGAAAGTTCCTTTGTCTTCGGTCCCATTTACAATGCAATCCGCGTAATCGAGAGTACAGTACCAGCGCCACGGTAATCATGCTTTCTCATGATTACCGTGAAATATCAAGTTTTCAAAATAAGTTAAAATCTGAATGCGAGAGAGGAGGCGTGATGGTGGTCAATTTTTTTTATTATCAACACTCCACAACAGGCAGATGAACTTGCAACGTGAAGATGATCATGGTTTTGTGTCGTGTTTTTATGTCGACTTTAAGGCGACAGCCGCTTCACTCCGAGTAATTTGATAAAAACTTCATGAATGTATTGGGAAAATTTATATGCTTTCTATAAACATTACTACCTGAATAGTGATTTTGGTATCATATTTATTGTGGCACTGTAATTTTGTAGTTCAGGACACATTTACATTGTTATTGTCAATGGTATTTTCAGTTTTGTAGAATAAATGCCAGGGCAACGAAAAGTTATGGAGTGGAATAAAATATCGATTACCTTCTTTTAAAATTTGCTATATTAATAAATAGCGTAATGAGTAAAATTACTTTCGTAATTTTATTCATACGTTACTCTTATATTCATCGATTACAAATACTATTATAAAGTAGAAATATGCTCTTTGAAATAAGTAAGCTTGTGTATGACGAAATAAGTCTTCTTTGGGTGTAATTACAACCTATTTTTTATTCTCTGTCTTGACAGTTATAAGTATAGAAGGTATGTAGTGTATATTGGTATCAATGAAGTTGCATGTACTGTATAACATTATTTGCTGGAATTATAAGGTACTTAATATACAAATCCCGAACCGTTGTTTTAAATGCACACCATATCTCCTTGAGTATTAAAATCAAAATATTTATATTGATTTTCTGCACTTTGATGTTCACTGGTCGGCTATTTTTATGAATAATATAAATAACTTTTATTTTTAAAATTTCCCCAATAACTAAAGTTAATCGGTTCTTGAGAATAATAAGTAGAGTAAGACGAGGAAAACTCCTTTAATAATGCGTAGTGAAGCAAATTATTGGTTATAAAATATATTTTTAAGGATATACAATTTGTTAGGTTGGTACGCTTCTATCGAAATTTGGGAATATAATCATCAGCCATTTAAAAATTTGATTACGTAATCGTGTTATTTTGTATTTCGTGATATGACTCAATATCACACGGTTGTCAATAAAAGACTCTCGTTAGTATTAAAATAAATTCGTATCTGTACCCATGCATTGCTCGACAAAAAAATGTGAAAGTAATGTTCTCTTAAAGTAACCCACAGAAAGACCACCTATACTTAAGTAATGAAACATTCAATGTTCGTGTTGTCTCGCGAGTAGGAGCTATAAACATAAAATTTAAATAAATCTTATTTTTAACACCTTTAATTAGCCTCACTTGTACGTATGAATATATGGGATCTCTCAATAAAATTTTCACGCTCCTTCAGATCTCAGATTTGTTTAAAATTTTGTACACATATCAAGAACCGATGACAATGCGAAATTAAAAAAATAAAATTACATTGAAAAATGTAAAAAAACCTTTTATTAGCCTTTAGTAGAAATTTTGAATATGAAAGTTTGCCATAACATAAAAAAAACAAAATTATGTTTAAAAAGAAACTAATAAAAACGAAACTATAAAAAAATAAACTTGACTCTGTCCAAAAAACTGAAAAGTAGGAAAACAAGTTATATGTATATAATTTCACTAAAAGACAATCGTCACTGAATTGCCAACCATGGTCGGCGTTAAGTTTTGATATGTCAAATTGTTTTTCCAGTAAAACGTGTGTCAAAAAAGAACATCATCTACCGCTTCACAACACAGTGACGATTATCTTACAGTGATATTATGATTACCGAACCTGGTTGTACTTTTCAGTTTTTCTCGACGCAGTCGTGTTTTAGGTTTTTATAGTTTCGTTTTTATTTTACCCTTTTTCGTAGCTTATTTTCATACATATAACTCAAAACCAGCACACAGAACTTTGTATTTTTATTATTTATGATAAACTTGGCTACTTTTTTAAGGTTTATGAAAAAATGGCTGAAGAAACCTCATAATTATTTTTAATTTGGCTAACTTGTTTCTATTTTTAAGTTGGTTCTACTTTCAGTTTTTTTCGAAGCAGTCGAGTTTTAGTTTATAACAACTGATATCAAACACTTGACGTTTTTTTAAATGAAAGTAAATTTTTAGTCAATCACTTTATTCTTGTTTTAAGTTACATCGAGTTTTAAGGCATACTTTGGCTATTGATTACATTTTTATAAGTACTTAAAGATTATTTTTTAGTCCTTATTGCTACCAAAGCATATTTTTTTTTAAATTGTAAAATTTAAATTATTAAATGTGAATATATTTATTTTTGTTAACAAATTACCCCTTTTAATTATTAAAAAGCAATAATTTCTAGATTACACACTGGCAAAATATCACCATTCATAATTTTATTTTAATAGGAAATAATTTAAATTTTGAAAAATTAGAGGAAAAAATTAAATTAAATTTTTTGATGCTAATGTAGTGAGTTTATATCGATCAATAAAATAATTTAAACCCATTCTTCGCAAATTGCTAGTCATGTAGAAAATATTTATATAATTGATTTTTTTTTAATTGCTAATTCTTAGTCGCGTTTGAATTTTTCAAATTACGGATAAGATTTTTTTCATTATTTTCGCTCATGCAATATTTATGAGATAATACCAAATATTTAATTCACAACACACAATTAAAAGTTTTGTGCGTGTCATAGTTTGGACGGTAATTTTAATTTTATCCAATTGAAAAATTATGGGAAATACATAATCCCTATTTTATCAAGATATATATATATATATATATATATATATATATATATATATATGTATATATATATATATATGTATGTATGTGTATATATATATATATATATATATATATATATATATATATATATATATATATATATATATATATATATAGTCGAACGCGGGATATAGGAAATTATTTATTAACTTCACATCTGACGAAAGAGCATCATCTTATGATATGAAAGATTATAGTATTCAAGTTAAATATTTGCAGTTTAGAACTATAGAAAATGGCTGAATTGTATGTATGTACAAATCCGATTTAGATACAGTTTACTGTAAAATATTTGTGACTTAGGGGGCGCCGCAATAAATATTTTGTTGCAAACTTATGTACCCATTTATTTTCCAAACGGTTTGACTGATTTATATAATGTTTTCTGCAAAATATTTGGTACTAATTGGCGATAGTTCTCAGATAGATGTTACGGTGTTATCTCAACAGGGGGCGCTGCAATATTTATATTGTAGACTAATGTTTCCATCTATCTACAAAATAGTTTGATCGACTTAGACACAGCATTCTGTAAATCGGGACTAATCGACGATGGTTCTTAGATAGGTGTTATATTGTTAGTTCGCCAGGGTGCGCTGTAATATTTTGTTGCAAACGAATGCTTCCATTTTTCTCCAAAACCCTTTAACCGAATTAGATACGGTTCTCGGTAAAATATTTGTGATTTAACAGCGAAGACTGTAAATCCGGTGTTAAACTCGTCAAGAGGCGCTGCAATAAATATTTTTGATTGATCTAGATTAACTACTTTGTGATCTTTCTTTGGATTCGTCGATGTGTGATCCACGTAATATGTTTCTCAAGCGCTCTAATTCTTCCAATGCTATGCTAATGTGTGGATTACTGAAGAGTTTACTTTGATTTAGATCAGTTATTATTACGCCGTCGAAAGATCGTACTTTATTAAGAGCTTGCCTTTGGCGAATGTTTTTGTAGAAGCCTTGCTATTAAGATTAATAATAAAAAGCAAAATTAAAATATTGATTAAGCCCATGACAAAAGTAAACGTTTTAATCGAAAAAGTATAAAATAAAAAGCAAAATTTGAAATTTTGAAAAAACCCACGACGGATGTAGTCGTTGTAATTTAAAAATGACTAAATAATTCGTTTGAAAATCCACCAAAAGAAAGTAAGAACCTCTTAATATAATTACAAACCCAAAAAAATCCGTCGGGGCTGCCATGCCCTGACTATGCCTAAAATTGTTCACTTCTATCAGTTCATGACTAATTGAAATACTCTTAGGTACGCAAATAACTTTTCCATGCTGCTACAATATAATTAATATTGGGAACGTAAAAATCAATGGACACTTTAATATTTTGAGTGACATCGCGTTAAAACACTTTAATTACAAACATCAAACATATTAGAGTGAAAAAACCGCCTCGTAAACTTTCATTATTCAGTTGTGTAATTGTTTTCAACACTCATTTGTAATTTGGTACGTGTTTGGTGTTATTTCAATTTTTATATTGACGTTTTTCTTATGTTTTCAATCACGTTAATTTTTAAACTACGAAATAAATAATATTTCTTGTTTTATTGTATCTAGAATTCCACCACTAAAATAAATTTATCCAGATTTAGACCTAATTACCGTAAAACATATTCAAATAAAAAACGTCTTCACCCTGTCGTTTATTTATCATTTCAAGTAAAATTAAGCAATAAAACGAAAGTCAGTAGTATTATGACCCCATATATTTGCATAATATTACTGTTACACATGACGTCTAAGCTATTACTGTACCTTATTCCATCAGAGTAAACGACGAATCTGAACTTCAGTTAATGAAATGTTCTCAGTAAAGTTCGGAATACATTTAAACATTGCTTCATCATTTGAGATAAACAAACTAGGCAAAGAGAAGATAAATGTTTAATTGAGTTTTAAGGCCAAACTATTTTCCATTAGTATTCTACCATCTAATTGTACCACGCTGCACTCGACCATAAACAATAATTAAGTTACTTTAAAATACGGAAATCTTAAAAAAGGATTGGTTTTATTTTTCTTTCGTCGTAATAAAAATTGTATGGATATTTTACTTTAAAGCGACTATAATTTTTCCGCAACATTTTATTTTCAGATGACGTTTTAAAGATATTTTATAAGAGATGTTGAAAACTGTTTCGGATGGACGCACTAACCAAATCAACAATCGGGTGGCCGCGGTTTCGTAACCCCTAGTGTGATAACCGGCAGCAACATAAAGGGATCAATTAGAGACACATAAAAAGGGTCACAGCGCTGCAAAATTAGAGTTATCAGAATAGTCAACGATCAGTTCGAACTTGAAAGTTCAACTTCGAATTCGCCACAGTTCTAGCAATAGTATAATTTGTAATTAGTAACTAAATAATAAAGAAACTGTCTTACAACGACAAGGAGTATCCATTGGAAATTGACCGTAGGAGCTCTCTCCTGACTGCATAGCCAACAGCAATATAAATATGGTGAACGTCGAATCCTCCAATCCAGCAAGTTAAGTGCGGGACTCTGGCTCTATCCCACACAAAAACTGTTATTTAATGTCGAGTGTTAATCGGGTATTTTCAGATCTCATGACTCATATTCAAAATGTAAAAAACCTTCTTAACTTTATTTATTTTTACCTTCAGTAATTATCCATCTGGTGTATTATAAACTCAAAACTGTTTTTATAACAATTAAACAGTAATAAGTGCGCAATCTCCTGTAAAAGACTATTATTAGTATTTTTTCCTAATTCTTTCATGAAACATTTTTATATTTATTTGACTGGTTTATTAAGTAGCGTAATCAGTTACATCGTAATTTATTTGGTTTTGTCTGTTTATAATTGGTCAGGTTTTGATACTGTATAATAATTTATAGCTATAATATCCGGGAAAACACCAACAATAGAACAGGTAATTCATTAAAATTGGATAAAGATATTCTTAAGTTTGGTAACCGAAAATAAATAAGAAAACTAATTTTTCTTCAAATAATATTAATTTTGTGTTCAGGGTTGTAGATCAACTTTAGGTTCAATAATTTTCAAAACTGAAAAATACTAAAAGGATATTTAAAGATATTGGAACAATAACGAAGTATGACGTAGACAAGTAAATAAAAATCTGGAAAGACAATACAATTACATAACAAACATAGACCCGGTTGGGGAATTGCTAAGTCTTCTTAATAACAATTTCCTGGATAGCGCCTTATATGAGTGTCTTCATTTTCAAAAATCTTTAGGTTAATAAAATACCTTTGTCGACTGTGACGATACTAATAAACAACTTCCTTGGTTACATCGCACACAAAAAGGATGTCGTGGAGAGGGTCCTACTTCAAGATCGAGCGAAATTAAAAGACACTTGATTGATCCTTAACGATCACAAAAGCATTAACATAACGCTCCATCATTGAGTGTTTTCGTAATGCATTTAAGTGAAGACGCGTAGCAGTAACGGTTACATTTTTTGAAATGTCAAAATCTTTGACCCCAACCATTATGATAACAATGTACGACTAGGAAGAATACTATAATAATTTATATCCATTATTTATTTTATTTATTTATTTATTTCTGTAAATTTAGAAAACAAAGTATGCAGTGGAGACTTATTGCTACAGCAATTACTTATTGCTAGAGCAATCTCTTACAGCCAACCACAATGAATTGGATGAGAACGTTAAGTGCTGTGGCAGACTGTAAGTGATTTTTAAACATTAATTAATTTTACTTAAAAAATAATATGTATAATAATATGTGGTAAAAAAATAATATTAATTAAAAACCAGAGCAAAACGACACTTTAGAAGTAGGAAGGGACAAAGATGGGTTAGAATGGAAGGAACTGGGATCTACTAAATTATGATAGATAATGTATTTTCAGACGACTTTTGAACACAGCCAACGAAGACGCACTTTGTATATTTGTAGTCAGTTCATTCCACAATCGAGTAGAATGTACGATGAAGGATTAGCCATAAAATTTCGTTCTATGTTGAAGGATTAGGAGGGTATTTTTGGGATCATAGTTCGAGGTCATGGAATGACAGTTATAGGAATCTAGATTTAAGATATCTAGGTGTAACGAGATATTACATAAAAATGATAGATGATGAAGATTGCGTCGATCACGAATCTTTAACCATTTAAGACGTGAATGATACTCGGATATATTGTCGAATTTTTTAAGACCGAAAATGTGTCGAATCCACAGGTTTTGAAGTCGTTCTAAATTATTGAGAAAATATTCATTTAGATTAGAATAGCACACATCCCCATAATCAAGAATAAGCTGAAGTAAAGTTTGACATGATATTATGTCATTATGTCCTGTGTCATTTCGTAAAATTGAAAAAAAGCAAATATGTATTTAAAAATTTGGCTATCTATATTTTAGAAACTATAAAAAAAGTCAGAATTTAATTGCAAATAAACTTCTATATATATACATATAATACAATTATAAAAGAGTGAATTCTGTAAATAGAAAATATTTCCAAAAGAAATGTGAAGAATGATAGCAGAAGCCTTTAAAACCTGTTTAAGAATTTTTCCGTCTGTCTGTCTCTATGTTAATTTGTTCGTTAGTCATACGAAATCTACTAGAGGGATTTTGATGGAATTTATAATAGTTATCTTTTATACCCAAGAGCAACATATGAGATATACAAAAAATGTATTATTTTTTAAAATTTTTCCAACATTAATACATATATTAAAATAGTAAAAACAGAAAAATCTTAGCATTCATTATTTTTAGATAGGGAACCATAAAAAGCAAGAAAAGATAACACAATTTTTTTTTTCAAACTTGCATCTGTCTTTTCATTACGGTTCATTTAAAATCTACGAAAAGTAGAGGTGGATATCTCAATTGTCTTCCTTAGAGCCAAATCTATCAGTAAGATTATTTGTATTAATAATTTTAGAGACTTTGTACATTATACAGCATCTCAATAAATTTAGAGACTTTGTACATTATGCAGCATCTCAGTCTGACATTGTACATTGTACATTGTACAAAGTCTCTAAAGTTATTTAGAATATTTAAGTAATGCAAATACAAATAAAAATCAATGTATGCTGTACAATGTCAGAAAATTTAAGAATCAAATTAAGTTTTCGAATTATCATATGATTGTTTTCAGGAAAAACAAAAGAAAATTAAGTAATTTCCCTTTTTTGTCCTAGACTAAAAACTACTACTTTTGTACTAGACTAAAATCTACACTACACATTTAAAATCAAATTAATGGACAAAAATAAAACTTTATATAGGACCGCTTCAGTATATTTAACTTAACTTGTTGATAGTAATTTACAGTTAAAGATAGAACGTGATTGATTACCATAATTTATACGTAACAAATCACAAAATCGTTGTTACTGGAATATTTTTGAAATTTGATCTTCACAGTTAGATGTTGTTGCCATATTTATATATATGACATATTTAGCATTTGCTGGCTTATGAAACTTTTTGTTCTTATAATCTTGTAGCTCGAAAACATAAGATTATAATTTCCGAACATTTTGAATTTCGCTACTACATATTTATTAGAAGATGCAATTATATTAGAGCTACTCTATAAAAATAGGATAGTTGAAATTCTTATAGATTTGATCGCATCTAAATATTTAAGTGCACGAAACATTAAATCTTACCTGGGAGGCAATTAAACAGTTTAAACTGACCGCAAGTGCTCACAGATGTGATTAATTTTGCCATAACAGAAACGTAACAGCCCGTAAATGGAGTGATAATTTAATTCAAAATGAACTAACACTTTCAGTCTACGAGTTTAAATTTATTTTATGCGTAAGTCTGGACTGCAACGAATGAAAAATATTCTTATGTGAATTACTGTCACAAAAACGAGAAAGAGTAACAGATAATAGTTTTATTATTTCTGTTTTGGTTGCAGATTTTATTGTGAGTTCAAAAAATATTTGTAAGATACTTATAAGATTTTCCTGCTTGTAATTTAACATAGACAAATTTACTCTAGAACTGAATGGCTGTTATAGTAGAAGGAAAAGATGTTATTGTACAAAACAATTTATTTGATTTGATGTTAAGCTGAGATTTTCTGTTTGCCTTCAAATCTAATTCAACAATAATATGAGGTCTATTTTAAGAATTATAGGTATGTCAAATGCGATCTGTCAATATTCAACAAATAACATATTTTATTAATAAATTGCTATATTATTAATTAATGGCATATTAATAATTAATGGCGAGAATAACCAAAAAATAGAAATCTATCCCATTTTCCAACGTCACTATATAAAGACTGATTAGTGTAATTGTCGGCGATGTTTATAATTAAGTTAATATAACAAGCTGATTACTTATTGGGTCTGAAACGTTATTCACGTTCCTTTTTTAGAATTTAGTTTTATTCAGAGTATTTATAAATATTTCCCAAGCTGAAATTTTATCTTATTCACTTTTTCACTGAAAGTGAGTCTGTATTTGATATCTAATCTCATAATGCTAACCTTTTGTCTTCCATCAACACTTTGCTTTGCGTGCAGACGGATCGCAATCTCTTAATAAAAGTATTGCTTTCATACTAGATTACTTCGAAACTTTCATCAGTAAATCAATAATTTTCAGATATTCTTTTCAGATTATCTGTACCAATGGAATAAAATAATTTATGTTTACGCCGGTTATATAATAATATTAACCTATTCCTAGAATATTCTATTCTGAAAATAAAGTCGTAAAGAATGTTTTTCATAAACAAAGATTTTACAAAAAAAGTTTAAGTAATAATTGGACATAATTGTATAAATCTTGGATTATTTTATAAATATATTTGTGTGGATTTGTGACGTTAGGGGGACTTTTAGACGAATCGCTGATATATGTTTGTATTCTATATCCGAAATAATGCTTGAAAACGTATTACATTTCTTATCTGCAAACGTATTGAATGTTAAATTTTATCTGAAGTGAAGGTTTCACGAAAATATGGTGCTGGTAGCATTTTTATTACATTTTGTCTTGATTCAAAATTATAGACGTCATTTTTGGGTTTATATTTTTAATTTTTGTCTCAAGATTACAAGTAATAATATTATGCTCCATTTAGTACAAAGCGTCGTAATAAAAGTTGTTTCGAAAAGATATTTAAATTTAAATGATAAAATATTAAACCAACCATCTAATGCAGACTTATATTAAAAATATATTTCTGCTGAGAGCAGTTTCAATGTTTATATTTCCTAACAAACGCCAACCATGCTAATCTGCGTTTCCTATTCTATAACGAAATTTTGCGAGCAACTCTTCCAAAGGCTTTGCGTTCACTTATTGTCATCGAACGGTCCTTGCCATTCCTACGCCGGCATTTTTATCCTGAACCAAATACTTCGATATTAGTCAATACAGCACCATCAAAAGATAATTGTGACTTGTGACTTTTTCTTGGTCTATTTTCTGGAATATCCAGGACTTTCAATTATGTTGCACATTTTCAACCATTGTATTGTATTATAATCCAAATTTTTGAAACAATTTAGGTGATGTGTTTTTTACAACATGGTCATCCGCTGATAAAATTATTACTTTTGCATTGTTACGTCAGAATTCTTTTCGACCCATATTGATTTTAACAATTATTTCCGAAATGTGCGCATTAACAGTGTGATGTTCAAGAATAACGCTAAAATGAATTAATGTAAGGAGGAAAATACTTACTCTTTTTTTGAAATTAATATTTATTCTAAATATCTGAAAATTAGGATATAGAGGCATTTTAATATCCCTAATCAGATGGCCGACACAAAATGCAGTAACTTCAGATACAAATAATTTGTTTCTGTATTATTATACAGTGGAAGAGATTATTTTTTTTTCCAATAATCATAAACTGTTGCTATGCGATGCGATGTTTGTAGAAATGAAATAGCGTTACTTAATAAGAACAGATTTCGCCCAGAGTTCTGCCTGTCCCTAATTAGTTGACCACGGCCGTTATATATATAACGTTATTTCGTTTTGATAAATATCGGAAACAGTACATTTGATTTTCTATTTTAGTATATTAATTAACAAAAATCTCCTCAATTAATTAATCTTAATTATTTTTTCTCATGTGGTGTAGGTAGATACATCATCTAAATAATATAATAATACTATCATGATAACATCTCACATCAAAATTAATCCCTTACCAAGTTTGTTCTGGAATCGGTATGGGATTAATTTTGCTGTATTATTTAGTTTAGTAAAATCAAATTTTAATATCCTTTAAAAAACTAAATAATTTTCAGTCAGATATCAAAGAGATAACGTGACATATTTTCTACTTTAATGATTTTTTCGTAACACAGAACGCAAGTTAAAAAGTTATTTTTAAGAAAATTAAATACGAAATATTTATCTCTTATAAACTATTTGTTTTTTCTGTTGACGAAACAGGTAGACAAAACTCTACGAAAATCATCTTTTCGACTGGCATTTGCCATCGACTCTTTTTTAAGTATATCCTATATTATTAGAATTAGCTCCTACATGGGGTTTATAATAAGTTGGTTAGTAATGTTGTGAATTTAACATAAAATATATCATACATACACCATACAATATACACGAAAGTACACATATAACTCGTACTTGACCGGCTTTATTTTACATAAATATTTAATTTTAATAAAAATGTTTAACATGATGTTTTACTTATGTTTCATTTTAAACGAAAATGAGTTTGTGCTAAAAGGAGGGCACATTGAATGCAGTGAAAATTAGGTCGTTATTAAAATTTCGCGGAATTTTTTCACGTGACGGGATTAAAAATGGGAATTTCCCGTAAAATCGAGGTGCCAGAAAGGGTGTAATTGTCAAAATATAGACAGTGTTTTATGTTAGTATGGCCCCGTTATTTTAAATATATAATCTATGATGAAGGTATGAAAAAAAAATTTAATTTTAACACCGGAAAATACGCTAACATTTTTGTGAAAATTGAAGAGAGTGTATCAGAATACATATGGATAACAATTAGTTGATAATTTTTCATCACAGTTGCTCATTTTTCCAGATACTTTTCAGATCACGTTCAATTTTATTTGGTATCTAAAAAAATAAATAATTGTGATGAACACTATTTACATAAATGTTTATTTTCCAATTTTTGAAGCAGCATTCCCTTTTATTTATTTTTTCTTAGTACTAAATTATATTCTTACTGTTAACTTTAACGAGATAAACGGATTTACTTACACAATTTAAATGGCGTGCTATATTTTTAAAATAACTTGTGAAAGGACAAGTAATTGATTCGATACTAATATGTTTTCAAAATTGATTAAATATTTGGGAATAAATTTACAAGTCCGCAGACCCGAACTAAACGACAGAAGTATGTACATAAAATTCGTATAGTTATAATCGCATGGTATATTTGAACTCTCACATGTCTCAGTAGTTAACACTCAGGAACCTTAATACGGTTATATTATAAAAGAAACTTAGTTTCCAATTTTTTTTATTTTTTTAAAATTTCATTTGTCCTATGTGGTATCGAATGAATGGATGAGTTCTAAGCATGCTAAAACTATTCCAGCATTTTATATGAAATCGTTTACGAAAAATTACTGAAAAAAAGGAAAAGTATTACCACACGACATCTCTAAAACTAGTGAAATCAAAAAGCAACAAAATTATGAAATAAAACCAGTCCAGCACGAATAGGCTTCTGTACATATTTAAGCACTTATAAACGTTGAAGGATACTTAGAACATCCATTAAACTATTTACAAATATTAATTTTTCACAACCCAAATATATTGTCTACTGTACCTTTCACAGTCTTAAAACAAAACTTATAATTTAAGAAATCCAAATTTACAAGTGTAAACCTAAAACTACTCAGATTGTATATGAAATAAACTGGCTTCAGTTTAAATCTGCCTAGATTTGGACATCAACTATGAAATTTCCAGCCGTGTTTCGACACAGCTGTTTAACTTGAATAATATTTAGGAAAAGTACATGTATCATAAACGTATGTGACAACCATTTTACTCAGAGAATAATGACACTGTATAGATTAAATTTGGTTGGTAGTTGTTATGTATGAACCTCTATATAATGAAATAGTGGAATTATGACAAAAATAATATAGGGGGTGGCGCTTCATACATGTAACTGAGGGATGGAAACAAAATCTAGTTCAAATAAATATGTGTGGTATGGTTAGGTAGGTCCTAAAAATGATATTGAGGTTCTAAAATTACTTTTTTATTTATTTAAGTTAAAATTTTTGGTGAAATAAACGCTTCTAAAGTGTTAAAAACGGTTGAATATATTTGGTGTTAATTTTGTAGAAATTCATTATTCACAATTAAATGAAACTACGTGATGTAGTATTTTTTCTACTTTCTTTAATTTCTTTACCACGACCTAGGTTTCGTTGTATTACAACATCTTCAGGTGGGATATTAGCAAAGATTAACTCTTAGCAAGAACCAACAGTATTTATATGTTTCAAACACAATAGCGGAAACCTGGTTTGTGCGGATTTTTCCATTGTTTATGTTAGTGAGTTTATTGCAGGGACGCAGTGTAGGTTTTATTATATTACCGAGAGTTTTCCAATATACCAGTATTTTAGTGAGGATAATAAATTCAATTGTTATTATTATGTGAGGTTATACAATGCAAACTTTACGGTGTATATAGTTTAATACAAAGCACAGTACACTTTTAAAAATAGATTAAAATTAACACAAAAACTGTTTAAATATTGAATCAAGGGTAATTTTTGTCACGAGAACGGTGTAGTTTTAAAACAAGAGGCGATTTCATCAGCCACTGTATTATAGATTGTAACAATATATTTATAATTTTAAATAAGCTCGAAATTTTAAATATTTTATGAAATATTTGCTCTTTAACAGAGATTTCAAAATTTTGAGAATTTAATATTTCTTGAGAGATTAATAAAGATATTGGAAAAAAAATTCCAAAGTATTTACGCATTTACTCATAATTTTATGAATATTTCA
This sequence comes from Druceiella hillmani, assembly GCA_039881145.1. Taxonomy (NCBI): domain Eukaryota; kingdom Metazoa; phylum Arthropoda; class Insecta; order Lepidoptera; family Hepialidae; genus Druceiella; species Druceiella hillmani. The sequence goes on along the minus strand of JAYKKI010000003.1, from coordinate 38,033,411 downwards.
TTTAAACAAAAAAATAGGTGTGACAACTTGATATAAAAAAATGCCGACAGGATAATTTTTTGATGACAATTTTGTGATGTTTGCTGAAAAGTCGTTTGTTGATGACAATTTTGCGATATTAATGTCGCAAAGATCATTTGTTGATGACAATTTTACATTAAAAGCGAGGTCAAAAATTCGTTTCCAAATTTTAGAGGAACCAAATGGATTTTTTTAAAAAAGACTTATTAAAAATTATTTCAGGATGAAACTAAAATATACCCACACCCTGCAAATTTCAATATGTAATATATATCATATCTTCACCGCAAAATTTAAGGCAGTCCATTTATTGCAAGTAAAAACTACACTTGTATCTCTTAATAAATATGACCTTGTTTTAAATTTACATTCACATAGATAAATTTATTTCAAAATATATCAAGGTTAGGCATTTAATGCTTATTCTGTTTATTACTTTTAGCTTTTCCATTCTTAAACATAATTCGTCACTCAAATTGTCTTTCAAATTACCATTATCGAGAAGTCGTCGAGAAGGAAGACGTTGGATTTAATGAATGTAAAATATTCGTTTTGACGTAATTAAATATCGCTTAATTAGAATTTGCAGACGGCAACTCGTACACAACGTATTGAAGAAATTGTACGGAGTCTATATATGAACACAATAACGTTAAATTATGCATTCATGGTAACCGTGTATACCAATGATCACTATGAAATATTAAATTTTCAAAATGATATAATGCATACTCGGCTCCGGGTGTTAAATCTGAATCTGGATTCGTGGGAGGAGGCGTGGTGGTCGTCAATCTTTTAATATCTCCTCTCTAAAACAAGTGGATGAAATTGCGCCGTGAAGATATTCATGGTTTTATGTTATGTGTTTTTTATATCACTTTGCTGCGTGACGACGACTGCTTCATTCGGCATAATTTGTTTCAGAGTAAGCTTGTGTAGAAAGAAATAAACCTTCTTTGGATATGATCACAATCTCTTAGTTATATTTTATGAAAGTTATAGTAACAGAAGTTACGTCGTGTATATCAATATCAATGAAGTTCCGTATACTATACAATATTTGCTAGAATAATATAAAACTTTACGTAAAAATCTCACAAGGTTGTATTAGATATACACCGTATTTCTTTGAGAATGAAAATCCAAATATTTGTTTTGATTTTCTAAACGTTGATGTTCACTGCTCGGCTGCTTATTATATATGCTACTTATATATTATAAATAACATTTAATTTAAAATTTCTCCAACGAAAGTTAATTATTCTCAAGAAAGCAAGTAGAGGAAGGCAGGCAAAGCTCTTTTTAATAAAAAGTGAAGCACAATATTGGTTGTGATATATTTTTTGGAGAATGTATAATTTATTAAGTTAGTTAGAGGCGTACTAACTCTTGGAATATATTCAAGTCTTTTAAATGGGGAATATAATCCTCTATCGTTTAAAAATGTGTTTGATCACGTAATCATATTATTTTCGCTTACATGAGATAACTATATGTCACATAATTATCAAGGACATTCTCTAATTATTACTAAAATTAATATATGATAGAATCATCTTGAGGCTGTATCTAACCACTGGTCGATATAAGCCATTGCTAATCTCGGATTTTGTTCTTCAGGGTCAATCCGAGCATAGCTCCTTCCATCCCTCCTTCAGCCACTCTAAGTTTCTGGATCAGGCCGACCATTAGTGTCTATGTTTCAACGCTGTAGATTATTACGGGTAGAACGCACTAATTATAGAAACTTTAACGACTGTAAAATACTTATTATAACAATTAATATAATACGTATGGTAAAATTTGTTGATATTCCATTACTAAGAAAAGAGCAGGTAAAAATTTATAGCGAGGAATTTATATCTAAGTTATCTCTGCGACAAATTGCAAAGAGGGTTTAAGGCGACCCACAGAAACCATGCACACAGATAATAGAATATTCAATAATCGCATTTAACTCTATAACGAAACCGCTAGTAACGATAAGTAAAATAATCTTATTTTATTAGTTTCACTTGTATATATTCATGTATATATGCCCAATGTAAAGGAATCTTTCCATTAAAATTTCACCCACTTTCAGACATTAGAATTATATAAAATTGCACAAGTATTAAAAACCGATCACAATAAAATAATTTTAAAAATTTAAAATTATTTTTTCTAGTCTTAAAACCAAAATATTAAATATAAAGTTTTTAAGGCTTAAACAATTAAACTATAGTTAAAAAAACTAAAGAACACGGCATTGTAGCAATATGAACATAAAAATAAAAAATTGTCTTCAAACATATATAATTTTGGTCAAGAGAGAAAGGACATTTTACAAACAACTTAATTTTTTGAATAAGCTTAAAATAAAAATAGACTTAACTTCGATGAAAAAAGCGTGGGATGCAATTTACGACAATTGGTATTAAGAACCCTACTACTAGTTTTTTTCCATTAAAGTTAATTTTTTGGTTAATAATTTTATTTAATTTTTTTTTAAAATCGCTTACGAAATACCCCAGTTAATTAATAAAAGATAACAACTTCTAGGTTACACACTGTCGAAATATCATTCATATTTTTTATCACGATTTTATTATAATAGGAAATAATTGACTGTATGACAAGAAATATGGAAAAATTAAACTTTTGACTTTCGATACTAATGTCAAGAGTTAGAAGAAGAAAAAATATATTAAACTGATTTTTCGCAAAAAAAAAAAAACAAAAACGCTAGAGGGGTAGATAATATTTTTATAACTTATTTCTTGTTTCTTGTTTTTTTTCTTTATTTCTTGTTTCTTTTTAATTATTAATTCTTAGTTGCTTCTGAATTTTTATAAACACGAAATTTCTAAATATAGATAAGATATTATGCATTATTTTTGTTTAGCCAAGATTTACGAAATATCAAATATTTGATTTACTTAAAATTATAAATTTTGATTTTGGAACTATTTAAGAAATTTAAATGAATTTTATAATCTTCTATCGGTAGACAAAATGTATTTTTAAGTAAACAGGAATGTACAACAAATGTAACAACAAAATTATTTAACTTTTTTATGTTTATCATAGTTCGGGTGTTAAATTCATGCGATCGATAAATTATAAGAAAAATGTATAATTTCAATTTTAGCAAAAGGGTAATACATTAATTAGTTCTTAATATATTTACTCCTATGCAACAATCATTACTTTAGTAGTATAGGTGTCCAGAACAGTAGTGGTGTATTTACGAATTCATGGTTCCAGCGGGATGACACTTAGAAACCACATAATACGAAAGTGTTTAATAACACTCCATCAGCGCTGTTTATCAGATTTCGATGTCTAATGGTTTAATGATATGAATAATGTTAATAGATTTTCCGTCTTGAATATTATTTTTATCTTCATAATGCTTTCAGATTCACGTTTACACATTTTAACACTTTCAAAAGCAATAATTTTTCCGTAGATTTGTTTGTAGTATTTATGTAAATGCCTAACCTTCTCGCAATATTATTTTTTTTATTTTTTGTAAATTTTTCAGAGAATTTTAAATTATTTTGTTTGAACAAAGTTCTATTAGTTTTAAGAGGAGTCATACGGAAATCTTAGTTTAAAATTTTCCCCATATTACTGTTTATATGTAACGTATGTGTAATATACATATTCTCAATAATGCCGTGAAAAAGGGTCATACATCCTTATAATGTCATGAAAAGAGGGCATCAGGACTTTAAACGAAAATAAATAAACTTACGTTGTCCCTTATTTCTAAGGCTAAAGCTGATCCGAGAAAACCTGAAAAAAATATAACGCTTTAAGTTGGCTTGAATGACTTTCAAATTCAACTTGAAAAAAAAATAGTCTTGATATTTTAGTATTTTAAACGAGTAAGGTAAATCTAAAAATTTATGCCCTCATAACATTTTTGTTTTAGCTACTTCTTTATATTTTTGGGCAGAATATTAAATTTCGTACCCTACGTTTGGAATGTTTTAGTTAGTTCCATCAGCACATACCACTTTCAAACTTCTTTGAAAAGTATAAAATATCAGCATGTGTTGTATATTGAATTATTACAGAAAATTTAGCCACTAGAAATTTGTTAACAAAGATGTCTTGATTTATTTCGCTCAGAATTCTTGGGTAAAGAAATTTATTACCCTTTTTTATAATTTGCTTTTAACAATGTAGTCGTCATCTTGGTGTGTTGGGTTGATCGCAAGACTTACGGTCGTTGAGTGCTCAGTGCACCGCGGCGACCCGGGTTCGATTTTCGGCCACTCATTAAGCGGGACTGGAGAAGTCCAACCTTTCGAAGCTCTCGTAAACCATTTTTTCATTTGAGATCTTTTTCATATCATGTGGACACTACTACAACAACAACAATATATTATTTCGTTTATTTAATACTTTTTCTACGGTAGCAGTAGGCAGTAGTGTAAACTTTTTCTTCCATTGTCTAATTTATACATCTCCAAGAAGGAAAAAAATGCTATTATTTAATTACTTATTAGATTAATTATGTTTAATTTTGACATCTCATAAAGTTCGGATAACAATGAAAATTTAACTCTTTTGTAATTTCTTCTTAAGTAAAGTATAAGTAAATACTGGTTTACCTGTTATTATGTCTGAATTGATAGGGAAGTTTTAGAATGTGAATATGAAATATAACAACACTTTACACAAATATATACTGATCCTTCAGTTCAAAAATCAAAGGATTTCGCAATGAATTAGCTATTATCATATACGTGCGCAAACAATACACGCTAATATCTGAAATGCATAATTGGATTAATAGTATTATTTCTTTTTAATTTATTAAATTAATATCATAAATTTGCGGGTAAAGACGTAAAAAATAAAAGCTTGTAATTAATTTTAAAAATAATTATCCATTAGCAAATTGCTATATCGAGATTGCGATCATAAATATAATGAATGCATAAAAATGGTATAGCGTAAGTTAATTAAGAACGAATTATCACAGAGCGTGTCAGGTGTTGCACTTTGTTTTGTATTTGCCTATGACGTGATTGATTCTTTCTAACATTCAATGATGTTTATACACATTAATATTTTGAGGTAATTCATTCATATTTTTAATTATTGTGACCTCGCTTTAAAACACTACTAAAATATTAAATGCCCTAGTGCAAATAACCTATAGACTTCCATTAATTTGTAATTTGGTATGTGCATTATTCCAAATTTTTCCTTAATCTCTTTTTTTTATTTTCAATCAAGTGAAATTCTGAAGTATAAAATAATAAACGTATACTATAACAAACCTATCATGATTTAAACGTCATTACCGTGAAATTTATTTAAATAGAAGACATTCACCCTGTCAACTGTTTATCATTTCAAGTGAAATCAAACCGATAAATTGAATAACAGTAGTAGCAATATTAACATTATATTACCATTACACATGACGTCCAAGCCGTTTTTGTAGTCTATCCGTCAGCGTAAACGACGAATCTGCACTTGAGGTAATGAAAAGTCTCTTAAGGTGCTGCAGTAAAGTTTGGAATACGTTTAAACATTGCTTCGTCACTTTTCGAGATAAAAGGACCTAGGTAGAATGAAGGTAAACTTTTAATTGAGTTTTAAGGCCAGGCTGTTTTTCGTTACCTTCCTGTCATCTAATGCTGCACTTAAACACAAACGATAATTAAGTTATTTTGAAATACGAAAATCTTATACACAGATTTGTTTTTTTTTTCTTTGTTAATTAAATATATTAATACAAAATCGTAATAAAAATAGTACGGATATTTCACATTTAGGTGACTACGAATTTTTGAAAACATTTTATTTTCAACTGATGTGTTGTAAAGATAAGAGAAGTGGAAATAAAATATTAATATTATTTAAAGTCGAGTGTTAATCGGGTAATTTCAAATATCGAATATATTTGGCGTTAATTTTTTAGAAATTCATTATTCATAATTAAATGAAACTATGTGATGTATTATTATTTCTACTTTCTTTAAGTTCTTTACCACGACCTAGGTTTCGTTGTATTACAACATCTTCAGGTGGGCTATTAGCAAAGATCTTAAACAAAGTAGAAATAATACTACATCACGTAGTTTCATTTAATTGCGGGTAATTTCAGATAACTCCTATATCATTAATGTAAAAAAGATCACAAGGCACACGGCCTTTGACGACGCGGCCCACCGCGTTGACCTGGGTTCGATCCCCGGCCGTTCGTCGAACGGGGCTGGACTGGTGTCATGATTGGCTGTAAGATATTGCCCTCGTAGTATTAAGTCCGTCATATGCATCAATTAGATATATTAAAGTAGATAAATAAATAAATATAAAACAATATCACCTCCATTTATTTTTACTTTCAGAAATGATCCATCTTCTTTCTGACTATTACCATAATTGTTTTCTTAAATATTTTTTATTTAACTTTATATAACCGTTTCTTAAGTAGCGTAATCAGTTACATCGCAAATTTGTTCCATTTTGTCTGTTACTAATCGTTCAACTTTTGATGCAGTAAAATAATGTATGGTTATGTTATCCGGGAAAAATAATCAACAGAATAGACAAAATTTCATCTAAATTGGATAAAGATTTATAAAGTTCGATAACCGAAAACATATTCGTATTTGGTTATCGAACTTAATAAATCTTTAAACACACTAATTTTTCCTCAAATGCATGAATGACTTCATTTTTAAAGAAATTCATGTTATTAAAACACCTTCCTAAAATGTCCCAATACTATTACATACATAACTTTCTTGTTCATGTAGTACACAAAAAGGATTTTCTGGAGCAACTGCTACTTCAATATCGAGTGGAAAATATAAGGTCACTTGGCTGATACTTAACAAGATGTTCAGATATTATATTATTACATACATACTCGTATGATATTATATTATTACATACATGATCGATATTATTAATTATATTAATATAAGTATGTATGTAATAATTTACATACATACTTATATTATTATATACATACTCGTATGTACTAACATAATGCTCCACGATTGAGTGTTCTCGTAATGCAATCATGTGGGGCGTATAGTGAAAACAGTTACATTCTCGAAATGCCAAAAGCCTTGAGCACTACCATATGATAACTGTTACCTCTTCTATGTTAATTTGTTTGTTAAGCACACAAAGCCAACATGGACTTTAATGAAATTTGGAATAATGATAGCTTATACCAAAGAGCAATATATGAGAAATAAAAAAATACTAATGACTTTCCTTATTCCGAATTACACGCGAAGGAAATCGTAGACACAGCTATTAGTGTAATAAAATAGTAGGTTTTTATTGCCACTAAGTGCCATGTTTTAATTTTGTTTTTCTATGACTAATGTATATAATAAAATAATGAAGACAAGAAAGTCTTAGGGTTAGGTATTATTGCAGATTTCAATGTGCGTTCAAAAAAATATTAGTAAGATATTATTTTTCTGACAAATTTTCAATCAAACGAAATGGCTGTTATAGCAGAAGGGAAAGATGTTATTCAACATATCAATTTGATTACGATGATTAGCTTAAAATTTCTTGTTCAATTTAAATTTTTATCTAACAATAATATAAAGTCTATTGTAAGAATTATATAACAAGTACGACGTGTCAAATTTCAATAAAAATATATTCCCTTATTAAATTTCTGTCGATATGGCCAATGGCCTGATTAACCAAAAAAGTCGGAATCTGGTTCACTTTCCAACGTTAAGATCAGTCTGTGTAATATCTGTCGATGTACACAATTAGATAATTTGGTAAATGAGATAATATTTATAAGTAACAGAGGAATTTTGAAACTGAAAAAAAATTATAAAAAAGTATTGAAAATGGAAATAATTGAAACATAGTATGATTTTCAATTAGTTCAGAGGAATATAGAAAAGCTGATTACTTATTGCGACTGAAACGTTATTTGCATTATTTAGAATTTAATTTGATTTAGAACGTCTAAATATATTTCCAAAGCCGCTAGTTGATATTATCTAAGTTTCACTGAAAGTGAGCCTGTATTTGATATTTAATCTCTTAATGCTGACCTTTGTCTTCCATAAATACTGCTTTGCTTGCATACTAGAATAATTTAACGTTTTTAACTGCAAATCGATAATGTTTACCGGTTTTTTTTTTCAGATTATTTGTACTAACTTAATTAAATTATAGACGTTTTTACCAGTAATACATAAAACAATTAACTTCCATTAGACAACTTCAATCCTATTAACTTAGATCTTCAGGGCTGGAATATAATGATACAGAGCCTACATATTCCTCAGATATCAGGATATTTTAATGAACAAAGATTTATTTTAAACATGATCAAATAAAATTAAGTGTAATCCTGTGAATCCTGAATAATTTTATAAGTATATTTGTGTAGATTTGCGAAATCAGATGAATTTTCAGACGCGTCGCCGACATAAGTTTTTATCCACTGGCCAAAATACTCCTTGAAAATTTATAACCTTTATCTTCGAATTTATTGAATTTTAATTTTTATCCAAACTAAATATTTTACAAAATTTGTATGTTAGTGGTATTCTTATTACATTTTACCTCAGTTTAAAATTATCGACATCTTTTGTGTGACCATAATTGTTATCTGAAGATTATAAGTAATAATATTGTGTACGGTTTTAATATAAAGATTTGTAATAGACGTTGTTTTAAAAATATGTGGTATTTACTGTTGAAAAATTCCATTAATTAAAATCAAGCCATCCAGTGCACGGTTTAATAAAAAGACTTTTATTAAAGTTCTTATTAAAAAGATATTTCCACTGAGAGCAGTTTCAATATTCATATTTCCCAGTAAACGCCAACCAATCTATAAGTAAACGCCAATCTGTTTTCTTTTCCAATAATGGAATTTTTCGATCAACTCTTCCGAAAGGCTTTGCTTTTCCTAGTCGTCGTCGAACAGGCCTTATTACTCCTACGCTAGTATTCGATCCTGACATAAATATTCCCATTTTAGTCAATACAGCACTTTTAAAGGCTAATTGTGACCATGCTAAATTTTCTCCCAGCTTGTTCTTGATATTTTTTCTGGGATTATGAGAACTTTTAGTTGTATTGCGCATTTTAAATGAATACACTGTTATAAATCAAATTTTTGAAACAATTTAGATGATGTGGTATTTTACGACATAGTCATCCTATGATGAAAGTATGTTTTTACTTTTCGCATTGCTGCGTCACAACTCTTCCTCCACCCAAATTTGTTTTATTAGTTACCATCAAACTGTGTACATTAATAATGTGAGAACAACAATATTTACTTTGTAAACTTTTCGGAATTAAAAGACAAACATTTAAATATTCCTAATTAGATGGCCAGACAGAAGAAAGAAACGAACTATCAGAATTGGCCAGACAGAAGGAAGAAGAAGAGAACTATCGACCAAATACTTAGTTTCTCTATTAAGCAGTGATAGAGGTTTTTTTTCACTAATCATAAACTGTTAGCCATGAATATTGAAATTTAGAGCAGCATTACACGATAAGAAACATTGACATCAATTTAATGTAATAAAAATAGGGATTTGGACAGTAAATTTTTTTCAGAATTCTGTTTGTCTAATTAATTGACCACGATGATGTTTATCACAGTTACTCCTTTTTTCAAATATTTTCTAGATCGTATTCAGTTTGATTTTAAAATTTTGGTAAGTAGCATTCTGTTTTTGTTTATAGTGTCCTTAGTACTAAATTGCACTCTTACTGTTAACATTAAGGGAATAATCCAAATGACTTTACTATTTGAATAGAATGATATATTTTTTTAAATAACGTGGGATAGAATAAGCCATCGATTCTCACTAATATATTTCCTTCCTAATTTTTGGTTCAGTACTTTCAGAAATAAGAGGGGAAAATATACACACACACATGTGTATATATATATATATATATATGTGTGTGTACATAAATATATACATATATATATATATGTACTTGTGTGAGTGTGTATGTGTGTGTGTATACATATATTTGTCTTTATTCTCAGTACATCTTTGAAGACACATTACTAAAAGTGATGAAACAAATATGAAATAAATATTTTTGTTACCCACACAATTAGTTTTTTTAAATCATCTCCCAAACTAAATAAAACTAAGCAAAATTTGGGTATATAATAGGCTCACTCCAAAATTTCCAAACCATGTATTTGAGTTTTATCTAATGAGTGCGAGTTAATATGTTTAATTTTTAGGTCATATTCGAAGTTTCTACGTCAAACGGTTAATGAGAAAAACAGTTGTGACCAACGGACAGACAGACATGTGAGTAATCTTATAAGGGTTCCGTAATTGCGTTTCTATAGGTTCACTTTAAGTTGACTTAGAAAGTATATTCTAATTCTCATACTTTTTGGGAAATTCCCAATATGCATACGCATGTCAAAATATTCTAAATAATTTATGTTTATTTTAATGGTAAAATATAATAATAATGTTTATAAATACTTACATAAAAATATTATGCTTCCTTCAATATATAATTAAATATGCCTAACAATCTCTAGACCTCCAGTGTTGCGAGTTCTACTAGTATTCAACAGATTTTTTGTTTAATTAAGTTAGACTCGTACACATTTCATTGCAATATTATAAAAGAATATCCAACAAGAAGAAGAAGATATGAAATAAACCCTATGACGAAAGGATTATATAGATTTATTACATCATCGATACATTTTTAAAATCTTCATAGTATATATATTTCGTGATAATATCTCATGAAATGTAAGTGATTTCGTGATAATATCTTCATAGTATATATATATATTTCATGATAATATCTCATGAAATGTAAGTGATTTCGTGATAATATCTTCATAGTATATATATTTTGTGATAATATCAATGAAAATGAAATCTATCACATGAAAGTGAATTTGTATAGACTTTTAAACAGACTCGTTGCATTCTCAACTAGTGGGTAAATCCGTATCTCAATAAAAATATTTCATATAAAAGTAAGGCCGAGTCTCATTAAACTATAAAATATATTTGGTCCTATACAGAGACAATCTACAATGTAGGCCAAATATACTTTAAATCGTATGAAAGATTATTTTTTCTAAGTTTATAAACATTGAATTTAGAAAAAGACAACAACTCATACGACTTGTACGATTATAGAAATTAAAAATATAAATAATTTATTTGTAGTTGTATAATTTGTAAACACTTTCTTTAGAATTAAAAAGACAAAGCAAAAAACGAGACGACTTTCTGCCATGAAGTCATCGTCTTGTGGCCAACTACAAGGAGTGTAAAAATGTAGTGTCATAGTAAGTCCTTACTGAACAATTAAACAATATAACTTTGTAAATGTGAACCTAAAACTACTCAAGTTTTATACGTAAAAGTAAAAAGAAACCTGAGGAAATATCAAGAATGGGGAATGAATAAGAAAGATAAATCACAGAAATGTAATTAATAGTTTTAAGAGTGATACAATAAATTAGCTTAAGATTAAGATACTGCCTAGCTTTAGACATCAATCGCGGTATATGACGATTTTTCGATAGAGCAGCTGTATCGAAAAATTATCATCAATTTTGAACAATATCTAGTTAAATATATGTGGCATCGACGTAACGTATTTTTGGGCTTTTATTTAAAAGCTCTATTTCCCAAGTTGAAATATTGTTATGGCTGAGATGTTTCTCTAAGGTAAAATTTACTATTACACATAAAATATATACTACATATCATGCTATTTTACATAAATAAGTAGGATACAGCAATTGTGAATCCCTGCTTGCTTGCTTCTTATGATATATGTAATACTCGAATGTTTCCTTCGTCGATATGTAGACATTCGCGTACACTCACCTTTTATTCGGTCCTTTACATTAGCATTTCTAAGATGCCATAGTGGGTTACGCAACACTTGTAATTAAGGGCTCAGGTATTCAGTGTTACAGATAAAAAATATTTCCTAGCTTTGAAGTGTTACACCTAAATCTTATCAGAAATTGAAGGTTGTTTTACAGCCTGTTTGATTGAGTGTTTACAATACAGAGTACCCTTCAATATGTCTTACTTAGTCATAATTATTGATGAAGTGATATAATGAAACCAATAGGCCCGTTCAAGCCACGCATATCAATTGCGCGCTTATCTATCCGGACGTGTTCCCATTATAACATTTACAACAAAATTTCGAAAAAATATAACGTATTGCATAACTAGTAACAATTATGACGAGCCGCAAGGCGATTATAACTTATTTCTGTAACAATATAACTGCACAATATTAATTGGTTACGGGATAATATTACGAAACGCTTTTAAAAACTGTGTTAAAACTAGTATCCGACCGAAACAAGTTTTTCAGCCGAAACCAAAACTGAACTCTCGGCCTTAGTCTCAGTTTCGGCTGAAATCAAAACCGAAACCGAAACTTACATAAACATATTTAAAATTTCTATTGTATGCTGAAATCTAGTGTATTTTTAAACATTTATTTGCTTTTCCATACAGACAGTTAAATGGTGTTTAATAAAATTTAAAAAAAAACAATATTTAAAGTATGTAACAAATATTAATTTTTTTATATCATTATGTCATATATCCATAAAATTTCCATTAGTCTGAGAATCTGCGGGCATTCTACGTGGTTAAAGTCATGTTGGTAGTAAAAATATAACGAGATAATTGTAGATAAGATAAGACTTACTTTTATTACCAGTTAGGGAGATCTACGAGATAATTGTAGATCTCCCTGACTGGTAATAAAAGTTTTTTTTTTCGATGAAACGTTCACGATGCTGTTGACACTGGCACTTTTAGATTGAGGAGCAATAACAGATTTGACAAAAGAATCATATGAAGACCGGGAAGACCCCCACACCACACAATTCTCGAACTCCTCGGCCTCGTAAAAGTTTGAATCCATGTTAGAAATATTGCTACATTTCTAGAAGTGTGCCTCCATTTTTTTCACAAGTCCAACTAGCTCTTGATTATATTTTCTCCAATGCATGCTATTGACCTAATGCAGTATTTTTTTTTGAAGGATCGGTATGAATTGTTCCCTAATTGGATGTTTTTTGCGCCCTAGAGTTGATATTTTTATTTTTATGCTATAACGTGCTATTATCACCACAAATTTCAAAAATGAAATGGAATATCACAAAGACCAGATTTTATCTATATATACTCTTCATCGGTAATACCCCGCCGGTAAAGTCCCGTCGCGAAAATCCCATTCCGTCGCCAACCGAGCCGAAATGTGAGTGAGGAAGTAATTCCCCGCAATTAGTGCGGGTATTTATTCACCTAATTTGTATACTTTTTAAGAATTTTCCCATCTAAGAACGAACGTTGGAACGTACAAAGTTTCAATATCGATAATAAATTAGAGATAAAAACTGCTTTCGGCTCGCTTTGTACCATTTGTTTAATGGGAAAAATGTTACCAGTTCGGTTCACGTCATGAGCGCGTCGCGTTTCAGGTATACTCGGTGGTAGGCCGAGTGCGGCCGAACGAGATAAACTTTCAGCGGCTTAGTATAGTATTGTTTGCGATCGATCATGTGTGTGTATCTTTGTGACTTTCACTTGGAAGTGAACTTTTTAAAAAACAACATTTCTTTATGCATACAGATAAACTACAGACTCTCAATTGAATATTTTAATTATTGTGTTGACAATATTCTTACGATTAATTTAATATTTATTTTTTGAGATCTTGTATTTAGTACTTCGGTTTTACCTAGTTAACAGAATAATAAGTCTTGATAATCATTAATGATTAATCAGTCTCAACAAAGATAGATTATAATAATTTGTGGGATATTGAAAAAAAGGAAATATGATTAGATTACTAATTTTATTATTCGTAATTATTGTACGCGAAGAAAAGCAGTTTTTCCACATTCTCACTAAGCAGGTTATTGAGTATATTTGTCATCTGAGTATATTTGTCCAGCAGTACTGAACAGCTGCTCGCTTGGAACACTGTCGGCATTGCGTTATAATAATGACTCCGACAGATAAGATTGAATAATTTTTGCAAAATAGTTTTTTGATCTTCGGATCCAGTTGTTTCAGTTTTAGTTAATATTAAGTATTATTGTCAATGTTAATATTCAATAATTATAATTGTGAATAACAGACAATAATAAACTCAATTGAAATGCTTTATACTTATTTGATCTATTAGACTACATCTCCAAATACCTTTTCGTTTGACCTTGAAGAAGCACTTTCACAACTGGTGTCAGAAGTGTGATTATCAAGCTGTTACAAGGGGAAGAGGAAACACAAACATATTTTAAAATACCTAGTAGATTTTGTAGATTTTACAGTTGATTTGAGTCGCTTGTATAGATTTTCTTATATAGAGTCGCTTGTATGGATTTTACAGACATTACAACATGATATAAGTTGATCGACTATTACTTGTAAACTAGTAAAATCACAAAGGTTTGATGATTTTGCCCTTAATATTGTTATATATGCTAGTAATTCAAATGCATTTCAGCTATTAGAAAATAGCGGTTTGTCTGATAGGGGATGTGAACGTATAACTCTAGCAAAAGTCACCACTGAAAACTTAAAATTTCGTAAATGGATCTCCATATCGAAAAAGTTTTCATGACAAACCTTCAATATTTTTGAAAGACGTATTCAGTGTTATTCTACGTAGGAGATACTCAAAAAGAACCTTTCTTAAGATTTTATTTCATAATTTTAAAGGGGTTGTTAATAAGCCATTGCAAATTTCAGAAATTAAAAAGTAGCTTCATGGCAATAATAGTCTGAGTAAAACGGTTATGATATACACATAGATAGATAGACAGACAAACGAACTCGGTGAAACTATAAGGGTTCCAAGTTTGGCTACAGAACCCTAAGAAAACATTTTAGTACAAATTATAGATGTATCGTATCACAAATTAAGCATGGCAAAATATATTTTTAATTAACATATTCGGTTATATAAAACGGTTCTCTCCATTTCTGAAGCAGCTATAATTGACTTGTTTAGTGAGTCAAAGTATATTATATAAAATGTAAGATATAAACCTGTAGAAATTTTAGCAAGACAATTTACATCATAACTTATGAATAAATAGCCCACTGAAGAGAACAGAATTAACCGTTCAAGAACTATGCTTGAACGGTCTAGTCATTTTACTTATCATTTCGTAAATTTTCGTTAAAATCGTGACTACCCTCATTGAGACAAAAAGAAGACTTTATAAATAGAGAAATAATTATGAACACAAAATTAAAATATTAACCGTGATAAATCATTAGAGTTAGAGATATATCAAATCACCTTAGGAATCATATCGTGTTTGCAAAATGCCGATAGTACAGAACCGATTCTTCGATATGAGATTAAGAAATCACGAGACGTTTCTGTCTGTATGTTATGAGTATATGATTGTGTCTTTAAATTCAAATTTATAGAGTCGATCGACAAAAAAATGTTGGACTTTCAAAGCCGATTAAAAAAAAATTTCATGGTATAAGATGCGAGCGAGTATGTAGATTGTGAAAAATCAAGGAGATAAATTAAATGTAAACGGTATTGCTATGAAATACGACAGGATGCTATTTATTATGCCGAATTTATCGTATCCCAATATTTAAAGGAATATTTAACAAATGATTTATTTGTTCACGGTGATCATACAGGATTAGACTATTTCCTCATTCTATAGTGATCTAGTTAAGTTTCAAAGGAGCCTTTAAATTATGTCTGAAAATAGAGTTTGAACTTCAACGAAATGTTTATTTGTTAAACTTTTTAGACATTTTACAAACAATTTATAAATTTGCGTATGTTACCTAATAGATCTAAATCTAAATAGACCTAAATCTGGCGAATATAAACTAAAAGATGTTTGTTATTGAATCTCTAACGATCGCCACCCAAACGTCATGTGGTACACGTTTAGTTGGACAATTGTTTTGGGTTGTATTGTTTTTTATATCGTTTAGTATTATTATCGTTTAATTTGAAATGAATTATGAATAAATATATAAACAAAATTAAATTGAATTTACTAGCATGTAATCAACGCATATAATAACATTGTAACAGAGTGAATTCCGTACATCGAAATTATTTTAAAAAAAGTTATTGATTTTGCGTACAGAATGATATTTGCAACTAGAATAAATTTTTAGCATGGTTATAAGTTTGTCTATATGTTAATTTGTACAGGTATCACACAAAATTTACTACACAGATTTTGTTGAAATTTGATATGGTATTCATATACTATTGGGTACAGTAACAAATATGTGAAAAACATTTTTGTTCTAATTACACGTGAACGAAGTCGTGGGCATAGCTAGTTATAAATAAAATATTATTTCCAAATTTTTCTAGCGAGAGCCACGTGCTGAAAGCCTTTTTTACTAACCAGCAGAGCATTTTCATATTTATTTTGAGAAAATAATAAAGTTACTAGTCGCAAATTCATACTAAATTATAAATAAATGTAAGGCAAATGTAAAGTATTTATATGCTGACAGAGCGATATTAAATATAATAATATTTTAATATTTCAGGCACAAAGAAATACTTTGGTTAAATATAGGGTGTTTTATATCATTTCACGATTAACCGAAAAACTATTAATCGACGTGATATATTCGATATAATATAATTTCTGAAATTTACTCTCAATTAAACGTTGGATTGAAGTACCTTAGCCAAAGCCTATTTACTAAGTAAGTTTTTTTTTATTCTTTACAAAGTTTTTTACCTTTTCATCATCTAGTTACTTATCCAGCGTACATACATACTCTTAAAAATAACGAGTTTTTTTAGATTTTTGCCTTTGTTTTTACAATAACAAGGCAATTTAAATCAGATGCATATTTAAAAAAAAAGGTTTAACCAATTTTTCCAGAAAATTTCTTTTTGTGGGAAAAACTTATTCGAAATAATGCAGACAACAGAATCATTTTAGTTGAATTGAATTTTATTTTTCCATTTTAGAAATTTTAATCTTTGAGAAGTTTTTGGACTTATTGTTGAATGGTTGAAAATAGAGTTAAAAGTTAAAATTAAAAGACTGTTTTCGTCGTTGAGAGGAAATAATATATAGAGATTCAGTTTCCAAATATAATATTTACCAACATATTTAACAAAAATGTTTTTTAGAATTTAGCTATTTTCATTTCTATTATTTTGTATATGTCAACGTCAACGTTAAAGTCACGCTAGAATATAAAATTAAAACCATCCATTCATTTAATGATTGAAATTCTTTAGGATTTTACGGTATAGAAAATTAAAGATCAAGCCTCTGTGTTAAGATCTGGTCAATTCTTTGTAGTAGCATTTGAATAGTTTTACTTAAATATTTCAGTTTCTGTATTAAGATGTAACTGATTATAACGTATAATGATACAAATATTTAAAAATCTATGACATAGAAAATAATTAGACGATTTTTTTATAGCGAATTATAAAAAAACCTAGTACATTATTACAAGAAAAACAGGCAAGGTTACGTTATTAGTATTTTTATATTTCTGTGTATCTTAATTTCACATAAATAAAATGAGACGCTATTACGTCATGAAACAATTAAAATTATTATAATTGTGGGAATATATTTCCGATATAAAACTTTACGCGAGAAGAATCAAGTAAATTATAACAACGTTATAACTGCCTTTCGTTATCGTGATTTGAAGGGATAATTTATACATTATCCAATTCTTAATGTGCGATTTCAACACATTCTTGATGGCATTTTTTTGGCTCTATAACTAAAGGTTTTGGATAAAGGAATGAGTGAGTATATCAATCTCCATCAGGGTATTCGCAGGATCATTCTCCACTTTTGTCCCATTACCCACATGCATGGACCACGTGCGATAAGTATCGATGATTGTATTTTATTGCAGCACGTTTTGCCGCTTCGTATTCTGTTTCGTACTTCTGATCATTTTCAATGGCACCGACTATTGCCGATAATTCACCTTGTTATGTAGAGCTATTTTCTGTTTATGTATGACTGTACAGCGAATAAGTTATGCATGATACCTACAGTAACTCACCCATTCAGTACTTACTTTTAAGCTTTTCGTTACTGGTATTTTTTGTATAAAAATCAATATTATTATCAATATTGGTATATGTCTCTAAAATCAGTATTACATGACGACACGTCGCGTATTTATTTTTAAAAAGACTAAATGTTTTTTTTTTCTTTTACCGAATTTACTCAGATCAGATAATTGAGTTCGATACATAATGAAGTTATGTTATGGACAGAATGTGGGAAGGAAGTTATTTTCCTTCTCGACCGAAAGCACTCGGGATAGTCAGATAATAATTGAATTTTCTTTTAAATTACAAATATATGAGAATTACAAATTTTTATCTGAAAAATCAGTTTGTTTCTTTTATGTAATTATGTAAATTTTATTGACTTTGAATTCAATCTTTTTCTCACTTATGACTCGTTTGCAATCGCTGTGCAGCTCCCAAGGATGTTGAATATATTTTCCTGTCTAAAATATGGAACAGTGAAATTCATATCAGAATTTCTTTAGTGATTGTCAGAATTATGTAATTTATGGAATATTGATTGTTATTTTATATAACACGTTTGTTTCCAGGACTAATCTAGAAGAATAACTCAAATTAATTAAAAGTTAAATATAAATCAATTTTGTTAATTTTCTCGCATGAAGAATTTGCAAATATAATTAAATCGAATAGCTAAAACATTTATTATTTTGACCAAAAAGTAGCATTCATTTGAGTCTGGATAAATTTAAATGTCAAAACAGACACTAATCGACAACATACGTAACACATGGATATCATCGATAAAATCGCAACAGTTCCATTCTTAATCTATGTCTCGTAATTTGCCGTAAAATACTTAACGGAATAACTGTTCATAAAGTGATAAACGACTACATATGCGAATTTGAAGTACTAGCGCTATTGATTTCATCATTGTAATTTATGTGACATAAATATTCATGCACATGTATTTCATGTTACATTTGTATTCATCCATATGACACATAAGTCACGAATGAAGTAAGGCATGCATTTCTATTATTTCTTTTGTTATATTTGACTGTTAGTGTGATGTTAAAATTGAAATTAAAATTGAATTTGAATTTAATTTCAAAAAAGGTAAATATTATTTATACTTTCATCGTGCTTTTACCGAATCTCATCTTTCTCAATAACAACGGAGTGACAATGGATTAGACCAATGACTTATTGATCCGTGATTGAACAGTCTATAACAATGTAATAAACGATGCGTTGTATACCTTCGTCATGTTTTAATAAGTGTTGATTGAATTGAGAATAATATATGATTGAATAAGATATTATAACAACGTTTGGAAACTACGTGACAAATTAAATTGTAAATTGATTACTGTAGTGAAAAGAAAGTATGAACTTAGTTTAACTGCTTATCATTATTATTGTCTATTTGATTATTATTTATTACTACTATTTTGATTTATTAATGTCACTATACGCACTGAATTACTTGTAGATTTTCTACCCTTAATTATATACATAACATACATTTATTTGGTTCAGCTCACGTTACCTACTGTGAAACTTCATGCATTATGAATACATCAATATCTTTATATATGAAAGAATAAAAATAATTTAAATTTCCGAAAAAGTATAGACTTCTCTTATTTTTAAAAATATCTGTTTATCGATATTTGATAAGTTACATTTTTGTTTAAAATCAATGTATGATCTTTTGATGCGAGTTCTACTGGTACTTAACGAGATTATTTTTCTTTCACAAATAAATTTTCTTTTCCTTAATTTTGGAACGTTTTCAAATATATAAGGGAAATACTATTACTAATAATTATGTGTATAATAATAAGAGAAATTTGTTTTAAAGCATAAATTAAAGAATTATATGCAACAATAATATTTTATTAATAATATCTGAAGCTTGCTTAACAATAAATCTACCTTAATTTGAAATAGAGCATGTAAGAAAATAAACCAAATAAATTCAAAGGTATTAAAACTGTTGTCTACAAAACGTAACACGGTTAGGAACAGTGTCTGTAATATTTCCATGCGAAAATCACATACCTACTCTAGTGCATTGAACTTCAATGCAACGTTTAATTGAGAGTAAATTGAAAAGATCATACTTTTAATATTTAGCAAATAATCTCCTCTTAGTGAGTCAGTTGACAAAGAATGAGTGTTCCGAACAGTTTACTAGTGATGGCTGTAAAACATTTAATAAAGAGAATCTGGAAGTTGTCACAGGAGAATTAGTTAAAAACATGTGAAAGCTTATCATGAACAGTGTTTCAGAATACATATATAAGGTAAATGAAAATGATAATTACTTAGGGCATCAGAGTATATCCCATCTGAACATGTCTGCATTGTACAAGTTTCTAAAATGTGAAGAAGGAGTAAAGCTGACTAAAAATCAATATGGTGACTGAATTTTGTCAACAACAGTTAAGACTGCCGTTCCCGAGAGAAGATTCTCGGGCTAAGAAACCTACAGAATTAATACACTCTGATTTTTGTGGGCTACTAGATGTAAAGTCAGTAGATGGAGCACAATATTTTCTTATATTTGTAGTTAATTAAAACGGGCAGGTATTTGTTTATTTCCTAAATAATTAATCTGAGGCATTTACTGAATTTAAATAATTTAAATTTCTTGTAGATAATCAACATAAATCAAACATAAAATGTATTCGAACTGATAATGGGACAGAGTATCTAAGTAAGGAATTAAAAAAGGACATTTAAGATTCATGCATAATTCACGAATCTTCTAATCCACATACTCCGCAGCAAAACAGTTTATCAGAAAGCGCGAATAGATTGTTATATATTAATGGAGATAGATTGTTATATATTAATAAGTGATCATTTTCAAAATAATTTTGGGCAGAAGCAGTTGCAATAGCTGCACATCTAATTAATTGATATCCAACGAGATCTCTTTCATACATTACCCTTGAAGAGTTATGGTCTGGGAAGAAACCAAATTCTTTAAAACATTAACTACGGTATATACTCCAAATTCAAACCGTTTAAAACTGGATACCAAGGTAGAGATTTATAACTTCGTGATACACCAAAAGACTTACTAAGAAGCCCTATCACTACAAAATAAAATTAAATGGGAAAAGTTTTTAAGAGATGAGTTCAAAGTTCGTGAGAAATACGAAACATGAGAATGGGTAAAGAAGCCACACTGAGTGAAAACAATTAGTTGAAAGCAGGTTTTTCGTCTTAAAGATGAGTTATTAAGCCTTCTCTACAAGTGAGACTCTGTGTCATGGGATGTTTACAGAAATATCAAGTTGATTACACCGAGACATTTCCATCAACTATTAGGTATGATTCAGTCAGAGTATTGCTTTCAGCAGTGTGTCAAAATACCTTAAAAATAGTACAATTTGATGTGAATATCGCTTTTATTTATGGAGATGTTAAAGAGATTCTCTCTTTTATGACTTCACCAGAATATTTAGTTGATTTTGATGACCAGGTATGCAAACTCAACTGGTCTTTATATGATTTCAAACAAGTACCTAGCTACTGGAATAAAAAAAATGATCCAGTGTTAAAGACATTTGGTTTCGCAAATACTCACTCCAATAAGTATGTGCATGTTGGTCAGTTGAATGGAATTAAAATATATATGGTCTTATATATAGACTACTGATGAATAATGTCTAGTAAATTAAATACATTATAAATAGAAAAAGGCAATGACTAAATATTCTTTTATCAAACAAAATGTATAGAAAAGCTACTTATCGAGTTTAAGTCGAGTAATGCCAACGGTAACAGCATATTTGTAGATCCAAAGACTAAATTAGAAAAGAATAAATCTGATTTGGACAAGAAAATACTACATCGGGAAGCAGTACGGTCTTTAATGCATTTAGCTATGGAAAGTAGGCCAGACATGACATCTGTCTGCTTGGGAAGTTGCTTTCTTGATTGTTATAATAATAGCCATTAAAATATCCGTAAAAATGGCACTAAAATATTTAAAAGAAACTTGTAAACTACGGTCTTTATTTCTTATCTGCAAAGAAAAATATAATAGAATATTACTCTGATGTGAACTATGCTAACGAAGTTGCCTCTAGGCCATCAATGACAGGATATGTGTTTATAACAAAATGATGCAGCAATAACTTGGGCCAGTCAATGACAACGGAGTGTGGCAGTATCAACTACTTTAGCGGAATTCATGACCGGATGTAGTGCTACAAAAGAAGTCATTTGGTTAAAAAAGCTTATGTGAGACATAGGTGAATATAACCAAGACTTAATATCTATTAACATGGATAATCAAAGTGCAATTCAATTTATAAAATATGTAAATTACCCCAAACGTTGCAAACACATTGACATCATATATAATTTGTTAAAGAAAAATAAATAAATTTGAAATATATATGTACTAGTGAGCAGAGTTCTGATATGGCCATGGTGCAAATGTGAAATAAGTTGTAAATCAGTACCATAGAAATTTTATTTGTAATTTATAGTGTTGAAATAAATATTTAATATTACGTATATGCTACAAAAAATTGGTAAGTTATACCGAAAAAATTTTTTTTTTAATTATTTCAGTTGTCTATTTTACCATTAAAAAATATAATGCAAATTAGTAAATTTTGTACCTTTAATGCTCTTTTTCAAATTAAAATTTATTCATCACTTTTATGGAAGTGCATTTGACTTGAAATAATTAGAACAGAATTCTTAAAGCACAAGACCGACACGTAATTAATCGGTTTTACTTACAGACATTTTTGATTTCACATCGGTTTTACTTACAGACATTTTTGATTTACACAAACACATAATTACTCGTAGAGTTCATTCTATCTTTTGAGAATGGGCGTTTTCGGTTTCGCCCAGTGAGTTTAAACGGATTTTTCAAGTGGAAGATGCACTCAGTAGGAGGCATGTTCCCTTGATTCGTTACCGTTAAAATTGTAGTTAAGTAATAACTGTTCTTACAGTTTTTCATTTTAGCCCAAGAACTCGTCAAATTTTCAGAACTATTGCGAGTTAACTAATTATTTAATATCCTTACCCCTTCTTAAAATTATTGTCTTATTAACACAAATTAATTTATTCATACATTTCAAAAGGCCCGAGACATCAAATCGTCTTAAGAGTAATGTTGTTTTCGCATAATGATGGTAGAAAGGTCGACATGGAGTAAGAGAAAACTGAGCAAGTGCAAGTCAAACCAATGTAATTTGCATTATGGTTGGTAGTCACTTATAGATATCGAAGCATTCGTAATGTCCACATCTCTCGCGTATGATAGCGCCAAATTTGACTCTACAGTGATCGTACATACTGGATTATGTTAGTTTTTCAACAAGTTAATAATAATGAAAATAAAATTTAAAAAAATTAGGAACTTTTTAATTATTTTGACGCGAGGAATTTGTATAAATCATTATATGTTGTATTATCAACAAAATTTTAATGGTAATTAAAACTGACGTGCGTAAATTTTTCGTAAATAAATTTAATGCAATTACGGTTAATACTGTGCTAATAATGTTTGAGTAGTATGACAAAAGTAACATTAAGAGTTTTTAAGATATTGAAAAGGGAACCAACTAGCCAGTTTGTAATTTATTTTGGTTTTCAAAATTCGGATTACCTATATTTCCTACACCAAACTTTGTAAAATATTTGGAGGTTCACCTTGCTAAGTATGCAGAAGTGTCGTGATGAGGAAATATTCTAATGTAAGGGCGTTCATCTGGAACTTTTTTTAAAACAACAGGTAAACTATTACTAGTATACCAGTTTGCCGTAATCGTTCTTTTATTTTCCTTAAAAATTGTTGCATAATACCTTGTCGTTCCAAAGACGGTTGCGGCAATATCTTTCTAGAACTTCGTCCATTCTTCATCTTTGTGGGAAACTCTCCAGAAGGAACACCTACTACCTCTTAATGTTGGGTCCGTATCAAAATAATGAGCTTCCGTCATTCATTACGATATTTAATAGAGGATCTCATTGACCTATATCTAATTTTTCAAATATCTCGTCAACCGAATTACCGCAACTTTGTTTTGGAGCGTCGGTCAAATGATGTGATATGCACATCGCAAAAGGCTTCCTAACGTCTAAATGTTTACGTAGTTTGATTTATACTTGACTCATACCAATATTTCCACCCTAAACTAGTTCGAATCTACTAATAAGCTACTTTCTTTTCAGTCTTGATCACGTATTACACAGTATTGAGGTTATCTTCATTTGTCACTACGGAGGTATGCCCCTCACGCAGATTATCACTAAGAGTTATACGACTACGCCCAAAATTGTATCCAAAACTGAAGCGCGGGTTGGGGTTTTATTATACACTTTATTGTTAATTGAAAACAGAAGCTGTAATTAAAAATTATCGTTTAAAAATTTTCTCGAGTTAAATTCATTTTGACCTCTTGATTTAATTCATCTGGGAAGAGTTGGATTATCGAAATTTGAATCGATGTTTTATTAACGTTTTTGAAAATGGCCAGATTTTAATGTTAACAAATAATTATTTATCTTGCAAAAGAGAACAAGTACGCAGTGTAAAAATCAAAGAGATATATTAAACATAAACTACTTTGTATGTTTGTTGAATGTTGGTTGTTACCCGAATTTTCTTATGTGCGAACCTTAAATTAAAGATTTAACCAACCATTTATTCGTTAACGTTAGTTATTCAAGACAAGGATGGCATGAGACAGGGATCAGAACGATTTTTATTTTGAATGAGCTATTTAATTATATCTATGGAATATAGTTTGAACATTAAATGAAATATGATTTATTACACGAGTGTTCTGTTTTTGAAGAATACATCTAATTATTCAAGTCAGGAAAATTTGAGCTTTTAAATATATCATTTATGAATAAACTTTACGTTAAAATTATATAATTAAAGCAGACCACGATAATTATTTTGTTTCAATGTTTACTCTATCTGTTTTTTTATTGTCGGTTATTTTTAAACTCTTCGGCGACTTCTATTAACGGCAATTTGTCTTTTTCCGTGAAATTTTTGCTTCTTTTTGGATGGAATGATTAACTTTAATAAGAAAGCATATAATTGGACGATTATGAGTACTAATAGGAGAGTACGAATAGGAATAAAAACATGTACAAACAGACGCTTAGTTTTGCCATTGCCATTTTTAAGATCGGCAGCGTAATTAAGTATAAATTGCAAATATTATTAGAAAATTAGACGATTTTTAAATATATTTTAATTTTACATTAATATCAATACACCTAAAATAATATTTTATTTCAAATGTATTGTATTGATTTTATATTTCATTTAAAAAATACACATAAAATTTTATTTAAAAAACCCATCTAACGATCAGAAGAAGTACTTATCTAACCGACAATTATCAATGGAACGAAATAGTGCTCAGAAACTAATTTATAATTATTTGTAGTCCATCGAATCACTAACTTTTATGAACCAACAGCTATTGAAAGGTTATTCGTGTCCTCAGACACTGGCCATCATTAATATTCATTGATGTAATTAGAAGTATTTGAACAATAATTATGGTAAATATCGAAAAATTGGTTTTAATTAAACATATTTGAAATAGTCGTAGTAAATTGTAGGAGTAAATTATTTGCCACGATATTTACTCGCGAGTAATAATTTAAGATAAGTTATTATCCTACTAAAGGACACATCTATTACAAACGTGCATAGTAAGATAAGTAGATTATAATTATACCCTACTTATATTTCGTTATTTGTATTTAATATGCAGGAAAACGCGACATTTAATACATGGTACGAAATATCAATAAAGTTATCGGGTGAATCCAATTCACTTGGCATGCACCTATCCAGCCGAATATACATCTTTTACAAGATCGAGACATTATCACTCAATCCTACTCACTGCATTACATGTACAATTTTCTTCAATGCACCATGTACCAATTTCTGCTAAGAAAACGATGCTCTGCAGGGTACATTGATATCGGAAATATGTCTGTGTACACACACAGATATGTGTGTGTGTGTGTGCGTCTATGTAGACCAGTGCGTGTGCGTGTTTGCGTGTTTGTATATAATTTTCAAACATACGAAATTATCCGCACGCACCTACTAAATAATAAATTATGTATGTTAAGCATCAATTGCCTTAGCAAAAAAAAACTTTTCCCCCGTAATGAAATTGGAAAACTTTTTTTATAGTTTTTATTACTTACGATTTTTACAAAAGTTTCTTTATGAACCATTTGAAAATCTTTCTATTGAAAAGTAAGAAGAAATATTTTTTCGAAATTGTTGATCAAGGCTTACCGAACTAAAACGCGGTGCACGCGTACGTGAACAAAAAGCGGCATGTGGTATAAACGTGAAATTGCCTTAAAAGATTCTCACTAGAACCTTATAATGATATGTTTTCAAAATCGGTAAAAATTTAGAGGCCAAGCTTTTTAATGTTATTATTGACTTAGAGAGATATTTGCAAGTATTCGAATGCTACATACACGTTAAAATGGAATAATGTTCACTTAGGTACTCAATAATCTACTTTAACAATTACACTATTTTTAATTTTAAGCATGGTCTTGAGTTATCAACGTGACATATTTATGGTACACTTAACTCATCGGTGATAAGATTAGTGTTTTTTTCCAAACTGTTATACGATATAACAGTTTTTTATTTATTTCATAAGTCGCATACTAATACCAAGATGCCCTTGCAGTCATCTATAATTAGTTTACTTGTTGAATTTAATTCTGTGCTGCCGTAGACGGTTTCCATTTATTTTCTGTTATAGGGTCTTATCTTAAATACTTGCTTTTTAATCTTCCATATATATATACATACAATACATGACACAATATATGAATGTTACAAGTCACTAGACACCGATTGTAAAAATTTACTCCTCATCGCTGAAGAGTTCCTGTTGCCACCTTCCGGTTTCATCATTGTATCTAATTTTGTAAGATGAAATTCGTATCGCTTTTAGTTGTGTTTTACTAGATAATCATTCGAACTTGATAACAGCACCCATGCTCTTCAGTATTGAGGAATTATATGGTGTATCTTCAATTTTCATGATCCGATTCTAATCAAATTTCCTGGAGACTGCAATGATAATATACAATTCCAAATAAAAAGAGCCATCCAAATTTGGTATTAATTGAGATATGTATGAAGTAATATGATTAAAAATAGGCAAAACAAAATAATACAGTTGAATTGAAAATCCCCGGCTAAAAAACTTATATTTTCTTACGATTCTTCCTTCGTTACACGTGAGAATCAGTGTAAACAATGTTTTTAAATGATATTTTTTTAAAACTCGTGACTTACTAAATTTTTGCTTTTTAAACTTTTTCAAGTGAAACAAATTTAAAAGGCATTCATAAAAATGTTTGAACCAAAATATTGAAGTATATAACAAGAATATATTTATAATATTTATTTTTTCTCGACAAAATAATACACTTCAAGAAGGCACGAGTGAAACTCTCACTAAAAGGTTTTCCTATCCACTTAGGGAAACAGTGAAATTTAAATTTTTAAGGGTACCTGGGATTTTTATTAAACTATTTGCAAATAGTGTTATTTTTTCTTTGTAAATATGTTGCTTAGTATATATTTCATATTCGTATAAATAATACGAATATGCAATATTTACTAAGCAATATATTTACAATATAATAAATTGCCAAAAAACATTATAAAACTCAAAAGTGTCAAATTAGAGCCAAATTAGAGCTTCCTAAGTAAAGGAGTTTTAGAGATGTACCTGGTAAAAATGGAACTAGATGAGTAATGACTATTTTTATCGTCCAGCTATCGTTTTTAAGTGAAAAAAAAATTAAAAGAACCGATATTCCGCTTGGGTATCTAAGAAGAAAAAGGTTTTTTTTCAAACCTCTTCATTTCCATACATAAACTATAACACGAATTTTAGTTTTCGGCCAAGTAACTATACGACATTTGTGAATTTAAACTTTTTGGGTTATTTTGTTTAGAAATTAAGTCTCTGGACGTAGAGACAATTGGATAGACGCACAGATGACTTTGCCACAACAATAGAATTCCGTTTTAAAACTTCGGGTTCGGAACCCTAAAAACGAAAAAGTAAAATTCGGTTTATTTCTTCACTAAGCAATCACATAGAACCTCCTAAAAAGTCAACGTAAAATTACATATAAAAATTATCAATATATTTTGCAACGTGATGAGGACACATGTTCGTGTAAGAAACGAAAGAATACATATTCAAACTAAATAAATATTCAATTCCCCTATAAATAACGCCTTCACACTACTACAGTCCTTTTACTGCGAGCAGAATGCAACAAGATAACTGCACAAAATTGCAGTCGTTTCAATTGTTTCTCAATCGAGCGGTGCGCTGGAGCGCGACGCACTCAGCGCTGTCGACTAATGGACTCGGCACACGTACCCGGAACTAGAAATGGCTTTAATCTATCTGGGGATCTGCAATTGGATTGATGCCAATGAAAGATGTTATTTTAAATGTGCCTTTAATCAATTGTATTTCATCGGCGAGCAGTATATATAGTTTTCAATCTATATATATATAGTTTTTAAACTCTCATTTTTCCGTTTGGTCATGCTAGAATAGATTTTTAGGTAGAAATCTCTGTAATACGTATAATAGTTATATTACATCTGATATTAAATAGCGATTTATGTAAAACTATGTCTCTACCACAGTTGACTTTCGAATTATAAAAGTGTATTAATTCAGCATTTTATATGGAAACAGAAGTGAGTCTAGGTTAAAGTCAAACATTTTTTTTCCGAAATGAGGCAAGGTGTGAATTAACACTGATTAAAATACATTTGAAATGTACTATTAAACCAGTCAACCTAGTAGTATAAAACAAACTCAATTGGAAGGGATTGAGTTGTCAAACTACATAATCAAGGCTGCAGCATCAAATGCCAGTCGTCTTCCTCTGCCGTACGCGCGCGACCTGTTAGTGACTCTCTAGTATACGGGAAAATAATTTTGGTGAAATCTACGAAATTGTTCTGCAGATTTTAACCAAAAGTAACGAGTACAATTTATGGATCAATAAGAATAGCCTGCAATGTATTCAGTTCCAATCCAAATTTTCTTGAATTTTTTTTAGGGCTTAAATATTTCAGTTGGGTTATTCAAAAGTAGAACAGATTTTCGAACTCTGAAAAGATTGTTGTCTTTTTTCATAACTTTAGCATAATCATATAAAGAAGTCCATAATCAATCAGACGCTTCTTTCAGATTTATAGCCTTTTAAATGAGCATATACTTTCATACATGCGTACGTACAAACTCCGATATGAGTCGTGCTTGTTCTTTAACATTTCCTTTGAAAACATTCTTCTTCCCTAATTTTCAAAATCATTCCTTAATGTTAATGTAATACTTTCATCTTAATATCAGTACATATATATATATATATTTTATTTTTCACGTGAAAATAAATTTATTTTCTACTATTTTCTTTGAGGTTTTTGTAGGATTAATGTATAAAGTATATTGTTGTTATCAACCTTCATTCAAAATTGCCATAGCGCTACTGTCTCTAGACTGTCACGAAAATAAAATACGTGCAATGTAAGAATTGTCTCGAAAGATTAGGTTCAATGAAAATTTTTGCTTGAATAGTTCAAAATGTATCTTTAAGGAAAAGTGTATTTATTGAATTTAGAGTTCGCATAGAAAGAGAAAAAAAAAAGAAAAAAAATTAACTCACCACTAATTTTATCCGTTATAAAGTTTTGCCATTTTCTTTGTTAATTATATAAATCGATTTAAATAACAAGTTATAAAAGTGGAAATTATTTTGCGGAAGATGTAAAATTTTGTACTTAGTTTTATGACGATGTCTTCCCGAATATGATATGAACAATTTAATTAAAATTTATACAGCTAGGTCATTATTTTCGAGAAAATTTGATCAAAAATTTTTAAGTCTTTCCAATTTCTGAATTCTCCAAAAATGACAAAAACTCTAAAAATGGCCTATAAAAAGATATATGTTATGACGTGAGCACAAACTTTTGTTAAACATTATTAACATGTTTAAGATTCCAAACAGACTTACTTAAGACGATAAATTAAACAGATTTATTATACTAAACTATAACAGATATATAATCGCCTTACTGAATGACTGCGGGTAACTATTGCAATCTTTTTATAACAGAATTTCACAACCCGCCGCATAAACTTTAACCGTACGTTTTTACGAAATGCAAGACTGTGTTAATTAAGTGAAACTGCATTAGTCTCTTTAAAACATATATTACTTTATATTTAATACTTTCTAATGTCAACATTAATCGAGTAATAAAATTCAAAGAGGGTTTAAGGCCTGCATATAAACATTAAACTTATGCGCTTGAAAGAAGATATGTTAACCGTTATGGCGTCATGTAAATTAATCTTAATTTAGCAGGTATACAAATTTGTAAACATTGTGTTCAAAATGTAATTTGAAGCAAAAACCATAATATATAAACCATATTTATATATATATATATATATATATATATATATATATATATGTATATATATATATATATATGTATATATATATGTATATATATATATACATATCTATATACATATATATATATATATATACATATGTTACGTCTAACGTGTTGTTAACAAGTATCTCCTTATTTAGACGTGTGCAAATGTTCTATTCGTTTTCGGAAATTGTTAATTACAAGTTAAAATAAATATGATATATAGTTAAATATATTAAACAAAACAAATGTCAAATATCAGGGAATGCAAAATGAATGTAAGCGCACACTACTGCCACTACGGGATGCACTGAAAAATTATATAGAAATTTACTTTTTATTTCTTAATGTTTGTTTCAAATGTTAAGATCTTCTCTACACCATATATTCATACTTTTATTATTTCGTGGGCATAAACTGTACTTCTTTTGTTGAGTTCTCGCTCTGGACAATTGAGAAAAAATAGAGTTCCCACTCTAAATTTCACCAACCTAATATCTACCTTTATCGGGGTATTGGCAGGAGCCTTCTCCACTCTTCTCTTATTACACACGTGTATCGACGATCTACGTGCGATGAGTACCGATGAATACAATTTAGTGCAGCACGTTTTGCCGCTCTGTGCTCTCCGTCCTATTTCTAGTCTCTTTCATGAGGCACCGACGATCGTCGCTACATTCGCCTCGCTGTTTAGAGATACTTTCTGTTTGTTCACGCTTGGATCTCCAAACCATAGTACAACAAACGATATTGATAAATAATTAGTCTTTCCCAGTTAAAATTTGATATTAAAAATATTAAAAATTTATGTTAATATAATTTCTTAAAATTTTATCTTGACAGTCTTATTTACCAAACGGTGCAGCTAAAGGAAAATTTGAATCAATATACCTTGAAATCTATACAAGTAAATGTAACGGTACAAATTAAGAGGAATGAAAAAAGCTACACCCTGAAAAAAACAATTAATTGTTCATTGAAAATTTTGATAAGTTTTTTAATCCACATAGCTCTTGAATTTGGCTGTTGAAATCTTAGACAATACTCAGTCTTAAGGAGAATAACCTTCTTTTTAATTTAAAGTCTTAACTGTACTTTTGATCTATATGTAAACCCAAAAAACTTTTCAAAGCTTAAAACTTTTAAATAAAATAAAAAAATAAAATCTAGGAAAAAATGAGAAATATAATAAAACTTAATTTCATAATATTGCCATTATCTACGTCATTATGCCTAAGTTTTTCTCGTATTAAAAGAAATTTTCTGTAAAATTTTATTATCGAATATTCAATCAGGGTTCTTCATAAATATATAATCGTATTAAATTTGGCTCGTCGCTGTTAAAAGCAATACAAAATTTGATTATTCAGTTTCTTACAAACATATTTTATTTTATTTCAATAAATAAGTAACTTTTTTCTAAGATTAAAAAATAACTAAGATAACTTATTGAATTATTTTCGATCAAAACTGTAATGATATTTAAGAATTAACGTTATGCGAAGCATTAACGAATTTTGATTTAAATTATTTGGAGGTCATTTTTAACATAAAATACTAATGTTTAAATGAATTATTTCTTAGCATTAAAAATAAACAGACACATTCTTGCGCAATCACAATTTGTTGGGGAAACATATGAAAATATATATATAGAAAAAAAGCTTTGAAATTGGAATATGAAGAAAAGAAGAAGAAAAAGCAGAAAAAAGATGATAAAGATAAATAAAAGGAAAAATAAAAGGGACAAGGTAAAGGCAAGGTAAAAAATCAGCAAAAAATAAAGATGAAATAGAAAGAGTTAAGAAAAGGATTTTAAGTTTGGATTCTTTACATTCGGATTCAGAATCTGAAGAATGGTATTGTCTAGTTTGCAGCGAAGAGTATAGTCATTCAAAAGGTGATTGGGTAGAGTGTATGGTATGATTCTTTTGTTTGTATCAACTGTAACTCAGATGAAGACTAAAGTTTTGATAAAGAGGCTTATTGAAAGGCTTATTATTATAAGACGTAGAACTAAGAAATAATTACGAGACTTAATTTGGAGGTTTATAATTTAACTTCCTGTGATTTTGAAGTGCCTAGTTGATATATGATAGTATTTGAGTAAAAAAACATTATCAATAGTTAAAAACTAAAATCTTTGATTCGTTGGTTACTTATAGAAAAAGTATATTTCAGTTAATTATTTAATAGAAGAAACATTTTATAGAAGTACCTCATTATTTTTGTTAATTAGCTAATTATTGGTTGAAAACAAAGCAAAATGTGAAGAGAATAAATAATTAAAGGAGTGAAATTCTCGTTTTTTATTGTTGTTACTACATGCCCCAATAGATGTTACAGCAAACCCCAAGCACGGATTAAGTTGTGACATTTCCCTTTTTTTAGAATAAAATAATTCTGAGAATAGTTACCTATAGACTTTATATTTTTTCAATTAAACTTCATAGAAGAATGATTAGAGTATCAATCAAAATTTGTTTAGTGATAATTTAACCAATAGTTTTCAAGATATATCATTATTTTTAAAAATTGTTACAACCAGCCCCTCCCTCCCCTACATATATCAATTTGCAACCCTCCTTATTTAAAGACCGTTTTAAAAAACACTTCTTAAAACGTGCGAGCTGATAATGATAATAAATTTAAAATTCACTTACGCAGCTCTGACGATAAGCACTTAAAATTTATATCACCCAAATACATTTGTGGTAAGTCATAAGTTATGTGATGAATACTTCATAATCTTTGAAAATGCTGATAGATCGGTAAATTTTCATATTTAATTTAATTTCTTTCAATATAAATGTGACGAATTTAAGAAAGTAGCAATTCTAGACTAAGATGACAAAGGTCTGTTACCTTTGTCATTTAAAAGTGAATAAAGAGAAGCGACTCGCAAAGCACAAACCGAAAAGGCTGCATGACCTTTTTCCCGCGCAATCGTACCTGTGCATTTATACTTGGATACCCAATAAAATAGATTGCTAGAAACAGACATACTTATTAGAGTACCTTATTTATGTAGAGCCTCATACGACGCTGCATGTGTAATGCTGCTAGCGAGATTGAGGGCAATGTCTCTACCTTACGAGAGATGTGTTTTTGGTTAAAGACGCTCATTCCTAGTTTGACTGTTCATATAAATTATTAAATTTCGCTTTTGGTATTATGACAAATTCTTGCATATATTATACATATAACACGATATATCAGTGATACTTGATTGCTTCATGTTTAACTTAATATATAAACATGTCGGAGACATATCCTCTGTTGGGAAGATGACTTAACTGATCATCTAATTGAGAAGCCTATATGCGTAGTAACCTATTCAGCCCATTGGGTAAGAAATCTACAGCGGGGTCGTTTACCATTGACTTTCCCGATAACCATTAGCGTTTCTAAGTTACTTGGTTGTAGTCCTGCATGCAGAGTGACCAAAGTAGCTGAGGATTTTTGGTAGCAGATGGTATTGGTAGCAGTGTGGTTTTGATTCTGAGTTGTTTTCGAATCGATATGTTCGTTCTTCTGGTCCTCCGAGGTATACGCAGTATTCTTCTCCAACACCATATCTCGAATGCGCCTATCTTTATTATGTAACAAGTAACAGTTACAAATTAGACTCATAAATTCTATTGTTTTAGAATTGAATGAAATTTTGCAAATACGGTGCTTTGAATTAATACGTAATAATACATTATTTATAAGAAAATATATGAATACGTTAATTTTCCTATTACCTAACATAAGAATAGAAAACAATTAATATATGTATGCACGCCATAAAGTTCGGAATCTTGCGAGTAATTCGAGTAGTAATAAAACAGTAATGATAATAATAATTAAAGAGATAATCGTAATCAATAAATACTTTTACTGCGTTTATTCTTTCTTTCCCCTGTAGGTTGCATAAAAAAATATAGCTGCATTGAAAATTGTGATCGTTTTACTCTATTCACGTAGTATAAAGCTAGTACTAAAAATTCACATCGACAGGTATTCATCATGTTGTGAAAATTATTCCAATAATTATTTTTACAACGGCAAATCCCATTGAATTTGCTAAGATGTCCCTATATTCAACGAATTTTTGGTCAGTGATTGTTTTCACTTTACGTATCAGTTTGCACAGACGCACATAATAAATGTTTCAGGTATTCGATTTACACACTCGGTATCTCCGTAAAGAAAAATGTCATTGAACATATGTAGTCGTATGTCACGTAAAAATAACACACGTTAAATTAATTTCATTCTTTTAGATATATGCTAAAAATAAATGTGTTAAATCACATAATTTAAATAATATATTTTAAATTTGATAATCCGAATAAATACTCGAGATATTTCGAATTATATTTCGATATTCTATTGTTTACGCAGAAAAATTTATTCAATATCTATAGGGAGTTGGACAGCATCTGTAAATGTGCTATTAGCGAGAGAAACCAAATTGTTTTTTATGCCAAAAGGAATAATGAAATTATAAAAATATTAAGTGACTTTCCATACAAAAAATGTTCGATGTTCGTGTTCGATCGAGAAGGTAAATACCATTAGAAAAATAATTTCCTTCATCTTGCTGGCTATTATAGGTATGATGCACAATCTATTTACTATTAAATCATGCACAAACGGAAAATAGCCATAAGAATCGAGGCGAATGCAGCGACGATCGACAATGTGTCTTAAAAAAATCTAGAAATACGGTAGAGAGCACAAAGCGGCAAAAAGTGGTGCACTAAAATGCATTCATCGATACTTATCGCCTATTGCTGATGCAAGTGTGTAATTGGAGGAGAGTCTGATGGATATAAATAAATACTATCTACGTTGGCGACGCTCATGCTTTTATGTAAACCCAATATATGTACAAACAAAAACAATAATTAAGCTTGAGTTGAACTCGCAGTTGACAATTTAAATCTCTAAACCACGACATCAACAAATGAGTACAACACTGTTAAATATTAATCGTAATATTGCCCACATAAAGTTTTATAGGAAAAACATATACTCTATCAAAAGAAGGATTTTAATTTACTACCTAGAACAGGGCTACACTTCATGTCTTCTTTTCTTTACGATATGTTAAGTTAATCAAAAATGTAAATCGATACACCTTTTTGTAATAAAATGCAAGAAAGACCAATTTTTTTTAATTTAAAAGTACACCTCAATATGCAACTTAATATATTTATTTAAAACGATACAAATGCATTGAGGAACGATTGACGAAATCCTAATATAGAGGCTTGATGTTTATTTTTGGGTACTTCAGAATCTTAAAAAAATTCGATCAAGAAACGAGTAGATATTTTATCTTCTCTATTCTATATACGAACGTTGACGTATGCAAAATTAGAGAAATGAAAAAGTACCTTCTGAAAAAATACAATTAATATTTTACAACAAATATTTTGGAAAATTTTTATAGCTAATGAATTTCACAACTACGACTTTATACAATGTTTTCTTGTAACAAGAAAGACCTTATTGAATATATTTGGCGTTAATTTTGTAGAAATTCATTATTCATAATTAAATGAAACTAAGCAAAGATGTTGATGTTGTAATACAACGAAACCTAGATCGAAGATGTTGTAATACAACGAAACCTAGGTCGTGGTAAACAACTTAAAGAAAGTAGAAATAATACTTCATCACGTAGTTTCATTTAATTGTGAATAATGACCTTCTTTTCAATTTAGATGCCTAACCGTACTTTCGATCTCTCAGCAACGACTCAAAAAACTTATTACAACTCACTTTCAATTAAAATGGAATGATTAGATAATACAAAAAAAATAAGAACTTAATAGAACTGAATTCTAAGCTGCTATAGTGTCATTATCCATGAGTACCTAAATTTTTCTCATAAAATATAAATTTTCTACAAAAATTTATGGAACCAAAATTTTTTATTAGTATACCATTGGATTAAATTTGCCTCATCGCTATCAAAATCAATACAAAAGTTTGCTCTTAAAAAATATTTTTAAATATAAAGGAACTTACAATCTTACGCAGAAATGTCACGTCTATTCATGGTTCGTGTAAAATCATGCCGGGTACAAATAATCATACTTAACTAAATTATTTCATTGTATTCATATTAAATCAATTCCGTTCAACAATTAATTCCAATGGTTGGAACCATTAGTTATTCAATAGTGTTCAATGAATAATTGGAAAAGTAAAGAGTTTTGATATGTCTTCTACAATAGTATTACATAGCTGCATCGACCACTTTAATGTAAGAAAGAGAGTTTAAAAACACAATCCTACCATTTTTTTATTCAGTTTTCTCTGAGTAACCGAATATTAACAAATATCCAATATTCTATCGTTTTCTTGATGTGTAATCAAAGATATCTCCAAGCTTGAAGTTTGAGATACTAAAAGACCTGCACTGACGCCATTACATTAAGTTGACATATTATTATCACTCTAAAAGTTCTCAAAATGAAAAGCAATTGCGTTATGTTTATTAGTGGCTTATCACTTACATTTGGTTGTCACTTAGTGCGAGTATTTGAATAAAAACTCAATTGTTTCTTGAAAGAAATATCAAAAGGTCCTCCTGTGTTATAAACAACTTTTAATTTCGCGGCTAACGCCCGTGAAAGTCTAGACCCAACATATTACTTGTAATAATATGCTATTATATTGAATTTTAATTTTTTAAAACCTTCGCGTGTGATTTATTTCATATCGTATGTCCAGAAGTTAAAACTGAGATAACAAATAAAAAAAAACAAAAGCGTGATAAGGCCAGAATAAATTTTGTCCCCTATGTTTAATAATTCCAACATTGACACGCTCAGGATGACAATTAGTATCCCATTAGTAAATGTGCTGTACTCCCTCACTCTTAATTATAGTGACCTAGTTTGACCGATCTTTGCCTGACCTTAGAGAATTACAAGCATCTGATTTACTCATCTGCTTTCTTTGAGTTTCCACCTCCTTTATTAGCCAATGATATTCGATTTCAAACTTTTATAAAAAAATTGTGTTGTTTTTCCGAGTATTGCCTTAAACTAGTTATTTTGTGTATTTTTTAAGATTACAAAGGATACACTTAATATAACGTTATTAATCGGCACATATTTTACCCTGAGATTATAGAAAACTTCATGAACCACAATTTCAGTCAATCCGAAATGGGCTAATTGAAAAATAGTGTCCCAAATGATTAGTTAATTAAACAATACACTATGTTTTACAAGATGTCTAAGTTCAATAAACAATGTACTATGTTTTTATAGACTTAGAATTAGAGCTATAACTTAATTATAATTTTCATTTAACTTTCTGCATAGTCTTCAGCTTAGTGAAATGCACGCGCTATGGACATATTATTATGTCACCCGCTGTGATTTACATTGCGATGTAATTCACCTGGTGACAATACAAAGTGATAAACATTGCGTAAAGAAAACAAATGTTGAAAATTATTTAAACTGCTTGTGCCATAGATTTTCTATCATTTCCAGAAAATTATTTCAAAATTTTTTACAATACAGTAAGAGTGGTCGCAAATTTGTTGAAAACTTTGCTGAAAATTGATTTCATCTATTCCTTCAGTTTCACGTTTATTGATGTCTTCATTTAAACGCATCATTTTAAAATATATATCTATCGTATTATGAAAAACTGTGTATTGACACTAATACCACAAGATCACATTCCTGTTAATTTTAAAATATGCAACGAGAGTTCTATTTTCTTTCAGATAAGACCACGACAACCAGTTGCAAATATTACACTCTTAGCGTATTTCATAGGTAACATGAAAGTAAAGGATGAAATACCTTGCAGAAATAAAGTGAGTGAAATAGATGGTATCATGGTGAAATTTCTATCGGTCATTAGATTCCAAATTCCAGTTCTTCAGTCATAATGCTGTAAGATTGCTGCCTGCCTAAACCATGCGACTTGAAGATATGCTTTGTTTTAATTAACATTACGGGCATGGACGCTGCCATTAAATTCTGGATTCCAATTCCTCAGTCATTGCGCTGTGGGGGTGCTGCCTACTTAAATCGAAAGACTTGAGGATCGGCTATTTTTAAATTAGTATTAAGTGATTCAATCAGAGAGACTGTTTTCCTGATTCTAAATTCTTAGCCTGGTACGGTCTGTTTTGTTTATAGCAACTCATATCTCACACCTTAATCAACCAATTCGAATGATTCTCTTTTTTTTTGTATGGCCGTAGTGTATTATAATAAAAATTAATTAGAGTAGTTAATGAAAGAAACTAACAGCGCACCAAAAAATCTTTCAACAAGGATAGTGCAAGAGCTGTTATATCAAGTTTAGATAATATAAATCTAAGGAAAATTTTAAAATTCAATTTCTAAAATACAATACGATTAAGGGGGACATAAATCTGCTTTTCAGCAAAATTTTAATAAAAAGGAACAATTCATTAATATGGAGTAAATTTATCAAGGTTGGACCCGTTTACTTATCTTGACGTAGGAAAGATTACAAATATTCCTGTTCTTTGGTTTGAGGGTAGTTTATTGAGCACAACGCACGTATTGGTTTTGAATGCTGGATAGAAGTGGATGTTAGGTTAGCAATGCTTATAGCAGGTCAGCTAAATTTAAGTGATCACCGTAAAATTGCGCACTTTGTAGTATACAATTTTACAAGAAAGAAAGTTACAGCAGGATGGAATATTATTTTGAATACATTGTACTCAGTATTTTGTTAGGCAATGTTGTGGCTAACAATCTAGGCCCTGTTAAATGCAGATTTAAATAAATTAATTAAAAGTAAGTGAGCGGTACGGAATTCAGTAGAAATTGGTATTACTTTTAATTTTATAATGTAATACCCGTAGACCTATGATGGTCTGACTACGGGACTTATATTAAATCGACTAATCTGCCATAAAATATTACATCTTCGCTGATTAATTTTTGGTTTATGACATGACACACACACAAGAAAGAAATTTTAATTTATCTGGTTTTATTTTTTACCAAAATTTTTGATTCATCCAGTTTCTTCTTAGCACGTCTGCTAAGAAGAAACTGGATGAATCAAAAATTTTGCTAAAAAATAAAACCAGATAAATTAAAATTCCTTTCTTGTGCTGTGGGGGTGCTGCCTACATTACAAATCTAAGTTTGCTTCTTTTAATAAAAAGTCCCAATTCTTACCCAAAAGTCTCATCATGTAATGAAAGTATACAATTTGTTTGTAAGTTAATTGAAAGGGTTAACACGTTCAGTGCGGATGTCGACATAAAAAATTTACTTCGTAACATATGGCAACATATGCCGATATACCGAGGCTTTACCAAAAATGCTTTATGGGTGAAAATAATTAAAAGTAAATAAAAACAACTAATTCAAGAAAAAATCAAATTCAGTTATTTATAATTTTTTTTTCCATTAGTATCGGTGTAGCATCCAAAATCATTAAACACATAAAATGTGTTCATCAAGTGCAAGTTTGATGCCCGTCAGGGTTTTCCTACATCATTAATTTTTATGTAAATTTTACAGGTCATAATTTAAAGACAAAATTTTAAGCATAGGGAAAATCGCATAAAAATAGCATAGACTTATTTAGTCTGGTTATTTGCTTTTTAAACTAGTAAAATCAATTTAAAAATATTCAGCTTAGTTACTTCCAAAACGATAATTTTATTCTACTTAATAATTTTTATGAAATCACGTCCTGATCGATTAAAGAAAATATTTATAATTTCCGCCTCCTTTCAACTATGAGGAGTCTTCACGAATTTAACTTATTTTAATTAACCAACAACATTCGTGCGACCTACAGATATACATTAGTCACATTACTACTGTTTTCTTTCTATATAAATTTGAGGGCTGCGTTGAAGCTGAAACCCAAAAAACTTGTCAACAAAAATCTTTCTAACTATAACACGGGGTCATTTATTAATATCAATATTTTATTGGATTTACATATGCATATAAAATAAGCATCAAGCGGAAAACCTATTTTTTGAAGAACATTTTAATCGTATTCTTAAAAATGGATCATTTAAAAAAGGGACACAATAAACCTATTCGAATACATACAGTGGATCAACAGATAAAAACAGGGGTATTTACTGTGTGGTTTTATGGACAAATAATTTATGATTAATACGACTTAGTGGATAAAACGCATAAAATATTGCGTACGCATTAAAAATTTTGCTGTAATTATTTATTCATTGCCCATGAAAAAAGGATAAACCTCTATAATTCTACAAAGGTAAAGGAATTTATAAACGGTATTGTATAATAATAGTTATTAAAGAAAAACAATAATTTGAATTTGTTACTTGCATTAGTATACTTTAAAAAATTATCCTAGTCACAGTTTCTATAATATAATACAAACGAATCACAGTTTCTACCTTTGCAGTAAATTGTATCAACATCTCCATGTATCTTACTTTAAATGGCAAATTTTTTATTTTTAATACAAAAATTTTGAATGTGGGACGAATATCTTTTTTTTAATATTCTATTTCTACATCCCATCAAAATAATATCATAAACTAAAACTACCATAAAATAAACAAATAGATAGACATAATCAAAATATGCAACACATTAATATATTAACTGATCTAACTAAAATTATTAATGACAATTAGTTTATTTAATTCAGAGAAACCTAAAATTTTCAATTATTTTGTCAATTGACGCAAACTTATTTTAATACCAAGGCATGCCTGCCTGGTGGAAAAAGCAGGAAAAAATAAACTAGGCAACTAGTGGAAAAGCAGCAAAAATAATAAATTATATGTATTGAGCATCCATCGCCTTAGCAATAAGCTTTACGGCACCCACTTAAATTGAAAAACTTTTCATCGTCTTTATATTATTGTTAAACGTTATAAAGTTTTTTATGAAGCTTTAGAAACGTTTTCTTCAGAAAAGCAAGCAGTTTTACAAAACCGCATATTGAGGCTTCTCGATTTCAATTAGATTAGATATGATGGTAATACGATTTTATGAGTGTACGTGTATTTTTGTATACTTTCTAATGCAATGTTAAAACTGTTTGTTTTGACTTTTATTTCTATATTTTTTAACGTTGGAAATAAAAATTACGTACATCAAGTGTATTTTAATCCACACGGTAAATTATTACATATCATAACTACATTTTACTAAAGAATAGTGAAAACTCGTGAAAATCGTTTAGAGTTTAGCAGGTTTCCCGTTTTCTACTCATCGTGACCATAATCATGGGAACAAACTGTGGCTTGTAAAAGAAAAAAGACGCATTTGTACGTTAACGAGGCAATATAGATGCAAAAAGAGCCTTAATAGGGTCTCAATAGGATTTTATAATTATATTTTTCAAGACTGGTAAACATTTAAAGGCCAGCGTATTTTTCCCAGATAGGTAAATATTAAAGAAAATAAGAAGTGATTGCAAGTACTGAAACACGCATATATTATAATATTTACGGGTGATTTAGGTATCCAATAATCTATTTTAAGCGTCCAGTTTGTATTTAGTCTATTACGCAGAGAATCCATCGCTATTTAGTTTGGTGTTTTTATTCGAAACTGTTTTGCACTACAACATTTTTTTTCTATCTTTCAATATAATTACCAAGATGCGCTTGCAATTCTCTCGAAATAACGTACTAATTTTGTTTAATTCTATGCTGGCAATAACCGTTTCATTTTACTTTCTCTTATTGCCTTTTACCTTTATACAAAATTAAATTTTCCATACTTAAAAGGTCCGTATTCGTTTCTTATTACCATAATCTCTTATGCCGAAATCGCACATTTTATATTGTTTGGTCTATTTTAAAAACCCTGACACTTATAATTCTTGATTTATATCACAAGTATTCTGTATTTAACCAACCCGCTTTAACTTTAACTAACAACCGATTACTTTCAATTATAATATTTGGTAAGTTGAGAGTAATACAAACAAATGTTTCTTTATTTTATCGCTTTAAAACATAACATAAATAAGTAATTCTTACACCGAAATCACTATTCCGTCAAGTTAGAAACTTTTTTAAATAATATAAGTACGGAATCCATTATTTAATTTAACATTAACTTGCTCAATACATTAACATTAAGTTTTAAGTTTGGAAGAGAAACATATGTAAACAAACAATGAATAATAATGTTCGATTGACATTTACCCCAATACCCCTGGAATTTTGTAAAGTTTTCTGTTAGTAGTTAAAGTTGTACAGATCATTAAATACTATTTTCATCCAGGAGTATGAAAATAGTATTTAATGATCTGTACAACTGGCGGCATGATTAAATTTATAATCTCCTAATAGTATCTCTAATCTTACAACGGCATTAGTGGAAGTATTAGAATTAACGTATAAAAATAAAATGTGAAAAGGATCGTTAGCAATATGAACCATATTGACAATAAAAATTATTATAATAAATACAACTTTAACTCACAATTAAATGAAATTACGTATTGTAGTATTATTTCTACTATCTTTAATTTCTTTACCACGACCTAGGTTTCGTTGTATTACAACATCTTCAGGTGGGATATTAGCAAAGATCTAATATCAAAGAAAGATGGATATTAACAATCTTTGCTAATATCCCACCTGAAGATGTAATACAACGAAACCTAGGTCGTGGTAAAGAAATTAAAGAAAGTAGAAATAATACTACATCACGTAGTTTCATTTAATTGTGAATAATTAATGTCTACAAAACTATTAAATAAAATATATTGTTTGTCAACAAAGACTAATATTTATATAATTTTAAAATATGTCATTTTTAAAAATGTAATGTGAAATTGGAAAAAATTTTCATTGTTTGAAACTATTAATCATCGTACTTTAATTATATATTTTAAATGTGATTTTTGTACAAAATCGATGTACAATGTAATTAAAATTAATTTATATTCAAATGCCTAAATCAAGGATTAAACTACTTTTTAATGTTTCTTATCACCATTGGTATAGCAATAAAAGCTGAAGGAGGTTTAAGTTTTACCAAATATAACTATTAAGAAAATTTGCTCGAAATTGGAAAGTATTTGGGAATCTACGACATCGCGTTAACTTATTCTTAACTATATAATTCGCGGTCGAAAACTGCGGAAGACACGTTGATTTGAATATGCTGAATAAAGTTATATTTTATTTATTATTATGCACAGATTAAATATCTTTAGGTGAAATTAGTTTTCTATCCCATAATATGGTACTACGTAAAATGTCTGGAGCATGTAATATTAAGTTTCCAACTATTATCGCTAAAATATATATAAAAATTACTTTAGAAAGCTTTGAAAACTATATTTTATGAATATATTTGGTTTCTTTAATATTTACTTATCTGGATATGACAGTTATTTGATTGTATTTAGTTTGACACGTTGAACTTAAATGATGTCTCTCAAAATGGTTTACCTATTTTTCGGTTTATTCACTTTTCAGAGCTTCTATGCATTATAATAAATTGTATTAATGACAATCCAACTTACGACTTCATTAATTTTTAAATAATGGAGAAAAAGGAAACATCATTTGATCGTTTCTTTATTCTTTCCTTCGCCGACGTCATTTTTGTTATTCGTTACAATTAATAGCCACAGCTAAATCCTTAAATTTATGTCAATATAGACCATTATAGAATTACAACTTTTGAAACTTTTTGCAAAGCAACCTAAAAGTTTCAACATAAACAATTCTTACTAAAGCCAAACATGGTTAAAACTAAATTTAAGGAAAGTTAATAAAACTGGTGGTTAATGATATGTTAAAATTATAGCTAGATCACATGTATTATTTTATGTATTTATTGTGAATTATTTTATGTGATGACAAGTAAGTGTTACTTGTGATGATAAGTAATTAGAAAAAATCTTCCATCCCTCTTTTTGAGAAACTACTTACATTTCCCGCAGTTAATGTCAGGTCCCGAAATAAATTGTTGACTGCCATTTCACAGTAATGGTTATTAATTTTTTTTAATATTTTGCTACATTTAATGAGTAGGTACTTATATAAACAAAAATAGTATCATTATTTTATTTAAAATACTTTTTTCATCAACAGGAAA
Source organism: Druceiella hillmani (assembly GCA_039881145.1). Lineage (NCBI taxonomy): Eukaryota > Metazoa > Arthropoda > Insecta > Lepidoptera > Hepialidae > Druceiella > Druceiella hillmani. The sequence continues at coordinate 37,988,726 of JAYKKI010000003.1, read as the reverse complement.
TGACAGAATTATTCATGTCGTTATGTAGGAATAAACACAACATATTTGACGTTAATGCATCTTTTTACGTATAATTTATTTTCGCCTACTTTGTAATAAACGCATCTCGTCAGAATACAAAACGGCTATAACTGAATACAAAACATTCAAACCAGTGTATCCATTTAGAAGTGCAGTTAGAAAGCATCTTATAATATCAGTAGACACGTACTGATATTATAAGACGCTTTCAAATGCTGACAGACCCATCTAGATGAAAGCCCCTTGCTTATTCCAAGTGTTTAAATGTGCTGCAATGATATGAGTAGAGCTGTATATCATACGTACGCAGCAAGTGAAAATGTAATCATATCTTTAATTTATGTACTTTTCGTTATATTGAATTTATTACAATGTACCATAAAATATAATAAATACATGTAAACATTTCATATTTTATCTACAGTCAACCATTTGTAGAAAATTGGTTTGATATAGTCGTAAACTTCAATTATGGAAATCTAAAATACTAATGGGAATAGTTAAATATTGTTATGATTAAAAAAATCAGGAATAAGTCTTTGAAATTATTTTGAAACATAATTTCCATTTCTATGTAAAAATGCCCTCCTTGTTCATAAAATAAATTTGGATAAAACTCACAGCCTTTGCAAAAAATACAAAAAATAATTCGGAAAATTATAGGACCGTTTCCATTCAGCTCAATGTGACTCTCATTTCAACTCCAGTGTGTGATTGATTCAAGGATCTATATCAAGATAATAGTGTACGGATAAAACTAGTAAAAATATATTATAATCTATACAAGTTACTGAAATATTATCGATAATCATCTCTAGAATTGTCGATTGCATTGGTTATAGATTTAATTAATTTTCATTCAGTATAACGTGGAGTCATGGATACATAGAATAATGACACGCGTTGTGCAGCCAGCATAAAGAATTACCCAATTTGATTATGAAATAAAACTTTTTTACAAAAAAATTTGAGCAACTTCAAATAACCACCAAATAAGAATAGAATGAAGTTTAAAACTTTAAGGTAAGTTGTCGCTTCCGAAAATAAACACAGGGGCAAAGTACTACTACTTCTTCAGATTTTTGGAATCGGTGCAAATCGGAGCTTCTCATGTGTGTGTGTGTGTGTGTGTGTATACGTAAGCATAAGTTTACGTACACACTCACTCACACACACGCACACACATACACGCACACACACTCACAAATATATACATACAAAAAGACGAGTGCTAGTGATTTCACTTGGCAAGGACTTAAAAATTTCTAGGAGTGGTAGTTCTTTGCAAGTCGATGTATATTCGGAAAAGATATTGCACCGCAAATGTTTTAACTATGTACTCATATTTTCATTATTTTATACTTTTCAGTGGGTTTTCTGTTTGGTGACAATTTAAATTATCGGTTCAATTTTATTGTAAAAAAGTTGTAATATTCAATTTTTAATGCTTATAATATCTTACGTTACGCAGAATGCCATATTCTTACAATGAATTTAATCATCAGAAATGGCCTTTCATGAATCTAAACGATTCGAATATATCTACAGTATGAGTATATAGATTATTTGAAATAGTGTTCAAAACGAATCAAGAGAACTTAATTTATGTAATGAGCTAATAGCTTTCTTTTAAACTTTCAATTAAAGGAAACTACGTGATGTACTATTATTTCTACTTTCTTTAATTTCTTTACCACGACCTAGGTTTCGTTGTATTACAACATCTTCAGGTGGGATATTAGCAAAGTTTACTAAATAAACATGGACTCGATGCTCCACCTCACAACGATATATCGTTGGATATAATATTATGAAAATAGCTGATGTAAACCATTCCTGCAGTTTCTGCATTTGTGAAAATCCTGATTTTCTCGACGACGTATGTAGCGCAACTAAGTTTTCCTGCTAATTCTGAAATATGCGTTCCCCATTATGGAGTACTATCTATAGTAACACCGAGAAAAAGTGTAATATTAATGAAATCCATTCTATTACATAAGTATGCAAAACTGACCTTTTTGAAAATTGTTTGTTTGAAAGGTAATTTAGAGTTGCTGAATTCTAATATGTATTTGCTTTTTTTTCTATCATGTAAGGTTTTCTCGACACACGAAACAAAAAATCGTTTTTGTTTGCTCTTTTGAGGTTGTTCTTATTAAAATTAAGAAACATACAAAACAAAATTTACACACATGTATTCCTATGATTTAAGACCATACCAATAAAAAAATAAACTGCCGTAAATTCTTATACTTTCAAAGATTTTCACTTATTTTCGTCTGCTCAAACTGTCCCTCTTCAATATCCAGTGATAATTTTCAATCATGTTAACATCACATCTTCCTTGGTAATAATATTCCATTAACTTTATATCTTGACGGAACTTCTCGCCTTGGTCTTCATCGAAATTCCCAAGATTTTCTGGAAAATAGTCTCAGTGAGATTTCAGAAAATGGACTTTTAAGCTCATGTTGCATCCCAATTTTCTTAAATTTTCTAACAGGTTTTCCACTAATGAATATGGTCTTCTCATTGCCCAGAAAAATGTTAATTACTTTTTTGAAATAGATCCATGGTTCCTTTTCTTCAGAGTTCATTTTAGTTTCGAAAGCTTTGTCTTCTTTCTTTTACAAAAATTCCTTCTCTAAATTGGGGCTCTGAAAGCAATTGACATTTTTACAGAGATATTTAAAACACTCGCCACACTTTGATAGTGCTTTCACGAATTGCTCCTTGACTCCAAGTTTAATATGAAGTGGAGGAAGCAGCCCTTTTGCTGGATGAACAAAATTGTCTTCCAACATATTTTTCATTCCGGGTCATAAGGATTTTCTTAACGGCCAGTTTTTTCTTACCCAGTGAAAATATTTGTTCCGGCTATCCCACTCACACAGAAAACATGGTAATTTGGTGTAGCTTTCATGTTGTCCAAGTAACTATATAACTTTTAAAATACCACATAATAACCCTGTGTGTTTTTGATAGTCCAGCTTTTCAAGAGTTAGGCCTAAATTTTCACAAGTTTCTTCCAGTTATACGGAATGATCCACAGGTAACAAAACAAATATATTCCCATTATGTAAAAGTATCACTTTCAGCCTTCATTATGAAGAGTGCATAAAAAGTCTTCAATCACTAGCATCAAATTCGATATCGAACACTATCATAAGTCCGTTTATATCTTTACAGTATACTAAATCGCTGTCTTGTAAAAAAATGGGACGAAAACTTTTTTCTATTTCAATACTACGAAAAATTAGTGCCCGAACCCCACAATTTTTTTCCGCTGGATCTAGAGCCCAAGACTTCTTCTACAATTTCAGGGAGATCTAAATCACATACTAAGTTATTCAATTCGGTGTGTATAAAAAACTGTAGCTTAGTATTGTGGATAGGAAAAACAAATTTAATTTTCATCTTTCCTTTCTTCAGACGACGCGTCACTCTCATCAGTTTCACAATCAATTTCATGGAGTACAGGTACGGCTAAAGAAGGATCTTAAGGATCTGTGGGCCTCATTGCAGACTGAAATATGGCATACTGAATTTTCTTTTTGTTATTCTGATTGAACCTTTTTATATTAGAGCAGCAAAAGTAACAGTCCTCATAATCATTTCTTGCAACAATTCGACAGCTTCATCTGGTGCTGAGATTAAGGCATTCGTAATGATAATAGGTATATTATTGAAACATTTCTGAAAAGCATAAGTCGTTCCTGATTGGAATTTGTTTATCGATTTCCAATTTTTTTTATCGAGTTCCACTATTTATAATATTCTAGACAGATTTTATTTTATTGTCTAAATGCTTTATCTTTCACGCCATATCATAAAAAGACCGTTTGAATTATTTAGGGTTAGAGAAATAGATAACTTTTGTTTTATTTTGAATTCATTTTCTTCATAATAAGCCATTATTGGTCTACAAATAATGTCATTTCTCTTAATAACAATTACGTCAATTGCAATACATTGACTAATTTGTATATAACTTAAAACCGCTTTCAAAATCACAGAAAATATTATAATCGATAAATATTGTAGTAGTATTAGTATTTCTTGTAGCCCCAAGAAAAATATTTTTAAAATTAAAAGATTTAAATAAATTCATTTATTGTAAAGTTATAGATAAACCAATATTTTATATTATTTTTAATACATTCTCCTAGAGAGGTCTATATACGCGGATAACAATGTATTTTTTTCCAATTGAACTGATGATAACTAGATTGTCCGTTCAACACTAAGTATGACTTTATTAGTATTGAATATATTTGGCGTTTTGTAGAAATTCATTACCACTTTTTATTCACACACAATTTTTATTCACAACTAAATGAAACAATGTAATGTAGTATTATATCTACTTTATTTAAATTATTAACCAATACCTAGGTTTCGTTGTAAGACAACTTCAGGTCGGCAATTTAAAGAGATAGAATATTTTTAAATTCAAGGAAACCTAGGTGGTGATTAATAATGGAGATAGAGTAGATATAATACCTTATCACTTAGTTTCGTTTAGTTGTGACTTCGTTAGAATAAGGAGCCACCTCTTAAAACTTATTTGTGCTATAATAACTAATTACTTGATAATTTTTACAAAATAAACATTATTTCATAATCTTTCAGTAATATATACATACATAACGATATATAAATCGTATTCGCTCTTTGAACTTCAACATAATCACCGCTTCAGTTTTGTACTTACCTGTATATGCGTACTTAATTGCCTACTAATATTCTAGTTGCTATACGTTTTATGTAAATTGTACTTCTACACAATTACTTATCTACTGCTTACCTACCTGCCAATGTTTAGTGCAGTGTTGACAAATTTTATGGTGTACCTTCAATTTACATGGTCAGATTTATGGAACCACATAATGTGAATACATCATTCTAAATGAAAAAAAAGAATCATATAAGTTGGTTGACAAATGCTGGAGACATGAAATAACATGAACAAAAAATACAGTTTAACTGAAAACCTCTTCCTTTTCTGCAGTCGGTTAAGTATAACGCTGTTTATTGTTGGCACTTAAATGTTTTCTATATTATTGTCATACTAATGTTCTAAAAAAAATGGTGGGGCATTACTCTCCTCTCAGTACCTAGCAAAATTCTCTCCCGCGTCATCTTGGAGCGCATCAAGGAAGCGGTGGAGCGGCGATTTAGAAAAGAGCAGGCGGGCTTCCAAAAACACAGGACCTGCGTGGATCTCATAAACACCTTGAGGATCACCCTGGAATAAAGCTCGGAATGGCAGAACGTCCTGTACCTCACCTTCATTGACTTCGAGAAGGCATTTGACTCGGTCAACAGAACAGTGATGTGGAACACCCTGGCAGAGTATGGCATCCCCCTGAAAATCCTCAACATCATCAAAGAGATGTACACGGACTACCAGTGTCAAGTCTTGCACGAGGGAACCCTGACGAAGTCCATCAGCATCAATACAGGCGTAAGACAGGGATGCATTCTTTCCCCAACACTATTCCTGCTTGTCCTTGACATGGTGATGCGGAAAGTCATAAATGGCAGAAGACAAGTAATCCAGTGGGGAATGACAGATAGGCTGGAGGACCTCGACTTCGCGGATGACATTTGTCTTCTGGCGGGACGCTTCAGAGATATTGACGACAAGTTGAAGAGGGTGCCGGCCGAAGCAGAGAGAGTGGGACTCAAAATCAACGTCGGCAAGACGAAAGAGATGCGCCTCAACACCACCGTTGATACACCCCTGAAGCTGAGCGACAAGAATGGCGAGAAAGTAGAGAGCTTTCAGTACCTCGGAAGTATGGTGACGAGGGACGGAGGAGCCGAGGAGGACGTGAAGAGCAGGATGAGAAAGGCAAATGGAGCTTTCATCCAGCTATACTCGGTGTGGAGAAGTAGATCCATTTCCAAAAGAACGAAGATCAGACTTTTCGACACCAACGTCAAATCCGTCCTGATGTACCGCTGTGAGACGTGGAGGGTCTTCAAAGGTCTCACCCATCAACTACAGGTCTTCGTGAACAGATACCTTCGCCGCGTCATGAACGTAAGATGGCCAGAGGTGAAGAGGAACGATGAGCTGTGGGCTGAAACAGACCAAAAACCCATCGCAGACCAGATTAGAGAGGATGTGGCGTTGGATCGGCCACACGCTACGAAAGGCTGATGAAGCCATCGAGAAGGCAGCCCTCGACTGGAATCCCTAAGGAGCAAGACAACGTGGCCGACCAAAAAGGACCAGGCAGAGAACGGTTCAGGAAGAAGTAAAGATAGCTGGAAAGACCTGGAGAGAGGTTAAGCAACTGGCCGCTGACCGCACGAAATGGAGAAATTTTATGTCTGCCCTATGCTCCGACCGGAGCAACAGGAACTGATGATGATGATGATGATGATGAATGTTCTAAAAATGAGATAAAAATATATTCCCTATAGCGTTGTATATCGAAAAACATGGATTAATCGGTAAATAAGCCATGAGATTATTAAACGAGTATTTATTATTTTACCTATTATTTGAAAACCTAGTCTCATTCTTATTATGAATTTTTCGTTGTAGACTTACATTTAAGACTTACTTTGTAATTAAATTAATGTTATACAATATTTTGAGAATTCAATGTAGTATTTCATTATATTGGTGTTCACGTATGTTAAGTAAAATAGTAATTTTAATGAAATTATCTGTTATAATTACAAACTTTACTTTTAGCGTAGCAAATAATTTATTGTAGATTTTTATAAATATTATGTGTTTTAAATTTTGGAGAGTTTTTCCAAGAAATAAGGGATTCCTACTTAATTAAAAATACTATATGCTAATAACATATCTTGAAAAAATACTAGATATAAAATTGAATGAAATAAAAAAAGTAATCGTTAACGACGATACTTTTGAAAAGCTATGAAATACATTAAACATATCTCGTTATTCATTTTCGACTTGGATTTTTTTAAGTGATGTAAAATATTTTTAAATTTATGGAGATTACTATGAATAAATTTAAAATGCAAATATTGGTTACTGAACTTCATTTATCTCTCAACAATTCGACAGCTTCATCTGGTGCTGAGATTAAGGCATTCGTAATGATAATAGGTATATTATTTTTGGTTATTTACTTTATCATTGGTTAGTGTGATGTATTTTTTATCTACATTCTCTGTCTTCTTCTTGATCGCATCTTTATTATTGGAGTTAGTGCCCATCTTGAAGTGCAATAATTGATTAGCGGTTTCCACGCAACTCTGTCTTCGGTTTGCCTCAAGGTGGCAGTGAATGTGATTTCTTTGTTGTTATCAACCAGATCAGACCAACGACTAGGCTATCGACTTATTTTCCTCTTATTTTTTCAACAACAATCAGTTTGTCTGGATTATATGACTGTCTACGAGTTACATGGCCAAAATAATTGTGAACTCAGTAGTTGATATATAATTTGGCATTAATTTAAGTGGTTCAAATATGGATTGATGATTCTTTTGGCAGGTGATATACGCTGCATTCTCCGCCAGTATCGCAAAAGGTTGGTTTTTATTCCAATATACTGCGTGGATTGGCCAAGATTCAGATCCATATAAAATATCGGAAAAAATACTCTTTTTTTGAATCTATTACATGAAATATGTGGTAAATTATCATAGGTCCAAGGTAAACTAAGGTAAACAAGTTTCCCAGTCCATGAGAATTGACCACCTCTGTCAATGGACGATGTCTGGAGTGCAGTATGTTAAATATAAATTAATTATTAAAACGTAGCTCTTATCGAACACATTAACATATAACGCTCTGTTTTGTAGGTTTGTATAAATTATTTCATCTCATTTATATTTAATAGGTATTTTATTACCACCTGTTCAAATGAAAATATATACGAAAAATTAGCCATGGCGAAATGTTTTGTTTATTTCATTGCTAAGTAGTTTTGTAATCTCTGGACTAAATCGGTGCCGATATTTCAGTTTGACAAGTTTTTTGAGCTTCGGGATTAATTAAACTTCAAAGGAAAAACAGAACCCGTATAAGATTTCCCATGTGTTTGTGCGTCCTGTCATCACAGCTGCTTTTCTTAGAAACTGCTTGACTTAGAATCTTGGAATTTAGCATATTATTAAAACATATTAAGGTGAATAGATTCAAAGAAACAAAACTGAATAAAATATTCGTTTAGAAATGTTTGTAGTCGGAACATGTTTCTTTAATTTTATGTGTAGTAATATAATAAATTATATATTTAAAAGCATGTTCCCAAAAACTTGCAAAAATAGAATGTTCTTTTCCTTAAACCACGTAGCCAAAAATAATGAAAAAATGGAAGTAATCAATACCATAAAGGTTATGCTAGAAACTATAGCGATTATCCCAGATTCATTAAGCGTTTTAAACACGGAACAGAGAGTAAATTTAAATATGTTATTACGCCTACGAAAGACATAGTAATTAATATATTTTCTTTAGAAAAAAATTAATATTTGTAAATTTCTTGATGAAAATATTACATACTTTTAAATGTTTATAAGTACCAAAATTTTTCAGTTCACCCAACACATTTTTTTCACAACAGAATATAGTTTGTTTACTTTGAATGCAAATAAATTCTTTGTTTAAATATTGGTTGCTATATATTAAAAAACGACCTCTAAATAAGTACGAATCGACGGAAATGGTTTGTGTAACGTTATTTCTCAAAGCTTATTTTCAAATATCATTGAAGTGTTATTCTAGGATACTTTAAGTGCTTTTATTTAATAGGTTTATTTATTATTGAGAAGTTTCTTATTTATTCACCGTCTAACACAAAATATATTTGAAGCCGATTGATCATATTTATTTACTGATTTATTTATTTTAATAACGACGTAGAAGAGACAAATTTAATTCAATAATATATTTATACAAAACCCTCGCTGAATATTTGATAATAAATTTTACAGAAAATTCCTTTTTATATTTGAAAAATTTGTACGTAATGACCTGGATAATGATAACAGTTCACTTGAGAAAAAAATTAAGTATCAGCGGCATTTCTTATTTAACATTGTTATACTAGTTTATTTACATTTTCCAAGCTAATTTTTTTTAATAGTTTTTCTTTAAAAGTTTTTTTTAACTTATTGCTGAGAGTTTTTAGGTACACTTTAGAGTGTAGTTTTGAATTACACTTAAGAGCAAATATTTCATCAGATTTCAGTTATCCAATTCGATACTTATGAGAATTGTGCAATTTACTAAATTTTTCAATCAGATGTGTTTTCAAACAGCTATTATTCGTCTTATTTTATACATGTCAACAAGGAAATTAAATCTGCAGATTACATTGAATATAAGAGAGCAGATAAAACAACCATTAATTTCTTGTTTCATTTTTGTACGATTTTGACAGGTTGAAAGGCAAAATTAAGCTTTTCTATTGAGATTTTGTCAACCTTTTGACGTATTATTTGTATTGCCTACGTAAAATAGTTCTTTTTCCAAATTGCTTAAAAATCTATGAAATTAAATAAATATATCTATGAAGTCATCTTATTAGGGTTGTAGGTATATTGATTCGCACGTAGTTTAATGTCTGATAAATATATCATGACATATACTGTGCCCCTACCACGTCAATGGAACATTTAATCTAATTATGTACATTGACACAAATTATATTTTTGATATGCAACTCTACACTAGAAACATTAGTAATTAACCAATGTCATAACTCTCTGCTGGTACGGTGAGCTTAGAATATATATGTGTATATATATATATATATATATATATATATATATATATATATATATATATACATATATAAATATATATATATATATATATATATATATGTGTGTGTGTGTGTGTATATTACAGACATTTATTTATTAATTAGCGAGTTCAACGCATGCTTAGCTGCTTTTTGTTTTATATCCAGGTCTAAATAAAGTCCTATAAATCTTGCTGATCTATTTGTATATTTTTAGGTCTATATATCCGAATATCAGACGAAGGTAATCTAAAAATTAAAGTACCTAAATTCATGGGTGCTTTCTGGTAAAGGGAACCGGGTACTAAACACATACAATTATTGAGCCGGGTTGGATATTACTGCACAGTGATGATTGAGAAAGGTAAGGTAACGTTTTATAAAATTAAATTATCTTTGAAATCATAATGTAAGGAAGGAAATAGCGTATTTTTAAAAAAACGCCGGGCAAACTAAACTGAAAATTTTGAGACTAATTTTAATATTCGCTAAAACCAAAATAATCGGATTCCATTCATAATATATGTAGGTTAAATTTATTCAAAAACTTATGTTATTTTGGTTAAATCATGATTTTAATCAGTTAGATATTAGAAAAATTCGGTAGAAAGATATAACATTATTTCGTCACGTCACAACATTTTTATTGCTAAAGTTTTATATTTCATTAAATGTGAATTGAATATCAAAACATAGCTATTAATTTCCATATAAGTGTAAAGTACGATGAAGTGAAAGAATTATACAAAGAAACTACATATGAAAAATCTTTTACAAATTCATATATTTTTTATGTGATGCGATTAAATACATAACTATCAAATAAAGGCGTAACGTTTTTTTTTACTGAATAATTCAACTCATATACTGTACAGGTGACGGATGATTTAAAATTCTTGTATGCAATCAAGGTATCACAAAATTTTCTCCGTTTATGAACGAATACTTCTCTTAATCGCATAACTCGTAATTAATAAGTTTGTGTGACGTAGTGGTTTTATGTTACTGGATACAAGTTGGTAATTAAGCTATTGAATTTAGTTTAATTAAAGGCATCGTTGTAGCACATGTTGAGTATATTAATACAAAATGGTACAGTATAAAAAAAAGCAATTTTATTACAATTTCATCTGAACTAAACCGAGGATCATCGCATGAATATGTCTAACTCGGAATGAGCACTGCTCATATGGTATGTGTCCCTCAAATCCGGATACGTGGATACGTTGGCTACGTGCGATTATATCAATATGATCGTAATTCAATTCAACAGTTTTGTAACTTTGTGTTTTGTGTCATATCTTTCTAGACTCTTTGAAGCAGCATCGATGATCGTCGCTGCATTGGCCTCGCAGTTTTGGGACTATTTTCTCTTTACACAGATTTGAACAAAGGTTATATTATAATTAGTTTCAGGCTTAAGAAAATCCAGTGAAATTTCATTGAAATTCCGCCAGCTCTTCTGATAAAATTGCAATAACGATATTTCTGTTCTTTAATATTTTTTTTATGTTCACTTAAATCACATGTAGGCTAGGACAGGCTAATTATACAGTTTTATTTTATGTATGAAGTGTATAATAGCCCAATTTATTCAACCTAATTGTAAACTTACCAAAGTAATTCCATCGTAAATGTTGACAACAATTTAAAATTTTAAAGAATTGAGAAAGCTAATTAAGCTTATCTATATAATATTTACAACATCGAAAAGGGTTATTGATATTATAATTGATGCGTCTTCAGACGTATTCAATAACACAAACATAAGAACAGACAAAAATCCCGAAAACCATCTTTTTGTGTTCCACTACTTTTATTACATAAAATAATTTAGGTCTACACAACCTCTAATTCATATTTTGTAAATATCTTCAACGTATAGAGAGGTTAATCCTACAGTTTCATTATATATACCTCTACATCAATTAAAGCTAATCATTTAATAGTATCGTCATAAAGATGTAATAAGGATAGTGTGGGCGCCTTATTTTTCGGATATAATAAGGATAGTGTGGGCGAAATTTATTTAACATTTTATGCATTTATGCATATGAATTATGCACTATACGCGAAAACTAACTTTTAGTCTTATTGAGGTACTTGTAATTTATTTAAAATTGTTATGCATTTATGCACATGAATTATGCACTATGCACGAAAACTAGCTTTTAGCCTTATTGAGATACTTGTAATTTATTTAATATTTTTATGCATTTATGCATATGAATTATGCACTATACGCGAAAACTAACTTTTAGTCTTATTGAGGTACTTGTAATTTATTTAAAATTGTTATGCATTTATGCACATGAATTATGCACTATGCACGAAAACTAGCTTTTAGCCTTATTGAGATACTTGTAATTTATTTAATATTTTTATGCATTTACGCACATGAATTATGCACTACGCACGAAAACTAGCTTTTAGTCTTATTGAGGTCCTTGTAATTTATTTAATATTTATTTAATATTATTTATTTAATACCCATTTATATACTCAGAAGTCAAAATATTTTTATTACCATTTAAAATTAAAATTTTTTTATTGTGTTTCATTGTTAGCGTAACATTAAAATTTCATTAATTTTGTTTTAAAAAAATATAAATGAAATTGATACCAAGGACAAAGTTATTTTTTTTATTGTTATTCTCTTAAATAGATAAAGAAGTTATGTGTCAGCATTGCTGCAGTGAATTTAATACAGTGGCTTGGGTGGTGGTAGTCATGATGCCCCAAATACATATAAAATACCTAATTTTGAACAAAAGGCCTAATTCTACTATCAATTACTACTAAATGGGCAAAATGGGTTTTGGTTTGCGTAGGCAAATAAATTATAATGTGAAAGAATTTAATTCTCCAATGAAAAATTATTTTTGCCAGGTAGTTTTAAATATCTTGTTGTAATCCAATGCCAAAAAATAGTCTTTACTAGGAAAGTGGCAAAAGAAATTTTAATTATTAAAAATTTTGTTGAAAACCATTTTCTTCTTAAAAAGAGCAACAGTATATATTTACGCCGAAATACAGTCTTTGATATACTTGGCTTGTGTGTATGTAGCAGAAACATTAATGTAAAACAAAGGTTATATTACAAGGGAAACGAATTGTGTGGAAACATTTAATAGAAAAATATATATAAGACATTTTCTCATGGCATTCATTCATAATTTTCATATCCTTTCCACGGAGCAAACAAACTGGCATTTGGAAATCTATAGAAATATATTTTTCTTGCATTTCTTTAAGTGTCGGAACACTTTTTTAATATAACACACTATATTGAGGCGTTATAAATAATTTGAAATTATTAAAATATATGCCCTATGTAGACCACGAAAAATTACATTAGGCTAACCAAACGTTTATTGTTCATCATCAGATGATGCTGATGGTTTTATTTAGTACATCCCTGCTTATAGTCTCGTATGAGATTAACTTTATTAATTGACTGTATTTAAACAACTATTTGCAAGTTTAGATGAAAAAATAAATAATCTGTCAAGTTCGAGTAGAACGAGGTTCCGTTAAGGTAAATATTATTTCTATTAAACTATTTAGAAATTTTGATATTATTTTTCGTGTCCTGCGTATGGTACATTGTTTACAGACGTGACAAAGTATGCTTAGCTTTCATTAGTTATTATCGGTGAACTATATCATATATAACAATTCTTAGTACACAAATGCAGATATGTAGTATTGGCAACAATTTACGGCTTCATTGTTTATTATATATTAACTAATATTTGCATTGGTGTATTTTTTCCGGACTCAGTGATTTGAAAGGTATAAAGGATGTAGAAACGCGTGTATGTCCGTTTTTATGTTCCTCCGTATCTTCTAAATCAGTTGCTCTATTTTAATAGATGAGGTGTCAATCGACCTGTTTTGATGGCATGGTATAGGCGTTACTATAAAATTAACTAATTGTTATTAAGTTATTACTCTTTAAAAAACGCAATATAAAAAATAAATTTAAAATAAGTGTACAGTGTGGCGCCAAGAAAGGCATCAATGAGTACATTCCTAAATGTATTGCTAGTGGTTTACCTTTGTATTTGTATGTGTAATGTATAATGTACATGAATGATATTCATAAGTAAATTGTAAGTCACTAAAAGATAAAAACATGAACACAAGAAAAACGTTAGAAACAAAGTTAGACAAAGAAAAAAGTTGCGGTTTGAACGTATTCTACGTCTTACGTCGGGTTTGGCTACCTTTCCGCTACACGGTTACACCTCTCAAATGACGTCATAACAAACAAAAAAATGCAATTGGGAATCCTTAAATATTATTTTTCAACCTTTATAATAATACGATAACCTAGTAATTTTAATGACTAAATTAAATTTAAAATATATCATAACCTAAAATAGAACAAATTGTAATTTTGACAACTATTTCTCATTGAAAATTTCATATCTGATGAATAAAACCTATAATCTTAATGGATTGACTACATACTGAAATCACCATCAACTTATCGCGTATTTATCCATCAACTTACGTTTGCTTATTACTTCCATGCCATTATTTCATAGCTTCATGCATTTTTATGATTTTAATTTTAGGTTCCAGAATATTCTGTTTTATTAATAACAAAAGCAGGGATTTGCAAGTCGTATTTTATTTCGGGACCTTATTAGTTCTATTGTAAACATATATATTCACACAAAGTATATTAATTAAGTTTAGTTCAGAATACATAATAACAACTTGTTCAAATTTATTCAACAATAAGTTTTTTAATTACGTGCCCTCTTTCGTGAATTTACAATGGAGCATTATTTCATTTCGCCTTGAGCAGAATTTAACCCGAGTCTTGATGTAAATATTTAAGTATTTTGTCATACTCTTGGGATGGCACCGCCCGATTTAACTTTTGGTTTGTCAATAAATCTCACTGGATTTTTGTATAAGCTACTTTGGCTACCTTAAACCTCTTCACTTTCGTCTTACTAAGCTATTTATGTGTATTTTTTTTATTTTTATTGAATTATTTTCATAACATAGGATCAAAATATAGTACTAAAGAGGTAAATAGAAGGATTGCTGCTTCATGAATATTTTTTACGCCAGACTCCAATGCAATAAGTGTGAAATTGCACTACCGTGGCAAATGATTGATATAGATCAATAAAAGATAATAAACACAACTGTAAAGATTGTTATATATAAATGTGTACAAGAGATATAATTGATATTGATATTTTACGATAAATAAAACAAAGTAATTAATTCGTCGGAGTTGCGGAATGAATAGGGAAACAGTGAATCATATAAAAAAAGATTTAAATTGGCACTTTAGGCGGTGAATTTAGGCATTTTAGTCAACTTTGTAATACAGACTTTAAAAATATTTTTTTGTGTTTATATTCAGTTGAGTTCATAGTCTTATTGCTTTTTTCATAGAACATAGTTAAAGACTGTGAGCTAAAAAGTGTGTAAAATAAGGTAAGAGTTATGAAGCAATGAAAAAGAACCTAAAAAAACTGATATTAGATTTTGCCGTTCAGGAATATTTTACCAAATAATCATATTTTAGGGCTACAAGTTAGTAAAAAATACAAACTTTGAAGCTATTCTAATACCTTGAACAGCTGTTTGATTAAATTTGGATAAAATGTATCCCTCTAGTTCAGGATAGTTTGAAATAAAAGTTGACAGACATATTTTAGTTTTAAATGGATTAAATTTTTAAAGAAATTTGAGAGAGACAATTTTTATGCAAATTTTCCGAGTCATATCATTACTACCTATGAGTATATTCGAACATGATAGATTCAAAATATTTTTTTTTGTCATAGAGCTAATAAAAACCGGAAAAAGTAATTTTTTTAACAATGTCGTCTTTAATACTTCAGGAATATTTTCGTAACTTTGTATTTATTGATTTATTTATTAAGCACCGTTTATGTATAGTACATATCGTGGACTTATTGCAACATGAGCAGTCTCTTCCAGTCAACCAAAACAATTGGTATTAAAATTTAGTTGGTAGACTGTAAGAGATTTTACAATGAAAATTCTTTACAGTACAAAAAAATACAAAAGTATAAGTAAGAAAAACTATTGACATGATTTGGGATGAGAAAGACAGGAAAGGACAAGGGCACAAAGGAAAAAAATTCGGGAGAGGCAGAACTTTTTCACTGGATATATGAAAATATTTAGGGACGTGATTTTCTTTATGTCAGGATCCAGATTTGATTTCCTGTTCGCGGGTACGAAGTTAGGACTTAAACTAAACAACATAGGGTTATGGTAAATTAAATGATGTAAACCGTTGAAACAAAATAAAAAAATCTAAATTATTGAAAACTTTAGGCAATATCAAAACAGTTGAGGTTGCTCATGGGAAGATGCACATTTTAGTAAGTCAGTTGGAATTATTCAATCTGTATACTATTACTTGATATAAAATCAGATTTTAGTTATTCTAGTAAATTTTAATTATTTTTAAAATATATAAGTCAGAAAAGTTTAAATATATAGTAAACTTGGATACCAGTTTACAATGCATAATACGTTCAAAAATCTTTCGTTAAAGTCTTTTCTTCTATGAATCGCAAAAAAAATTTTAAGAATAATAACGTAATTAAATATTGTTATTACTTATATTATCGAGTTATAAGAATTTAAAATTTTCCACATTTTGTTGACGTTCAAGCATACGCCCGTACCGGGTACCGATTTTACAGATACTTTTACGTCCAAATTGTAGAATATTTAGATATATTTTGTACGGTATCTGTATTTATATACGTCGAAGGTATAAAAGACGAAGAGATCATTCAAAAAATGCCATTCGCAGTTACTGATACTAATGTTAACAACTGTTTACTCAAAATTGATTCAATATAGTAAAGGAATCGTCAGAAAATATCTTGTCTTCAAAATAAATATTAAAGATGAGTCTGAATGGCCACTATTAATAATCAGGAAATAAAAGGAGAAGCTGGAAAAATCAAGAAAAATGTTTTGCTATATTTACTTCTAAGAATTTTTAACTAAAGAAATTCCCCACGTTCATGTTTCTGTAAGTTACACGTGCCGATGCCCACTTTGGGTCTTATATTTTTGTAATGTTACTATTTTTGTAATGTTTCTTATGTTTTTACGAATTTGTAGTATTCATGGGAAAATATAAAAGTTGAAAACTGCCAATTTATAATAAAAGTTGGAATAATATTATGGTTATGGAGGTGAAACCTTAAAATTTGTTTTTTTGTATAGTCTAAATATTATAATTTATTTATTTATACGTGCATTAAAAAATAGTATAAATACTATTTATTATAAGAAAATTTGCAGTAGTATCGAAATTAAGTAGTGACTGATAAATTGCAATTGTTGCATTATTTACTGATCTGCAAACATTTTTTATTTGTCAACATATTCTGAAAATTATACACATATTCATTTCCATATCTCATCGTACTGCATTTCATCAGGATGGGATAATTAATAATACTAGAATGGACGACCTCGATATATGGTATTTTTTACCTAACAAGGAAATCCCTAGTAAATATTTGTTTTTCAGTATTGTTTTAATTCAATTCAATATCTATTTACAATCAGTGGGTAGACATTGTCTGAAATTGAAAAAAAATTATTACTCCGAAAATATTGATATATATCAAACATTTTTGAGTAGCAGTTAGTTTTTAATCTGCTTAAAACTTTGTTTGTCATAATCATTATATTACGATGCTTAATCGTGCATTATAGTGCAGTCATACATATAAAATTGCAATCCAAATTTTTTCTTTAAAAATGCTGTTAAACTTTGATAAGAATTAGTTAAAATATTATAAATGAAAACTCACTGACAAACTAATAACACATGGAGTACTAATAGGGCCGTTATGATTTTATGTTTTTACACAATCATTTTAAAACCCTTAAAAATCAAAGTAATCGCTTTATTAAACCACTCGTATTAAAAGTGCTTAAAAAATGGGAGCTCTTTAAAATAGTTATCAGTTTCTAGTCGGGAATATATCTCATGAAGCTTATTAATTATTAAATTTAGCCAATTTAAAAGCTAATTTTCAATTGAAATTGAGATTTGCGGTTGAGAGCTCAGAGGAAGTGGACCATTTTTAGGGTACCATACGTCAAAAAGAAAAGAGGAATCCTTATAGGTTCACTTCGTTGTCCGTCTGTTTCTGAAGACCCTTTTTCTGAGGAACGATTGGGGTATCAAGTTGAAATAATACCAAATGTCTACACTCTTTTTAAACTGTAAAAAATCAAGTCAATCCAGTAAAAAAATATGGTCATTTACACCCCATATTTGAAGCTCGCAAGTAAATCAAAATCAAAAGAGTACTTCCCGTTGACCTAGAATAGTAGAATTTAACAAGAATCAAGGTTTTGTAGTATAAATAAAGGAAAAAATGCAAAATCGTTAATTTTTAGTTATATCACATAATTTTTTTTTTAATATATCGCCTGTTAAAAGTATAGTAGGCGATATATTTTCGTTTCAAAAAATTAAAATTTGGAAATAGTTTAATAGGAATATTATGTACCATTAAATGTCTATAAATTCCTTAATGTATGCGGAACCTCAGTAGTGCAAGTTCCACTCGTACTTAACCTGTTTTTTCATGTTTACTTTCAATAACCGCATGCATCAAAATTTAATGTCGTTAGCATATTACAAAAATAAATACTATTATCATCAGATCTTAGTCAACCGATATTTCGATATTCATTTGCTGGTAGCTGGACGAATATGATAAAAAAGTATTTAAACCTTACCTTCAAGCCTTTACGTTCCGCCTGTATATAAATAAGTAAAATTCTATCGTTCATTATCTTTTCAAATCAGATACAAGTTCTGATGCATAAGCTGGACGAATATGACAATATATTATTTAAAATTTACCTTCAAGTCTTTACGTTCCGCCTGGATACACGTAGGAAAAATTGTGTCGTTCATTATCTTTTTAAATCAGATATAAATTCTGATGCTTTACCTGGATGAACATGTTAACAAATTATTTAAAATTTACCTTCAGGTCTTTACATTCCGCCTGTATACATATAGGAAACATTTTATCGTTCAGTATCTTTTTAAATCAGATACCTGCTCTGATGCTTTTTGACCGAATATTACTAATGAATGCAGGTAACAGCAATATAGACCATAAACACGAAATCAACGCAAAATAATATTTGCAAATTCAAACACTTGGTGGATTAATATAAATTTATTTGATGATATAACATGTGAAACTCGTTGCCGGATTGAGCCAAAAGTTCAACATTTCTACATGGGAACGCGTGAATCCTTTCTAGCTTTTAGCATTGTATTAAGAGAAAAGTTAAGATTTATTAAAATATAATGAAATCCAAGTTTACAAAGACTAATACAAATTAATTTCGTTAAAAGTATTTTTAGTATCCTCAACAATGATACAATTGAAGTTAGGAAACGAGATGAGCTTAAAAGCTGAGAGCTTACGACTCACATACAATATACTTTAAGTTATGTTCAAGTAATTGTTAAATTATATATTTATATTATAAAAAATTGACTACTCAAGTTATGTATGTTATATAACAAGCGAGAAGTGACACAAAATTATACGGAGTGATTATCGTATTGGTATGCCCAATAGTGTTTCAATTCACCTATTAGCATCGTATAAAAAAACATTTACGGTAATCTAGGAAGCGACATCTAGACCAAGTGATACAATTATTAAATTGATAACATATAGTTTAAACCTACTATTTAAATGGAATTTATACTAATGTAGATTCAAAGTTTTTAAGAGAGAAAAAATGCCTACAACAAGTGATTTGGTATTGAAGAACCAAAAAATAATGTTGAAAATTTGAAATATATTTGATTTAATTTAGATTAATATGAATCTGATGCATTCTACTAAATATTAGCTACTAAGGTCAAACGTGACTTTAAATTTTATATTTTGCTCATAAAGAGTAGGCCAAATCAATTCTAATTGAAAAAAGAACTTCAAAAATCATAAAAAATTAAGGTACTTTTTCAACAAAAATTTTTATTATAAGGATAAAAACTGTATACTACAGTTTTACGTGTGTTAATTAACTTAGGCAATAAGAATGACAAATCTTGATTAAAATTTGATTGAAATTATAGCAATTGTAATTAAGTAAATATCATAAATACAGTAAATTCTAGCAATAAATATCTCTCTTCGAGCGTACTATGCAAGTATATAATTAATACAACTGTTTATACAATTTAATTATATTTTTGTATATTACAATAACATTACATGGCGTACTTGAGCCTTTTAAGGCCAAATTGGATGGATTGAAAAGGTTTCAAGCGTGCGTAAGGAATGTTAGAAGCGTGCGTAAGGAATTTTAACGTTAATAATAAAAGTAAGGAAACTTGGTCAAAAATGTTTTATTTAATAAGTCATTGCCACGACTCAACCATTATGTCTCAAAATTCAAGATACGTGTACATTTTCCTTCATTATTTCTCTCTAAGTCCTATTTATAGAAAACACCTCCAGAAACCCGTTTTAGTTAAATTCTTATCGTACATTCTAATTTTTTATTTTATTGAAATTATTCGACACAAACTCAGAGTAGTGAATTTTCAGCACCGATTTTTGGGCTATAATATATATATATATATATATATATATATATATATATATATATATATATATATACATATATATATATATATATATATATAATATAAATTGTAAAGGACTTTTTTTGTCTTGTCATCCACTTACAAAATTAAACGCTTTCGTTTCTTAAAATAATAAGATCCTTTCTCTCTTAGCAATTTCAGCAAGTATTAGCAGCCATTTTAAGTCGTACTTTCTCATAGACATCCACCGCTAGATCTTGCCAGCGCTTTTGGTTTAAACAAAATTAGCGTCGTATCGTTAGCCTTTACAAGGTACTTTGAATTATGTAACATTCCACTTTATCTACTTTTACTATGTTTTTTCAAATCTAGTCGAATAAACGCTTTTTCGATAATGTCAATTCGTGTTTTTCTCAATTTTTTACATTTCCTGTGTCATTATTTTGGACATTAACGACGGCTTATTTACCATCGTTAATAATACTATTTTTAAATCACATTTTTACCCGTCGAGAAATACGTAATTATATATGGCTGCTTTGATTTGATCAGTTTATTTCTAATTTTATTAATCAATAATTTTACAAGAGTAAATGTACAAATTAATTTAAAACGATGTAATTCCCTAACAACAAATAATGTATGATTTAAAAATAATTTAATTTATCAGCTGAAATTTATATATGTTTACATTATAATAAAACTTCTTTGCCATCCGACCATAGTATCTTTTAATTACTTCCCTTCGTATAAAGTTTGTTTTGGTATACTACCCTTAATTCGTAAATCCTTGCACTTAAAATCTTTAACACAATACATAAATTTCAATTTTATTGTTAGGAAAGTTGCGAAAAGTATTTAAATTGAATTATTCTGCTTAGTCTTTGTGAGGCTCAACATCATTATATTTTGAGGACTCTTGATATCGCCATTAACAAAGTTATAAAAGCTTGAAAGGGTTTACGCGTTATTATATCGAGTAACAAATGTTGAGCTTATGTGCTCGAGAGTGGAATGTGTTTATAACGTTAGGTTATCATGTAAATTTATATCAATTTGGCAAGTATTCCAACATTTAACCATATTTTTTAGTTCTTAATTGAGGTTTACAATTTGTAACTATGTACACAGTACATCATCAAAGAGCGATGGAACTTTAGACATTTTAAGATTGATATTTAATGTTTGTTAGTCTTTATCTTAAGTGTTGGGATAGACTCTGTTACTCAATTACAAGTTTCTTTTACTGACAGCAACAGATCAGACGTTAGTAGAAACCTTCGATTCCCACCGTTCGTTTTTAAATATAGATAAGGGCTTTTATATTAAATTCGACTAGTAGTAGAAGTTATAACCTAGATGGTGATATTTCGATATACAACTGAATGACTAATGCATTATGAAGTCTCTGTAACAGAGAAATTTGGTTCTTTCTCATTTGCTTCTTTTGTCTTCTAGATTCTAGACTCGCTAAAAAGTATTTTCTTGAAATTCAATCCCTGAAGCTGTGAAAAGAGGGACATGTAAATTTGCACTTACACTCTTGGACAGAAATAAATAATAAAACATTTGTTTCATTTTTTTTGTTAATCGGTAACCCTAAATAACTTTTATCTATAAAAATTAAAAAAAACATTTGCAATTATGGTCCCTTTTTGCGTTGGCCACGAGACGGGTACCTATTTAAAAATCAAGTTTTCTAGCCTAAAATTACATTATATATATATATTTATATATATATATATATATATATATATATATATACATATACATATATATATATATATATATATACATATACATATATATATATATATATATATATATATATATATGTAGTATTATTTCTACTTTCTTTAAGTTCTTTACCACTACCTAGGTTTCGTTGTATTACAACATCTTCAGGTGGGCATTGCAAAGATCTTTGCTATGCCCACCTGAAGATGCTCTATTATCAAAGATCTTTGCTAGTTTCATTTAATTGTGAATAATGAATTTCTACAAAATTAACGCCAAATATATTCGATACAACATTTTGTGTGTTTTAATTATGTATCCAAAAATATTTAATTTTATTTCATTAAATTATATTTGTACATCAAATTTCATCTTAATAAGTTAATAGATGCAAAAATGAGGGAATAATCGATGAACACATATGAAATTAAATGGGTCCATGACAAAGATACGGAATAGTAAAAATGTGGACATTCTTGTGATTTGTCTCATGAACTTCATAAATAGTGAATTGACTATGCATTATTTATGAAGTTCATATAAAAATCACACAAATTATTCCCATATTCATACTTCGAAAAATTTTTTATTAAAGAAAATATATAATAATAAAATGCAATTTACAAACGAATGAATGCAGGTTGCTTCGGAACAAAAAATCTTTGGCCAGTTAACTTAAAATAAGCTTTTAAAACAATATATACATCCACAAACCAGATAAATGTTATTACCCTTAAGTGTAACCATTTGCTTTCTTTAATTTTTGGCAAAATAGTAACCTTTAAATGACCAAACAATTTGTTTACATAAGGAAAACTCAGAATTTCCCTAACGTATTACATTAGAATAATATAAAACTCCTCCACTCCATTCGACTGGTGTAACAAGCGTTCGTGACTCTACCTGAAATTTTTTGAAACGCCATAATTTTGTAATTTATTTCAATTTGAACTCGAAATTTTTGCAGATAAATCCTTAAATTATTAAAATGTGTTGAAATATTAAATGGAAATATTTCAGGAAATCAATTATATCCAGGACTAGTGTTTATATAAGTATTAAGCTCATATTAATTTGATAAATATTAGCAACCCAAATTAGTAACCGAGCTTCAGTGCTCCAGTTACAGCTTTGATTGCTCACAATGTTTTCTTTGAGCGTCAAATTTACATTTATTATTTGTGGTAAACCTAAGCAAATATTTATTAATTATCTGCGTTGTAAATTTAATTTTCGTAGAGAAATTAACTAAAATTTAAAAGGTAAATAATGAATTAGGATCTAAGGTAACAGTATTCAAATAGCAATATATAATTGAAATAGTACGAGAAAATTTAATAAAAGCACTAAATGACTAATTTCAATCATCTTGAAGATTAATCTTGAAGCAAGTAATTAAAAAAGTAACATAGCATTGCAACTTTAAAAACAAAACAGGTGTGTCAAAATATCTTCAATATGAATATATTTCGGATCCAGAGACTAGCCAAGCTCAAATACTTACCTCGTGAGATAAAAATGTAATGTACCTAATTAAAATCAAAATATGAAAATCCCTTCTAATAGTCCTATAAATACGACTGTTTTCTTTTGTCACCAAACAGCTCCGTAACAATGCAATAAGTCGTTACCGAAGTGAAACGCCTACAGTTGAATTGAACTTTCATCAAATAAATGACAAAAGTAATGTTTTTAAATGTTATATCTTATCCCACATTATGAAGATGGAACTTGCGCTTTTCAAACTTATTCCAGTCAATGCTGACAATCACGTTTCATTTTTTAATCGTTTGTCTTAAATTATACAAGTCGCCCTAGTATATATGAAAATAACGGGGTGGGTTTGAAAGTATGAAAGAAATCAAAATATTTCGGTCTTTTAGCAGTGAAATTTGTATTTATTTCCTTTCATTGATGAATATTGATATAGATGACTGTTTTCAACATTCATGTAATATATATATATATATATTACATGAATGTTGAAAACTATATATATATATGTGTGTGTTTGTGTGTGTGTGTGTGTGTGTGCGTGTGTGTGTATGAATATATCATATTTAAAATAATGCCAAACACTACGATTTTTGAAGTATGTGAAATGTCAACGTTATACTGATTACTGTCACTATTTTTCAGCAGTATTATATTAGTAAAACCATATGACGTAACTGAGTATACCATTTTGTACTAACAACTGTCGTGAAAAATATAAAGAATTTACACAAAGAATGCAAGGACGGTAAGTTCCACATCTCGTAAAACATTAATACAATGTTGGCTGTGAAGTATAATTTCAGTCTTCTGTATCTTTACGTGTGTACTTTGAAACAACAGTTATAGTACAGAAAGGCTTAGAATATAAAATAATCCAGAAGGCGTATACGCACAAATCTTTTCGCAGCCATCTGAAGCCAAAAATATTCTTCTCCTCCAATGCGCTCCTTCTACTAGCGCCCCGCCCTATGCAAACAGTGTAACCAGCAAAATAATTTTACTCACCAACTCCTGGAAATCGACGCATATAAACATATCTGCTAGCGGTAGTACGAGCCACATTTCGTCGATTTATGTGGTGCATTGTTTCGCTTATATGAAGTATTATTATAGCCATGTTAAATTTCTATAATGTTTATTCCAACTACAACCAATGGCCGAAGAATTTAGGATAAAATTGTTAAGAACCTTAAGTCACGTTTTACCATTTTATTAATTAAAATGGGTAAATACATTATCATTAAATATGTGTGTGTGTGTGCGTGTACGTCTGTACGTGTGTGTGCGAGTACATGCGTGCGTAGGAGTATGTGTGTACACATTATAAATTGAAATGTGAATTTATTGCAAAGGATGATATTTATTGAAATTTTATCAAATCTGTATGCTTCCAGAATTGGTGAACCCTCGATTATCGAGATCGATGAAATTAAGAGATCATTCATCACATTCCATTAGTGCTAAGATTTTGAAAACGAACTAAAGATGATCACAATAAAACTTTGTCTGTGAGTCCCCGACACTTTTATAGTCATTTCTTCTCATAATTTATATTTTCGAAATGAATAAAGAAAATTAATGACTATTTAGTTAACTAAAGTGACTAGTAAATAAAACGTTTTCATTTTATCAAACACAAATATAGAACAAAGTGTTTTCAAAGTAAAGTTAGGTAGGTATTTAAATTTAATTAGATAATTTCGTGCCTAATCAGGCAAGTAATTTTGGGGAATTGACGCAAACTTTACTCATTTTGGAGTTGAACATGACATCCCACATATGATGATGATAAAGGAACGCGTCACGAGGAAACGTAGCATATTTAGCAATTAGTATATTTCGTGATTTTTAATATTTAGTAAGTAATCTCGTGTTTTTGTTCACGCGTCATTTAATTTTTTTTTTTCGTTTTTTAATGTGCCTTTTTAATGAGTGGGTTCTGTTTTCACGGGGTCATGGGGGAGCAGGTTTCTATCTTTAGTGCTTTCCTTAGAGCTCATAGTATGAAATAATTAAATGAGTCTAAAAACATTTCCCCAGCGGTTATCCTATTCTTTTATCTTTTGTGTTGTTGGGGGTTGAAAACGATCAACTAGCTGCTAATGCCTCCATAAAGCCTCATGTGGAAGATAAAATCGTTGTACATAATCTTTCTGGTTAGCTGGCCTGGTCAACGGATGAAATCCGAATTAAAATTGGAATAATTCTAATATTATTTTCGTTGTTTCTAC
This sequence comes from Druceiella hillmani, assembly GCA_039881145.1. Lineage (NCBI taxonomy): Eukaryota > Metazoa > Arthropoda > Insecta > Lepidoptera > Hepialidae > Druceiella > Druceiella hillmani. Next base: position 37,962,867 of record JAYKKI010000003.1, on the reverse strand, counting down.
ATAATTATAATGTTACAAAATAAATGAAACTGGTTACACAATAAATATTTTAGTTATAATTGGAAAAAAATATAATCTATGTGCGTTACCAAGATATTACGAATATACTCTAAATTTGTTTCATACCAAGAAGCGGCGTCGCTATGCGTGTATTAGTGATTTTTCGACTAGTAAATGTTCGCTCACGAGCAACAGGTTTTAGTAAATACGTCCTTAATATAAATCGACAGCCAGATCATATTTATTAGAAAATCAAAGTGTTCTTGTGAAGTTTGTTCTTACGAAAAAAGAACTGCCTTGAATTTTATGAACAACAAATCATCTTTGCGGCATTTATTTTTATTTAATATTTAGTAATTTTTATCGCAACACATTTTTTTTGTTATGTTGCAATAAAAATTACTAAATATTATATTTGATAGTAACCCGAATCATGTTGGGATAGCCACCCGAATCATCTAACCTCACATATATTAAACACTATAGAAACTGCGAGGCAGTTATATACGAAAAGAAGGACGATCGGATGGGCGTGATGAAAGTATAAGTAGGAACATTTATAACAATTTGAAAGTGTTTTAACACAGTTTTAAAAGTGTTTTACAACACTAACCCGTAAATAAGTGACACAGAATTAACGGTACAGTTTCATTAGTGTTGACACAAAAATTAGGTTAAATCGCCACGCGACTCGTCACAAGAGTCACAGTTATGCGATAGATTACATTGTTTCAAAGTGTAGTTGCTAATTTTATAATAGAGACACTTTCGGACAGGCAAGTGCGCAATCGACATGCGTGGCTCAAATGGGGCTTATTTGTTTCTTAATGTCACTTTAACAATGGTTTTGACTAAATAAGATATATTTAAGACTAATTGCATTGCTAACACTCGTTAAATAGGCTGTAAAATAACCTTCAAATTCTGATAGGATCTAAGTGTGCAAAGTTACACAACATTTGTTTATCTGTAATACTAAACACTTAGAATATATTTATTCGAGTCCTTAATTACAAGTGCTTCTTTCTTCACTATGGCACATTAGAAACGACGATGTAAAGGATCGAATAAAAGATGAGAATACTTAAATAACTATCTACGTATTAAGGTAACAACCTTATCACGTTTTTCATTCGAAACTATCAATTATTCTTTTCCCTCTCCTGATATTTCCTCATTTTAGTTTTAAACTTACACTCACAAATTAATATAACATTAGTAACTTTAGATTTACACTCACAAATTTAGTTGTTATTAATCGTTCAGTAACAATTTACTACGATACTCTAATTTTTACATTTATGATAGTTGACTACAAGATGATGCTTTCGTGGCAAAAAGACGACCCGCCGCGTTTTTATTTTTAGTTTAAAAGAAAGTGTCTAGAAGCCGAATGACTAAAATTAACTTATTCATAATATCAAGATAATATTACCGTCTACAACAGTACAAGTTGTCTGAAGTTAATAAATAAAGTTAGAGAAAATATTTTTTCATATGATTTAAAATATATTTAGTCTACAGTGTAGATTTGCCTCTGTACAAAATCACATATTTTTCATGTTTAGCAATAACTTGGCCCCATTTTCACGTGAAATGTTTATATCGAGATACAGATTTACTCACTAGTTGAAAATGCAACTAGTCTGTTTAGATTCTGTATAGATTCGCTTTCATATGATTGATTTAAAGTCGATATACTCTCTGAGAGATGTTATCGCCCAGCGTCGTCTCGCGAAACAAGAATACTTCGTAAATTTTAAAAATGTATCGATTATGTTATAAACCTGTCTAACCCTTTTATCGTAAAGTTTAGTTGGTATCTTCTAGTTGGATCTTATTTTATTTGAATCTTGATAATATTCCAGTGAAAGGCATGTGAGTCTAGCTTAATTAAATAAAAAAAATGTTAAGAGGTAACTTGCAATACCACATTTCCATAGATATTTAGGCAGGTTTACTATATTTAAAAACGCATAGTATTTCTTTTAAATAATCACAAATATCTATTTTTTATTTTATTATTTTTCACCATGAATATAAATACAAATTGCCTAGTATATTTTTACACTATAAATATTGTGAATTTCCCAAAAAATGAGGGATTTAGAACACAGTTTTCATGTAAACTTTAAGTAAACCCATAAAAAAGCTATTTTTGGGGTTCCGTACTTTACGGAATCCTTATAAGGTCACTCACCTGTCTCTCCGTCCTTTTCTCACAACCATTTTTCTACTAAACCGCTTGACGTAGATACTTGAAATATGGCATAACAATAAAACACTAACCCGTCTACATCTCATTAGGTAAAACTCAAAAATATTTATTTGGACATTTTAGGGAGAGCCTAGTAAGTACCCAAATTTTGTTTATTTTTATATTTAACTTGGGATATAATTTTATAAGTATTACTTCTATGGGTATCAATAATAATTTTTCGTCATTTTTGGTAATACTATTTCAAAGATGTACTGAAATAAATATATGTGCTCCTTTCTTATTTCCGAAACTTCTGAACTAAAAATTATGAAAATGATATGGATTTACAGAAGTCTACTCAAAGGTTGTAGAGGAACTATTGAGATGATTATAGGTGTCATAATATTTTAAATACATACTGGGGATTTACGTACCATGTAGTATAATATTTTAAAGGTTTGTATTTTTTCGTAATTTTGAATTACATAATTAAAAATATCTTTCATAAAATATACGAAAATACGGAATTTCTCCATTTAATTAGGTAACGACTAATCTAAAAATTATGAATAAAACAGCGTTGGTGAAATCTGACTAGGAAAGTACAGAAATATTACAGAGGCGATCCTAGATCTTCTAATTTTTGAAATATACATATTTTACGACTGTAAAGGATAGTCAGTAATTTTTCAAAAACTAATATAAAATTCTATAATAATTTTAAAACGCTTAGAAATCATCCTTTCAATTAATACCTGAGTCTGTGTGTTTGTAAATTTATTCTCAAATATGAAAATAATTTAAAAAATATATTTGTACCAAATCAATGACTTATTCTTTCACAAGCCGTTTTACTCATAGGTCATACTATTTCAAATGTAATTTAAATCAGTTTATTCCATTAATGTGATAATATAAATAAAATACAATGCTGTTTGCCATAAAATTGGAGGAAGTATGTATATGTGAATGGTGTCCGTCACAATTATTTATTTTTCTAGATCATATAAAACTGAACATCATCTAGAAAATAACTGAAAAAATGAGGAACTGTGATGAAAAACTAAGCCTTCTCCAACCTAATTACATTCCATATTTATTCTAATACATTACCTTCAATTTTCATAGAAATATTGGCGTATTTCCTAGTTTTATAATTTATTCGTTTTTATCGTTTTTCATTTTAATAGTTTTTAACTTTTCATTAAAATTAAATATTTTTATAATACAAAACAGAATTCAAGTTCGAATCACGTAATGTACTTTAGTGATTTCGTGATTTCATATATTAACCTAACCTAACCTAACCTAACAAACATATTGTAAACTTCAAGTAGAAGCTAATTCTAATAAAATGAGATATGCCTAAAAAAGAGTTGATGGCAAGTGTCAGTGGAAAAGATGAATTTCGTAGAGTTTTTGTTTACCTATTTTATTTCGGAGTATATAATGGCTCATGAAGGATAAATATATTGCATTTAATTTATTTAAAAAACCGCTTTTGAACTTTGTATCTTGATTTGCAAAAAAAAATCATAAAAAATACTGAGATACAACGTCATCTCTTTGATACCAGCGGAAACTTAAATTTAAAGCAATTTCAATGTAATTTTATTTATGTAAATAATACGGAGCTACCTTCTAATAGAATCTTAGTAAATATTAGTTAATTTTAATGGGCTATGTTATCATATCATTATTATTACCTAGTTTAGATGATGTACCTACCGACGCCATATGAGAAATAATATTTAATTACCGAGATTTTTGTTAGTATATTCACTAAAATACAGAAGCAAATATACTATTTCCCAAATTAATATTTACCAAAATGAACTGACGCTGTATGAAAATTCCGTAAATATAATAGGCATAAAGATTGTAGTTTTAGTGGTGGCTTTTTTACTGACGATGTTATATCGATAATATAATGAAACATTGTTATATCGATAATATAATAATAAAGAGGCACATTTTTGGGAAAAATTTTGTTAACGATTTATTTCCCAGAGTCCATAATTATGAAGTCGTCTCCAATTTAACATATTTTTAGGAATTATTAAATTCTATAAGAGTGACTCCCGTCTCAAAAATGATTATGCAATACCTCGTATGAGGCATTCCCTCTCATATTTTTAACTTTAAATATTTATTTAATTTCAAACATTTTGGATGCGTTATTTGTACTGTAAAAAGTATCAATCCAAGCTCGTTTGTATAAAAAATTGAACATCATGGTGAGAAATGCCTCAAAAGCACTTAAATTTAGGCTAAAAGTATAACAAAAGTTGTACCAGAAAAAATAAGTTCTATGTAGTAAATATATGGAGTGTGAATGTAGAAAAGTAGATAGATATGTACAGATATGGTAAAATTAAACAAATAATATGTTATCTACATAACCATTAAGTATAAACTTTGAACAAATTATTTTGAATTTCTAAAATATTTATATACATGATTGATTTTGTTGAATATTTCTTGTTAATTGAGCACAAAGTTTTTAAACCCAGAAGAAAAAAAAGTTCCTGGAATAAAAAATATCAAATCCCAATAACGAGAGTAATAAATAGCACAGTGGCTTCCATATTTTCAAATTATGATAAATTCAAAAAAACCATGAGGAATTAGAAATGGCTGTCGGAACAGACCTTGAAAGTAATTGCGCTGCTAGAATCACTTTCATCATCGAAAAATCATGCTGAATGGTTGTTGCAACAGACTTTTGAAAGTAATTGCGCTGCTAGAATCACTTTCATCATCGAAAAATCATGCTGAATGGTTGTTGCAACAGACCTTTGATAGTAATTGGGCTGCTAGAATCACTTTCATCATCGAAAAATCATGCTGAATGGTTGTTGCAACAGACTTTTGAAAGTAATTGCGCTGCTAGAATCACTTTCATCATCGAAAAATCATGCTGAATGGTTGTTGCAACAGACTTTTGAAAGTAATTGGGCTGCTAGAATCACTTTCATCATCGAAAAATCATGCTGAATGGTTGTTGCAACAGACTTTTGAAAGTAATTGGGCTGCTAGAATCACTTTCATCATCGAAAAATCATGCTGAATGGTTGTCGCAACAGACTTTGAAAGTAATTGCGCTGTTAGCATCACTTGCATCATGGAAAAATCGCATCGCAAGTCACTTTCATCATCGAAAAATAGCATGCAATCGTAAATCGCTGAATAATTGTAGCAACATATCTTTGAAAATAATTGCGCTGATAGCATCACTTTCATTTTTTGTTTCAAATAATTAATATAATGTAATTTCTTTCCCAATTTTAGATCTTCCTTCATTTCAATATTGTGTAATTGCGTAATAAACATACATTTTTCTACAACTTTAATTTCATTTAACCTATCTATCAAAAATTACATTTCATTACTGCATTATATGGTAAAGTCATATAAGTTATCCTAAAAACCTGGACATTTTTTAAATCCTTCAAGCACCGACTGTAGTGTTCACGTCATTTCATTTTCATTCATCATTTTTTTCTTCATTCTCTTGGATTTAGCCATCTAGTTCCTGATATACTGCTTAATTTTAATTTTTTTTTTAATTTATTATATTTAAATTTTTATTTTATTTATTATATTTTAATTTATTGAAAACAAAAATTATGTTAATGTGAAAGACCGCTACCAATTTTATTATAAATCCTTCATTATAATATCATCAAAACAACAAAATATTTATAATAATATTTTAAACTAAATAAAAAGAAAACTTATTTTCGGTGTACGTACATGACAAGAATTTTCACCAGAGTCGTGATGTTATCCGGACACGGTATAGAATAAAGGCACTCTTACTAAGCAGTATGCAGCTTATCCAATCTTTGTGAAAACACTAAACGTTTATAAGAGACTTAATTTTAAATGATAAAATATAAATTAGGATGTCGACAAATACACGGTACAAACTCTTTAAGCACTGAGCACTTTTTCAAAATACTCTTGTGCTCTTTGTACAACAACAACAAAACACATTCTACTACAAAACATTTTCTATCAAAATGTTTACTATAGTAAATTCGACGTAGAAATAACAGTACGGTGTATACACCATAGAATTTTATGGGCAACCTAGTTGTATCTATTGGGAATTCTTGTCCATTTTTCTCGTCGTGCAAAATTCACTGAAAACCAGAAAAATATATGTTTGAGTGATATATCAAATAATAAAATGAAAACCATTATTAAAGAATCAAAGGCAAAGTTCACATTTTTACTAATTACCGGCTTGTTATTGATTTTTTTACATACCAACATTATATAAAGTCAGCTCTTATTTTAAGTACTAAATGATTTAGATACGTTAAATTGTTTTAAGTCTGAAAATATTTTTCTGATCTGTGCGTAATTTAAACCCATGCTTTCTTTGGTGACACTAAGCGCTTACATTGCAAATAATATTAATATTTTTTTTCGTTTTATTTCATCTACTAACAATGTCTATCGCAATCTACGTTTATTTTCCCTGTAGAAAAACATCGGCATGACTTGTCGATAAAATAATGCCAATATATCAATCCATAAAATGTCATTTTTCACGGATACAATATCTCGTAATTATACACACAAAATATAACAACAAATATAAAACGTGAAACAGAACATATTTACTATGATAAGCATATTTGACCAAGTCTAGTTAAAACGAAAATAAGTGATAAAAAGTAAGTACGTGCATCGCATTTACCTATGAAATGTCTTTTTATTTGGCTTACACATATATGTCACTTTACAATGGAATAATAAAGTTAAAAAGACGCTGTCGAAGCTAGAAAGTACTGGACACTTTTATCTGTCAAAATAGTTTTATTTGTTCACGTATTGTCATCTCTTATCCACTCCGTTAGAACAGATAATTCAGAAAAAACATCTGTATATTATCAATTTACTGCTGAAAGTTTTGAAGTAATCTAATAAGTAAACAATACCTTCATTAAGAGATTGCGATCCATCTGCACGCAAAGCAAAGTGTCTACGAAAGGCAAAAGGTTAGCGTTAGGAGATCAGATCTCAAGTACAGACTTACTTCCAGTGAAAATTAAATAATATTAAATAGTGGCTTGGAAAATATTTTTAGACGTTTTAAATAAAATTAAATCCTAAATAAAATAGGTATATAACCTTTCGAAAGCAAATAATAATCAGCTTTCCTATCTTCCTTTGAATAAATTAAACATCATACTACACTTTAATTCTTCCTTTAAAAGTTTTTTTTTTAATTTTTGTTTAGTATTCGAAGTTATATAACTATGAACATCGACAGCAATTACACTAATTGGTCTTAACATAGTGTTGTTAGGAAGTCGAATGGATTCCTATTTTTGGTTATTTTCGCCATCATCATATCGATAACATATTATTAAAGCTGTTTTTCTTGAATATTAACAGCTTTTTAAACATAATACTCGCACGAAGGAGTATTAGATTAAACAATGTATCTTATACTTCTATAAATGTCAACTCTTATTTTTATTAACGTTTATTTGATTCATTAATGACGTGAAAAAAATTAAACTGATAATGACTTGTATAAAAAATAATTACGAATCCATGTTATTTATATTAGATTTAAAACTTCATAGGTATTGCTGGTAGTTAAGGCAAACAACACATGGTAATGACGTATTGTATACACTCTCAGATGACGTAATAGAACAAAATGGAAAAAAAAATATGTGCAATGTTTATAGAAGTACATTATTTGACAAGAAAGGATGTAAATAACGTTTAAAGTTAAACATTTAATGAATTACCGTCGCATTTCGACCACTAGACGAACACAAATATATATAATCCTTACAATAGACTTCATATTATTGTTGTATAAAATTTGAAGACAAACAAGAAAGAATAGCTTACTTAGATAGTGAGCTATTATTTCCTGCTTGTCTCATCAAATAAAGTGTTATGTACAATGATATATTTCCCTTCTGCTATAATAGCCACCCCGTTTTAGAGCAAATTTGTTTATGTTAAATTGTAAGTAGAAAAATAATACCTTACTAATATTTTTTTGAACGCGCACTAAAATCTGCAATCAAAACTGGAAAGAAAAATGATCTTCCGTTGCCCTTTCTCTCTTTAGTAAAATATTCTTGTGTAATTCCCATTAATATTGAGGCACTTGTCGTTTCGTGGGACCAGCTTTTGTAGTCCATCCTCAAAGAATATTGCCGCCTGATTAGATAACTGCTGCAGCACTGTCGTTTTGACTTCGTCGTCATAGTTATGGTAGTGTCAAATACAGAAACACATGGTAATCACTAGGCGCTAGACCGGGACTTTACGGAGGGTGATCCAATTATTCCCAGCCAAATAATGTGATAATCTCTTTACTTCTATTTGCCATATGTGGACGGCCATTATCATGGAGCAAAAGATACCGTTACTCAATAAGCACCTCCTTTTGTTTTGAACTGCACGGCGCAGTGTTTTTAGTCTCACAGTATGCAGCAGAATTGATCGTTTCACCACGAGGCAAAAAATTAACAAGCAACATGTCCAACATATCTGTTCCAAAACACAGTGCAATGATTTTCTGAGCAGAAATTGTTTGTTTGAGCTTCACTTACCTTAGAGATGATGAATCTCGCTATTCCATGGATTGCTGCTTCGATTCCGGTGTAATATAGGCTACCCACGTTTCATCCCCTGTAACAATATGGCTTAAAAAATCATCCCCCTCATTACTGAAGCGCTAAAAAAAACTAAATGCACTAGTAAAACGTTTATTCTTGTGCTCCTCAGTCAACATTTTCGGCACCCAGCGTGAACACAACTTCCGATAATTTAATCATTCGGTCACAATTTAATAGATAACACTTCTTGAGATTGCAGAAAACTCTTTACATACAGATAAAATCGTGTGTCGTCTGTTCTCTTTCACTTTACCGTTCACTTTTTGAGTGAAATCGTCGGTAATGACTGAAGGAAGGAAGGAACTACCGTGAATGTTTTTTCGGCCATCTCTAAGGGCCCTAACCCATTTCCATATCATTCCATTACTCATACTGCTTTCAACATAAACGTCACTGATTTGGCGATGAATTTTAGCCGCTTTCAAGCCTTTAGCACTAAGAAAACGAATAACGGCACGCACTTCCTAGTCGGATATATATATATATATATATATATATATATATATATATATATATATATATATTCTTTAAATAACATTCAGGTTATTTTAATCAACAGATTTTTATGGAGTACATTTGTTTTCGTTGCTGAACCGCCATAATTGCACAGTTTATAGCCATAAGTCATAATAATTTTTAGTAAAGTTTGGTAAATTTTCTTTTATTTAGGGTTTTGTTTTAATTTTGTAACATTAATACAGTTAGACAAAACATTTTATTATCTAAAGTTTATTGGTTGGTTGTGTGCATTTTCTATTTACACCTGTTATAGACAAATAAATTAACATTGTAGAAGTATTCTTTGTTTCAAAATGAAATAGAGAGGCACAATGAAATACAGCGCACAAAGCACTGTGCGAAAAATGGACTGCACTGAATTGCAATATTGCTTTGAAGTACGACTTAAACACGGTGCTTTTATCATTCGGAAAACAATGTTGTGTGGGAAAAGTTTACTTTAAATAATATAAATTTATTTCCTCACTTTTCTGAGCAGGAATCATAATTCACTACTGGAATTGTGACGTTTTTCACAACTAAACAAGAAGCTTGTTAATTTTATTTAATAACATAATGCTGTATACGACATTTATAAAAATATTTAGGAAGCAGATTTTTGTTTCTAGCTCCATAAAGGATAAACCATTCTCTTCTTGAACCACATCGCAGTTTTTCTGATCATGAAATATTTGATGATACTCTGTTGATAAACAATGATTTTTCCCGTATTATTATTTCTTCTACAGTTTCTGTTCTGATTTACTGTTTAACATGGCTTGAAGAAATTTTAAAAAATTTACTAATTTTCCCCAACGTCAGTGTCAAAATGTTAATTGACACACCTATCTATTTATATCATCTATTTGTCTACCCTACAGTAAAGAAGAGAGCAGCTACATAAGGCCATATATAATACCTGTCATCTCATGGCTCTTACGTTACAAAGATGCAGTGCGTAATGTGGCCAGCCTCACCGCTGTCCCTGGGAAACTCTTTCTTTAAAGACGATTCGTATAGTGTATTACAATAACTATTTCAAGTATGTTTATTTTCGTTCATATAAAAAATAGTACTTTATATTAGTTTTCATTTGAAAATTATTATTTAGACAAGTTTCTTTGTAATACTAATTTAATAAATCTTCCAGAAACCTAAATTTTATTGAATCCATGAAATAGCCAAATTTCGTCGTGCGAATAAAGCAAAAAATGTTAAATTCCATTTTCTTAATCTAAATGTTCTTGTGTAAATAACTAACATAAACCAATTTCAATGTGTACAAATTCAAAGTAATTTATAAATCCTGAAAATGCAGAGACCCTGACAAGGCAGAGAGGAAAACAAGATAATCCAATCGAGTACCGTGGGTTTCATCAACATTTTAATTATATTTTTTATTATTAGTCTTGAGGGTTAAGCTTCTAAAACCTTATTCGGCAAAGGGCAACCTTATATCGCTTTTAGTAGAGTACGATCTTTAGACGGCGTAGTAATAACTGAACTAAACCAGAGAAAACTCATCAGCAATCCACACAATAGCATAGCATTGTAAGAATTAGAGCGCTTGAGAAACTTAATACGAAGATCACACATCGACAAATCCGGAGAAAGGCCACAAAGTAGTTAATTTAGATCAAACAAAATTGCGTATTGCAGCGTATCCTGACGAGTTAACAACATAACACCTATATAATAAAATATCGTCTCCTGACGAGTTAACAACAAAGAAACCTATAGAAACATAACACTTATATAATAAATAAACCCCAATAACACATTAATAATCCCCAATAACACATAAATTGTGATTTAATGGCGAAGATCGCCATTAAATTACAATTTTTTTACCGAAAACCGTAGCTAAATCGGTCAAATGGCTTTGGAGAAAAATGGAAGCATTAGTTTGCAACAAAAATGTTGCTGGGCCTCCTGATGAGCTAACCCCTTAACCCTTCTTAGAACCATCACCGTTTAGTCCCAAATATTTTGCAGAAAACAGTGTTTAAATTGGTCAACACATTTTGGAGATAAAAGAGAACTTTCACGTGCAACAAAATGTTGCAGCGCCTCCTGGTAAGCTAATACCATAACACCTCCCTGAGAAACATCGCCGATTAGTCCCAGATATTTTGTAGAAAACCGTGTCTAAATCAGTCAAACCATTTGGGATATAAATGGAAATGTTCGTTTGCAACAAAATGTTTATTGCGGCACCCCCTGATGAGTAATCACCGTAACAACTAGAAGGAATCATCTACCAATGAATCACAAACATTTTACAGAAAACCGTATCGAATTCGGTCTAACAGTTTTGGAGACAAATGGGATCATTAGATTGCATACACAAACAAACAAACAACATCTCACCCTAAACACATTTACCTCCTCCATTCCGTCGTGGGTAAAAAAAACTATTTGGACAATGAGTCAGCAATAATTTTTATCTCAGGGACAGTGTAAGTTTGAAACAAAAGAAAATTCCATCAGCTACCGGTTTATCGATTACAACAATATATTTCGTATATTAAATAAGCTTGAAATTTAAGTTTTTAATGAACTTATAAAATGTTTGCTCTGTTACAGGGATTTGGAAATTTAATATTTCTTAAGAGGTGAAGTTAAGACAAAAATTTTAAAAAACTTTTACAAAATATTTACGCATTTACTCGTAATTTTATGAAGATTTCGTTTAATCTGACATATAGGTATGACAATTTGTTTTAAATTAAAATGCCGCAAAGATTTTTAACGATTTTTAAAATAAAGTTCAAAAATTATTTTTAAAATTTTGTGGAAAACGAACGATCTTTAAAAGAGGTTTACAAAAAGGTATTTTAAAATAAAACTAAAGTAAACCTAAACCCTGTAAATTTAATTGCATAATATGTAACGTTTCAATTCAAGATATAATTTTTCTTAAAAACAAATTACAATTAAATTTCTTAATAAATATGACCTTGTGACGTGAACGTTAATTGAAAAATTAACGTTCACGGAGTATTTTTCAAAATATATCAAATTTAGGCATCAAGGTGTAGTTTTTCGATGTATTATTCGGTTTATCATTGTTAGTATTTTTACATTTTCAAACATAAGCTGTCTTTCAAGTTGTCTTCAAATTGTCATTATCGAAAGATCGTTGAGAAGGGAGACATCGGACTTAATGAAAGTGGAAAATTAATTGCACCGCGTTTAATAAAATCTTGCTGACTACAACCCGTGCACAACGTAAAAAAGAAAATATACGGAGGCTAATTATGAACACAATAAAAACGTCCGGTAACAGACACTCGTGTAGCTCTAAGAGTGTTTGGAATTGTATTTAAATATATATTTTTATATCGCTTTGAAGTCGAGGGGGCCCTTTTCCAAAATAAAAGAGCACCCTTCGTCTTCGTCTCCGTTCTTATCGCAGTCCGCGTTATCGAGCAGCACTTGTGCCACGGTAACCGTGCATTCTAGTGGTCACCTTGAAATATTAAATTTTCAAAATGGATATGAAGCATTCTCAGTTTCCGGCTTTAAGCTCAAATCTGAGGGTGAGAGAGAAGGCATGGCGGTGGCTAGTTTATTATTATCTCCCTCTGTAACAGTCGCGTAAACTTGCACCGTGGGGGTGATCATAGTTTTGTGTCACGTGTTTTGATATCGACTTTACTGCGTGATAGCGACCACTTCATTCCGCGTATTTTGATAAGAAATTTAAGGATTTATTAAGAAAATTAATATGATTACTGCAAATATTAGTATGCTAAATAATGATTTTGTTACTATATTCAAAATGGTACTTTCATTTTCTACTTCAGGACACGTTTGTATTGTCAATACCAATGATTTTCTTTTCAGTTTTATGGGACAAATGCCAATTGCAGAGAAAAGTTACGGGGTGAAAGAAATATCGACAGTTTATTTTCTTTTCAAATTTTCCACAACAGGAAATTACACAATAAGAAAAGTTAGTTTGGTAATGATATTCATATCTGATAATCATATTAATCGATTGTAAATATTATTGTAACGTAGGAATATGCTCTATGAAAGAAATGAGCTTATATATCACATATATACCTTCTTTGGCGATAAAATTGTAGGAAAGGAAGAAAAAAGGTCTTCGCGGAAAATTGTAGGATAGAAACTGTATCATGGGTACAATTCAGTTGGGTTTTACTTTTTTATACGATAGTTTTCATTTTACCTTTTTGGTAATTTATTTTCATACACATAATTTGAAACAAGGTGCACAAAGAACTTTGTATTTTTATTATTTATGCTAAACTTTGCTATTTCTTCAGGTATTTGAAAAAAATTATTGAGAAAACCTCACAATTGTTTTTAAAGACCTGTTCAATGACATTATTTCCAATAAGACACCAAAAATTTGTTTTCCAGTTCTATTTATTTTCTTATTGCAAGTCACCAAAATGTTTTTACCTTTACAAACTTAGCCTATGACAATTTTATAATAAATACAAACCGATAGATACCTCATTTACTAAAATCGGTTCGGCAGATTTTGGGTTACGATCGAACATCCATATATAAATACATACGTAGGCTATTGAAATCTTTACACTTCCTTTGCTATACCGCCCGACTGCGGTAAAACATTTTTTTAACAATATTAAATAATAACATGAAGACTTTGGTCAAGAACGAAAGGATGTCTCACAAATCGGTACAACTTAATTTTTTGAATAAGCCTAGAATTATAAACACCTTGATTGCCAAAAAATGAACTTTAATGAAAAAAAAAGTAGGGTGTAATTTATGACAAACGATATCAAACACCCGACGCTGTTATTCATATTAAGGTTCATTTTTTATCAATAACTTTATTCTTATTTTAAGTTGTACCGAATTGTGAAACATCTTCTCACACTTCATCCACTCTTTACCAAATTATTTATATTTAGAGAAACAACAATAACATCCACTCCAAACAACATCTACATCCACTCTTGACCAAATTATTTACATTTTGAGATTATCTTTTACTTCTTAATGCTATAGAAATGTGTCTATTTAATTTTTTTAAATTGCGATTTTATTTAAATTCAAAAAATATCTTTAAAAATTACCCCTGTTACTGAAAGGCAATAATTTCTAGATTACACACTGGCAAAATATCAAGATTCATGATTTTATTATGATAGAAAATAATCAACTACATGAAAAGTAACAGGGAAAAATTAAAGGAGAACGCCCAGTTTGTATAAAGTATTTGGCCTGGTCGTAAACATGAGTCATATACCACATTTTAGAATATGTACATACAAACCAAAATATATGAGTTTTGACTCAGTGAATAACTCAGGTCTTCAATAAAACACAAATATATATATACATGATTTTGAGGTTAGGACTAGTTAACAAATGCTCTTACGAATAATATTCAAATAATTTTGTAAACATTCAAATTGATTTTCAATGTTATATTTCTAAATTCCAATCAAAAAAGCTTCCTTTTTTATTAATTTTATTCCAAATGTTAATTGCTCAATCTTTACCGTTCTTGACAAAAGGGGAATAGTGTGTGATGGGCGTGTGAAAGTGTAAATGATGTTTAGGTTATGACCATAGATTTATCTATAGTTATGAGTGTTTGTGATGCTTTCGGTATAGAGATGTAGCAAAGATAGGGTATTATATCTATTAATAGAAAAATCGACAGTTGATCTCGGAACATTTATTTTCAGATCGACCTCAAGTATTGATACCTCAATCCTGAATGTATAGAAATGCTTCATAAATTTTTTTTATTTATTTATGTAGTCTATTTTAAATATTTTCATATTTTATTGGACGATCTTATTCGTAGATTCCGTTATGTAAAAAATATATGTGTTTGATGTTATTAAAATCAAAAAAATAATAAAATTATAAAAGCATATTTTATATCATATAAAATAAGTAGTAATGGATAAATACGACAAGAAGCAAAATTTTTGTTTCCCACTTATAAAAATTACGAAGCTTTACAAATTACAGTTCACCAGTTTCATGAGAAAGACTTCAATACTACGTCCTAAAAGATGAACAGAGTTTCTGCAAAGTAAACAGACATATTATTAAGAAGGTTAAGTGAAGAAGAATTTTTTAAATAACTTATTGATACTTTATAAATTCTTTTGGGAACTCCTATTTTTTGTCATACTTTTTCAAATAGTTTTTCAAAACCTATATGTTGCTTATATTTTTATGTGTGAATGATAACTTTTATAGTTCCTGTAGTTATTTCATTAGTATTTGATACAAATTAATATTTGAGACTTTCATGCAAGTATTCAAATGGTATCGATACTAGCTTCCTATACTAAATAATGATTATAAGTATCGATAATATATGATATACAATTGTTAACCACATCTACTTTCATAATATAGCATAGAGAAAATTTTTCGGTCTTGAGGCAATCGACTTATTTGTGTCCATCTTATTAACTATTTAGTTGATCTCTTTCACTGTAGAAAAGCTCTAACAATTGACAAAAAAAAGAATATAAATTTAAATACAGGCAAAGAATAATTCTATATATATATATATATATATATATATATATATATATATATATATATATATATTCATTTTCATTTATACGAGTTTTAATCTATAGAATAAATATGTTAAATATATAAACCTGATTCTTCGCAAATTACTAGTGGGGTAGATAATATTTTATAATTGTTTTTTTGTTATTATTAATTACTAATTCTTAATTGCTTTTGAATTTTATAAACACGAAATTTTTAAAAATAGATAAGATAATGTTCATTATTTTTAAATATTTAATTTATATGAAATTTTTAATTTTCAGTTGAATGGTTCCACATTCAAATTAATTTTATGACTCTATGTAAAGAGTTATATACAATAAATACAATGACATATTTATTTAACGTTTTTTATGCTCGTCGTAGTTTCGATGTTAATTTCATCCCATCGAAAAATTATACGAATAATTATAATTCCCATTTAATCAAGGGAATCATAAATATGTTCCAAATCTATTTACCACTATACAACATTGATTGATTGTATAATAGTAAATAGACGTAGTTTCATTTAATTGTGACTATGCAACATTATTATTCTAGTGGAACGTGAGATATAATTCATGTAAAGGATAGATGTCCAGAACAGTAATGGCGTGTTCACGTACTCGGTGTCCCAGCGGGATGACACTTAGGAGCCGCATAACACGAATGTGCTTAATAACGCTGTGTCGTCGCTGTTTATCAAATCTCGATTATTAATGTTACGAATATATATTATAATGAAACGAATTATTAATATGGATAATGAAAATAGATTTTCCATCGCTTAATTTTATCGTTACCTTTATAATGCATTCAGTTTTACACACATTAAAAAAACAAGTGTTTTTTCGGCAGATTTGTTTGTATAATTTGCTTAAATAACTAACCTTCCCGTAATTTTGTTTTTCTATTCACATGTAATTTTTTTACACGATTTTAAATTACCTTGTTTAAACAATTAAACAGTTTTTTGGATTTAAAAGGACTTCATACTGAATTCTCAGTTTAATTTTTTTCTGTTTATATATGTATAATATCAGGTCATATATAGTTTCATGTAAAGATCTATATATATATATATATATATATATATATATATATATATATATATATATATATATATATATATATATATATTCTTTATTATATAGTGAAAAAGGGTCACCAGGACTTTGGGCGAAAATAAATATGCTAATTTACGCCCCTTATTTCTAAGGGATAAGCTGTAAGGTTGACTTGAGATTAACTAAGAGAAACATAACGCTGTAAGGTGGCTTTAATGCGTTTTTAATTCTACCTGAAAAGACAATGATTTTGATATTTTAAGATTTTAAGGAAAAGAGTAACGTAAAGCTAGATATGTACAATCATAACAAATTTTGTTAATTTATGTCTACGTTCTTAAATTTGTGGGGAGAATATTCATTTTCGTACCCAATATTTAAAATATTTTTAGTTAGTTCCATAAACATATAACATTTTTGAACTTCCTTAAAAACTGTAAAATATTTGTATGTATTACACATGGAAAAATCATAAATAATTTAGAAACTGGAGATTTGTTCACATCTTGGGTAAAGAAATTTAAACATTTTTGTATCATTTTCCGATAAATGTATATCATTCCGTAAGTTTATTATTTTTTTTCTATATTGGCAAGCAGTAGTGTAAATATTTTCTGTTACTTCCTAGTTTATGTGTCACAAAAAAAGAGACTAAAGTTTTTTCCATATTTTTATTATTTATTAGATTATTGATATTTCCTTTCTATAGCTCGTAAACTTTGGGTAACAATGAAAATTTAGCGATTTTCTCTGGTGCTCTTTTGTAATGTCTATTTAGTAAAATATAAAAAAATACTTGTTAACTTGTTGTTATATTTGAATTTATGGTGAAATTTTAGAATGTGAAGACGAAATATAACAAAACTTTATACCTTCAATTCAAAAATCATATACCTTCAGTTCAAAAATACATATACCTTCAGTTAAAAATCTAAACATTCCGCAATGGACTTGCAATTACGATATATGTGTACAAAAAATATGAACCAATATTCGAAACGACTGAAGAATTAAGCAAATTATTATTTTTTTTTAAACATTTTTATTTTTAAT
Source organism: Druceiella hillmani (assembly GCA_039881145.1). Taxonomy (NCBI): domain Eukaryota; kingdom Metazoa; phylum Arthropoda; class Insecta; order Lepidoptera; family Hepialidae; genus Druceiella; species Druceiella hillmani. The sequence continues at coordinate 37,944,850 of JAYKKI010000003.1, read as the reverse complement.
TAAAGGGACCTCGTTTTAAAACACTTTGCTTTAATTGTAGGAATAAAAAAAATCTAGCTAACTTAGGCGATGGGGTATATTTGGATAGATCATAAAATTATATAAAGGTTTGAAATAACTTTTTTATTTAACCCATATTATCCCAGTGAACCATATAAAGTGCGCTAATTTTTTATTTCAAATTACTTACAAATAGTAACCAGTGAAACGGGATTTTCTTTTCCTTTCCGTGTAATTTTAAGAATAGTTAAATCGTATCACGCGCTCTCGTATGTTTGTAAAATAATGAAATTTTGTGATTTTTCGCCAACATGAGCTCTAAGAAAACGTAATAAATTTCACCTCATTTTATTAAAATTTACTAACAGTGGTTTTTATTTTGTATATTTACCTGTCTATACATTTACATTTTTAAATTTTTTATAGTGTTTTTATAAGTTTTTGTTCACCGCTCCATTTAATTTATATATATTTATATATATATATATATATATATATATATATATATATATATATATATATATATATATATATATATATATATATATATATATATATATATATATATATACATATATTGTTTTTAACTATTTTATTTGTTCAGATTTAAAGTTTGCAAAATCATATAAGCCCTGGTAAATTAAATATCTGTAATTTCTGCAGATATATTTATAGCACAAGGTATAAGGTGAGGATTCTAAAGATATTAATACTCGTCGGAAATTATTATCTGAACCTGAGGTAATATTTCTTTCGGGATAAAAAAAAGCTGTAATTCTTGTCAAAAAAAATGGACACAGAAAGATATAAATTCAAAGCTTAAAAGAGAAGCATTATTACCATTTTTACTTTAGATAAAAACCCTTTCTGGGTTCATTATTGTCTTCTCCTTTGGGATGTTTTTCGACGACAAAATTTATGAATTGCTGTACTCTACTATATGAAAAAATACCATTCCAAAGTACAAATGAACTTCACATTGGTTACTGATGGGATAAAGAATTTTATAGGTAATTTACTTCTATCAGGTTGTAATAGCACTTCGTACTACATATTGTACTGGGATCAATAGACTTAAACATATCTTGGCAGTAGGCAACTACTGCATGATATATATATATATATATATATATATATATATATATATATATATATATATATAATATATATATATATATATATATATATATATATATATATATATATATATATATATATATATATATATATATTCCTCCATAATCTGCAATTGATCTAAAAACTTATCCTTTATTTTCATGTATATAATAACATTCACCTTCCATTTATTGATAAGTTTACTAAAATACTACCTCTGTAGGATATAATGAATGAAAGATGGCTTAAATATTTTCCTGGAGACAAGTATTTATCAATTGATGAATAAAAGGTGCCTTATTTTGAAAAACATTGAACTAAGCACCATATAAACGGCAAACCAATCCAATTCGGCTGAGACCTGGTCACTCTGCATTTGATTAGGTTATCGTATATACTTTAAACCTTATCAGTCCGTCATTAAAAGCCCAAAATCTCGGCGTAGATGGTTCTGTAATAATAAATTTGATTTCAAAGCTCCTAGATATAGATTATCACAACTTTTATATTGACAAGTATTTCACAACACTATGTTTACTTGATAAAGTAAGTAAAATGGGTCATGATATTTTTGAAACTCTCCCAGCCAAAAGGTTTAAGGTGCAACGCTAAAACATTTGAAGGATAAGAAAAAACTATAAGGTGTTCCTGTCATCAATTTACGGAAATCACCAATATAACAAGCTTAGTGCACTACGATTACAAAATCGTGACCAGAACTTCAATAGAAAGTATTCAATTCGGTATTCAGCCACCTGGTCAAGAGGTTGCGTAAAACTAATAAATTTACGTAAATAATTTACAAAATACTACATTGTTATCAAATGTATAAGATGTTTATGAATGATGTAGATAGACTAGAGCAAAATGTTGGTAAATATAGAATGGGTGTAAGACTAAAGGGATGGTACTGGTAAATGATATTTCTCATATATATTTGTTTTAATAACGCATTTCAACTATACTGAATTTCACCAGGGGGGCAAGCTTAATATACTCTTGTAATTTTTTATCCTTCACAAAATATATACTAAAGACTTATTTGCTGCTTGAAAAAGCCTCTTCTTCTCTTCAGAACGAATTATAACTACACCAATGACTATCAAAGAGAAACTGCCCGATTCTATAAGACTATATATACATTGTCAAAAATGCAATTCAAATCGATGTTGTTAACACCATAAAAACACAGTGTTTAAATGCATTAAATGTAAAGTCGGCGACAAAAAATTATTTAATAGTGTGAAAAATTTTCGCAAATTTTTCACATCACCGAACAATTTTTTTGTTCACTCAATTGATTTTATAATAATAATTTTACGTTATCATTTTACAATAAAATTACTGTAATTTGCTAAACTTCACTTTATTACTAATTACGTAATACAAAACGTCTGTAACATCAGTCGTGTTTTTATTTTTCATGAAAAATCAGTGAGCTTATTCTCGCAACGCTCCATTTAAGGTACGCTCCTGAAATGCAGGTTGTGTAAAAATTAAAAATTTCAATATTATGTTTTTCTCTTATCCCTTTCTCAGTCTCAAAAGATGTATTCCTATATCTTTTCAACTGACATCTGTAAAATTCTGAAAAAAATACGGTACTAGAACTTAAAATAAACTTTCAGGGAAAATTGGATTGAAAAAGACATGTTGCATAATTTTTGTGATATGGAATATTGTTGTTACCAATCGCGGCAATAACTTTGTTTTTCACAGTGTCTTCGTGAAATACAAAAATAAGTTGAATTTTGTTTGGTGCTACGATACCCTTTGTGTATGAATCCGGCTCGCACTTGACCGGTTTTATAATATTCATTTGTAATTTGGTATTTGTGTTATTTCAAATGTTTAATCGATAACTTTCTAATATTTTCAATAAAGTTAATTTCAGAACTCTGAAATGAATACTATATCTAGTTTTATTGAATCCATTACTCCACTACTAAAATAAACCTATCAAAATTTTAACGTTTTATCGATTATTTATCATTTCGATTCAAATTAAACCAATCAAGCGAATAAAAATAATATTACGACGAGAATATTTGCACTATATTATACATACACATGACGCCAATGCCGTAGCTTATACCGTCAGCCTAAATGGTGAATCTGCACTTGAGTTAATGAGAAGTTCTCATAAGGTGTTGCAATAAAGTTTAGAATGAATTTAAACATTGCTTCATTACTTTTTGAGATAAAGTAATGGGCAGAGTGAAGATAAATTTTTAACTGAATTTTAGGGCTCGGCTGTTTCCCACTAACTTTACGCCATCTAATTACCTACGATACTGGAATTAACCACGAAAAACAATTAAGTCATTTTAAAATACAGAAACCTTATACAGCGATATGTTTTTTTTAATAAGCTATGGCACGAAATCGTAATAAAATTAGTGTAGATATTCAGATTTAAGCAACTATGAATGTTTGAAAACTTTTTATTTTAGCTAATGTTTTGTGAAAATTTTATGTAGGAAAAGAATCATTTAAAGCCAAGCGTTCAAAAATTATTAATGTAAAAAACCTTCTGATCTCCATTTATTCTTAATTTCAAAAAACTCAAAATTTTTCTGATAACCTCAAAGTTTTTCTGATAATTCAATGGCCATGACTGATTTATATAAAAAATGAAATACACAATCGCATGCAACTGACTATTACTATTATTATTTTATTAAATATTTGATGCCTACAATTCTTTTAAAAAACCCTTTTATATTTATTTCACGATATGTTAAGTAGAGTAATAAGTCGTATGATGGATTTGTCCCACTTTGTCGGTTACTACTTGGTCAGCTCTTAACGCAGTATAGTAATATATAATTATGATATTTGGGAAAATATCAACGATAAAACAGACAACATGTCATCGAAATTGGACACAAAAGTTTGGTAATCGAAAACAAAAAAAAAACAAATGTTTCTTCAAATAATATTATTATTGTAATCCATAGACTACATGTTCAGGCTCAATAAATTCCAACAGTAAATAATATGAATACAAAATTCAAAAATGTTGTTATAGTAACGTGGAATGTCGTAGACAGATAAATAAAAATCTGGAAAGACAGTATAATAACAAAACAAATACAGGCACGTCTGAAGAATTGCTAAGGCTTCTAGATTTTTCTATACCAGACCAAAAGGGGAAACATTTTGCTTAAAGACCAAAGAAAATATTGATGGGCTGAAATTGTGATGGTAGATTCATCTACCAATAATATCCTGGACAGCGCCTTGCATGAATATCTTCATTTTTAAAGAAATTTAGGTTAATAAAAAACCTTTATCGATTGTGCCGTTGCTAATACATAACGCACAAAGGAGATTTAGTGGAGCGCCCCTATTTCAAAGTCGAGTAGAAAACAAAACGTCACTTGGCTGATCCTTAACAAGATGATAAGATAACACAAAAGCATTAGCATAATGCTCCACGATTAAGTGTTCTCATAATGCATTCAAGTGGAGACGCATGGAGAAAACAGTTACATTTTCGAAATGTCAAAATACTTAACCACGACCATTATGAAAACAGTGTACTACTAAGAAAAATACCATTATAATTTATGTATATCAATTTTGTTCTGCCTTATTTCATAAAATGTATCAAAAAAAGCAAATATGTATTTAAAAATTTGGCTATCTATATTTTGGAAACTAAAACCAAAAGTCAAAACTTGACTCTAAATAACCGTGTAGTGAAGTAAAATAGTCGTTGTTTCTACTATCACTACGTATAAAGTTTTAATTTTGATTTCTAATTACTAATACGTATATCGAAGAGGGGCCAAGGACTTCATCAGGATCATTCACGGTTGTGGGTGTTAGTTATAGTCAATTGAAAAACTACTTTGAATAACAAATTATAATTATCCACTATTTTACACTAACGAGTATGACATTAATTAAGAACAATTAGAGTCGAGAATACGCCGTGTTGTCAGGATGCGCGAGCGATTCTTTGTCTTCTCAATCCTCTCGTCCGTCTGCACGAACTGTCAAATATCAACGAACGAATGCAGTGAAGTTCGTAACTGTGTTCATGATCAACTGCACTCGACTTTTCTCAACTGCAATGAAATAGTGAATTCAATAAAGTGTTTTTGTTAATTATTTTTAGGTTAGGAACCACACAAAAGCCAGAGATGCATTACAAATTTTTTTTCAAATTTGTAGCCGTCTGTCATCTTGATTATAGTGCACTTAAAAACTACAGAATGTATTTAGATATAAAAATCACTATTGCATTCTTTAGAGCCGGAAGAAAAATATGAGTTGTTTAGTGTTTTTGAAATGTTTTATTAGTATGTTTGTTTGCATTTGAATCGATTAAACGTTCTCAAAAATTTTACAGACTTCCTTTTTATTTATGTTACAGTGCACAATGGTAGAACATTCAGAAACTAAATCAAGTTTTCGAATTATATTTGTTTTTAAGGAAAAAAGGAATGAAGTAGTTCTCCTTTTTTTGTAATGATGTTAAAAAATTAGAAATGAATTAATAAATACAAATTAAATCTCGCATATGACCGCTTCAATATATCTAACTGAACTTGTAGATAATAATACACAGTTAACGATGAAGGGTAATCCATTTCCATAATTTAAACCACAAAATACAAAATCGTTGATACTGAAATAGTTTTGAAATTTCATCTCCACAGTTGTGTGAAGGTTCTTCTTCGAGAGTCAGACAAAAAGATGTTTGGGGATGTAACCGAATGGACTCAATAAGTATAACGTATTTAAATGGAGTTTATTAATGTTTGATTTATTAATGTAATTGACTAACGGTGCTGGTGCTATAAACATCAGACATTTTGTAAATCGCTCCTGCATTTTATTCCAAAATAGTACAAAAAACCTGCTGTTTCAAATATCAGTGACGAGTAATGAGTTGTTCTCATGACTGTACATCAATTTTTATAAGAATAGCAACTGAAGTACAAATAAGAAGTGTGAGAACTGTGCTAAAAACTGATATTGCAAAGTGTTTAAGAAACTGAAAAACAAAAATAAATAAATAAAACTAGTGTTATTACAATTTTTATAAAAAGTAAGTTATTAAAGAACTATTAAAGAAAGGTGGTGTTTGTTAATAAGTGAAATATTTAGTATGTCATTTACAAATAATGTTATAAGTGCAATATTAAGCCCTGTATGAGTAGGCACACAAAGCGGAAAGCCGCTATAATATTCAACGCCAACTAGGCCGCGTAGATAACTAGGCAGGGACCGTAGACCTCAAAAGCAAAATATCAGAGCTCGAACATAAACTTAGATCGTCAGAAATCGACAAACGAAAGAGTAACCTGGTTTTCTTCGGAGTAGAAGAAAAGGGTAAATCTGAAACAAAATTAGTAGATTACATCTAAAGAATCATAGTGAATATGGGAGTACATATAGAGAGCTAAGAAATTAGCAACATTTATAGAATCGGGAGACAAATCAGAAATAAAAACCGTCCAATTGTAATTTTCATCACGACGCTGTGGAATAAACATGTTATACTCAAAAACAAGCCAAACCCCCTGCCAGGCATCAACGTCCAATAAGATTACTTGAAGAAAAACTGAGAGGTTGCAAATACCGTCGTAATTTTTCAGTCGTTTGGATATATTAGAAATTAATGAATTAGTTGTAATAAAGTTGAGAAGTGATTAATTGGAGTATCAATATAATGCCAAAATAACTATGGTAAAGATACTTTAAAATGAAATTAAAAAAATGTAAAGCTTTTACTTTCTCGTCTTTCGTTTTTAAATGCATATTTGAAAAAAATTAGGTTGTAAAAATATTGGGATTTATAAAATATATTACCATACCAAATTCAAATTAATACGTCTCATGGCTTCTAAGAAAGTCAGCTGAAAATACAGAAAAATGTAAATATTTTACTATATCTTTCATAGACGTAAAACATAGTGTATGTTTAAAAAACTATGACAACCAGAATAATCGCTATAGGTTTCCTATAATATTTACACAGGTTTTAAAAGCCATATTTTCAAACTTTTTTGGTTCAGTTGTCTTGGAATTAGAACCGAGGAAGGGCATATTTTGTATTTTTTAGCATGTCGCCGAATATATAATACCTAAAATTATAAAGAAAACCTTATAACTAATCCTTTCAACGACCTCTTACACAAAACATAATTTTAAAAAGTTTCAAGTAATCTGACCTTCCCCACGATCATTTCAATGTAAATATTTTTGAGTGTAACTGATTGAAATATGTGCGGGAAAATATGTTTTGCTACTATGTTAAATTTCAAGTTTCTATATCAAGTGGTTTCTGAAAATAACGGCTGAACGGACAGAAGGGCAGACGCGTGAATAATTTTATAAGGATTCTGTATTTCCTTCTGAGGTAAGGGACTTAAAAAAAGTAATAAGGAATAAATACAATCTTGCTAATTGTGTATTTTTTCCGGTTGCATCCAACCGCTTCCTTGAACGTCCAATTTGACGGGACATCTAAAATTAATAGGAAAAATTAGTCTTAACTCGCAAGCTCATTTAACTAATATAAAATTTAAATTAATGGACATTATAAAATAAAATATTTCGAATAGATAAATTTATTTAACTTGATTACGAATAGTCTTAATGAATGGTGAAATGGTGATTTCGAATCAAACTATAATTACATTAATAGTGCAAACGATTACACGAATATTTTTGTTCATAGCGGCCAGTACACACAATCGAATAAGAATGCATTTCAGGGCGTTATGAGAAGCTGCAGTGTTTAACATATTATTTATATGGTCGAGGGAAACTATATTTTCGTTAACTAAATATTTTTCTTTTTATGTTTTACTATTGCGTTAATCTAATTTGTTTTTTTTTCGACAAAATAAAAAGAGGAAACCGGCATTTTACTGTTTTTTTTTCGCATTTCAAATTAAAGAGTAATTGTTTGAAATGAATCCTCTAAACTTACACTTTTTAGGAATTTTGGCAAGAAATGAGTTGCAAAAGCCGATTTTCATCATATAAATATGTGAAATCAATAAAATGCAACCTCATTGAATTATAGATAAGGGTTTGATCTATTTTGTCACATCCAAAATATTAGACTATATGTTCCCAGAGTTTAAAGTAAACTTGGCCAAAATGGAGGTTTTCAATAGAAAACGTAAACAAGTCCATAACACTGAAAAGTTTGTTTTAAAATATACTAAGGTATAGTGTAAAGCGTAGTCTTTCAATGCTTTATTTTGTCTTTCTAATTTTCTTCAAATTATAATTATCAAGAGACCGTCGAGAAGAAAGACATTGAACTTAAAAGTGGAAAATGATGGTCAATTAAATCTTGCTGGCGGCAACCTGTTCAAGACATAGAAAACCAATCATGCGCATACTATATATACATGCAAATCCTATTATGAATTCCGGCATCAGACACTCCCATAGCTCAGAGCGTGTTTTGAATCTTATTTAAGTATGCATTTCTACTACGCTTTGAAATAAGGCGAGGCTGTTTTTCAAAATAAAAAGGGACTTTTGTCTTCCGCCCTATTACGCCTTAACACACCCTGCGTTATCGAGGTACTTGCACCACGGTAATGGATATCATGCATTCCCGGTTGCGGCTTGAAGTCCGAATATAGTTGCGGGGGAGGAGGGGGGGATGCGTGGTTGTGGCCAATTTTTTCTTATCTCTCCTTTACAATGAGCGAATGAACTCGCAACGTGAATATGACAATGGTTTTCCTCGAATAGCGTAATAATATGTATACGTGTTTTACATTTCTCTTAGCTACGAGAAAACGATCGCTTCATTCCGCGTCAATTAGAAACAAATTCAAGAAAGTGCCAGTGAAATTGTTAAATATAGGGCTAAACATTTTTACATTAACACTTACATAAACAGTTATTTGGGCAATATGTTTAAAGTGGCAATGTTATTTTATACTTCAGAATGGGGACGACAAATACCATTATCAATAAGAAGATATTGAGTGGAAGAAATAACGATAATCAACTTTTTTAAGAGTTGTCACGAAAATAAATAATTCAAAGATAAAAAAGTGTGTGGTAATCATAATAATGTATATTATTTGAAGGAAGAATGCTTGTTTGTGAAGAAATAAACTTTTTGCGTGTAATCCCAACCTATTTTATCGTTCCTTCTCTTGGGAGCTATAAAAACAGCTACTATGCATTAAAGTCACAAGGAAGTTTCATATAATATATAACTTGCTTGAACTATAGAGATGCAATGAAAAATCTCGAATAGTTTTGTTCCACGCTCAAAAATTCGATGTGCAGCACACCTCATTTTTGAGCATTTAAAGTAAAATTTTTGTTTCGATTTACTATACTTTTATGTTTACAACTCAATTATTTTTATTAATGTTTTCAATACCCATTATTTTAATTTTTAACATTTCTCCAATAAATAAAGTTCACTAGTTCTCGAGAGCCTGAAGTTAAAAGCAAGCAGACGAAGCGAGACTTGTTTTCATAATGCACAGTGAAGAAAGATATTGGTTGCTATGTATTTTTAGAAAAATATATACCTTTTTATATAACACACTTCTGTTAGGTTTTTGGAATATTGTAATGTATTATTTACAAACATTTTTAATTACGTAATCATATGACTTTGATTTTAACGTCCTATAATTATAGCCAACATCCTAACTCCCACAGAAGTTCACTATTATCATCTGCAACATGTAATCCACTGCTGAATATAAACCTTTGCTGGTTTCTGGATTTATCCTTCAGGAAAACTTAAAGCATAAGACTTTCCATTGCTCGCCGAGCAACTTTAAATTTATAAATCATACCGACTGTGAGCTTGTTTCACTACAACAGAACGCGCCGACAGAATATTTTACAAGAATGTATTTATTAGAAGTGTATTTCAAGAGTGTATAACTGATATATGTATTATGATATAACTTGTTAATATTTCAGCTGAATTTTAGACAGAATTTATAGATATTGAAGTATCCGAATCTTCTCTGTGGCAAAGGTATGAAGGTATATAAAAATGTAAGGATAGTTGGTGTAATCCAAGATTAAACCCTCTAACATAATTTGTTATATCCGAGATTATCACAAAAACCCTAGAATTTTGAATTCGAAAAAAATAGAAACCTATAGATGTTAATTTTACCAAAGCATAAAAAGTTAATGAAAGTAAATCTATTATACGTATATAAAATAAAATTATATGTTCTAAATTTAAAAAATACTCTATAATAAAGGGAGTAAAAACAAGCTACTTTCTCAGTAGTCAAAGTGCGCAAGCTTAAGAAGTGGCGAATAGAAATTGTCGCGACTATCATAATAATTCAGATTAAAATTGAAGCAAAAACATCAGTAATTTTCATACAAGTTGAGGGTATTTTAAAATACAAAGAAGCTAACCTAACCTACGAATAAGCCTAACATATTTTGGAAGTTTGGCTTTCAGTCTAATTGTTAGAGTGTCAAGAAAATTTTCTAGACCAATTTCAATAGAACTTTCACAACGATAATTTTGCTCCTATAAATGTTTATCAAGAGTCTTAAAATTTTATTACTCTTTCCATAAAAACCGAGTGCGTGGCCTTAAAAATATTGAATAGGTGTTCTTTTTATTTTTTTGGTCCTTTATTTTTTACTCAGAAATAACACATACATATGTATGTGTATATAATAAAATATTCAATGCTCTTATTGAATATGAGAGTGAAGCCCCTAATAACAGGTGGTAAAATTATTATACTTATTTTCCTTTCGTTTGATGTCGATAAATTTAGATTTTGGCAATTTTTGTTGTTTACAAATTTTTCCTGTTTATTACTTCAAGGTATTGATATAAATGAGTATCTAATATAAGACTATGATAAAAGGAAAAGATTTCTTGGTTAGATACTTTTAATGTCAATATTTATTTTGAAAGTCATAGGAAGGCATACGTCGTAAATAATTTATAATAAACAATTTAATGAAAACAATTTATTTTATAAATATTTTCTCTTTTGGCTTTAATACTTGTTAAATTGTATTTTATTCCTACAGAATATATTTGTATATATTATAAACTTTAAACAAATAATTATGCAATATCAATTTACAACTGATTTAAATTATTACTCAATCAACATGCGAAGGGAGAAGCATCGTCGTTATATGGCAATAGTTGATCATTAATTAATCGTTTTAAGAGGTTAAATATCTAATTCGAATTCCATTTTGATAATATGAAACAATATAAAATTCGGTGGGGGCGTAGCCACTAGAGAAAAGTAATTAATTTTAATAAAGCTATTAGTTTCAAATATTTATTACTTAACCCGTTGGATTTCCTTTTCCGAGACGAAATTTCTTCGTGGTCTAATTTTTTTTTAAACTATATTGTATATGATATGACTACTAATTGCAGTTAAGATTAACGAAAGTCGAGATAACAAAATTGCTAATTATCATTTTCATATTATATTGAGTACAAATTAATATAATTTTGAGTATTATTTTTATATTGAGTACAAAATGTGCTTATTTGTCATTTTTATATTTAGTTTTCAGAATCAAACTTTAAATATATAATTCTTAGAAAAAAATTTAGCACCGGTAAGCCGTAAAAAAATATTTTTTATGAATATTTAATGTTTGTTATTATTGTCCTTTTAATATAGTAATATTTTGAAAATAAAATATTAAGCTTTATGCACGTAAATTGTAACTGACAAATATTCGTGTGTTCTACTAAAGAAAAGAAATTATTATATGAGTTTCGCAAATAATATTTTAGCGATATCATAATTAAAAAAGTTTGCAAATAATATTAAAATATAAGCAAATACTATAAAAAAATTATAAGTTCTATAGCGAACACGCAAAAATGTGAAAGAATGAGCCCCTAAAGGTAATTATCCTTCCCGCGTTTCCTACAAATACACATCTGCCGCCCTCTCTATTTTCGGTTTATTATTTTTGATGCTCGATTGATTTCCATGAGAGAGATATTTTATCTACAACAACTTATTAAATTGAAAACGATGTTTCTTTGAAACAATTTGTTTCATCGCTTCACAAAAAAACTCATTTCCGAACAGTCATTAAAATTGAATGGTTGTTTTCCATTTATAACCTCGTCAATTTAGTGCTTGTTTTGAAGAAGAAAAAATAAGATATTCTTAATATTAAAGATAACGAAATCAATAATTTATTGTGCTGCAACAGAGTCGTAAACATTTTTTTAGTGAATAATAATGATTAAGCAATGGCTAATTATATAAAATTTACTTCTATTAATAATACCATATCGTCAAAACCCTATTTAATTTTTAATATAAACAAGAAACTGCAAACACGCTTATCAGCGCATTTTCAAACCGAATTCGTAACAGTCACCATAGCTGGCCAATATGACTCAAAATTATCGTACTAACGCACAATTATACTTAATAAATAATAAAAGAGCGATGTATCAATTACACCAAAAAAGAAATGGAAACTAAAGCGAAATGTTTCACTAGCAATTTCTATTCACCTTTTACCAATGACTAGAATTTATTTTTGGGACTCAATAATCAAGAAACTTACTAACAAGCATAGTATGCTGTTTAATTTAAATCTAATATTTCATAACTTAGTCGCGAGTAGGTTCCAATAAAACCCAAATTTGTCTCGTGAAACCTGTTCAACAAAAAAATCTTCAGTTTTAATCAAGTAATCTCTATTCAGATAAATTAAGCAATTATTTCACAAAAATCTACACAGATATTTTATGGTCCTCAGAAAGCTAGCTGATTCCATTAGCGGCTTTCTAATCAAATCCATTTGCATTTTTGATTTCACGTACACAATTTGAAAGAAAACGTAATGTTTATAGTACATTCAGAAAATTACACGGTATTTTTTTGGCCTTACTTTTATGGAGTGGTCTCATTTCTTAAGCGAAATCAATATATATATATATATATATATATATATATATATATATATATGTGTGTGTGTGTGTGTACATATATATATATATATATATATATATTATTTTTCAGTTCTTTTTGTAATTTTTCCTTTGTTTTGAAGGAAGCTAATAATTTTCCAAGTAAATATTTAAATTAATAATTTTCCTTACCCTGCGTAAGAAACGAATTATATAATTATTGTTACATACTCACAATTTTCATTAGTAGACGCCATAATTCAGCAATTTAAGCATCCAAAACTTGTCCAAGAGGTAGTGTCTTTCAAACCCTTTTTCAAATTCTGAAATATTCAAAGCCATTTTCTATTGTAAGAAAGTTGTAAGAAACGATGAAAATTCGTTAAATCATAGAAATGAGTAAAATTCCCATGTTCCAAAACATAAATTTAACCTACAAATAGGCCACATTTATTTATTTATAACTATTGCAAGGCTTGCTTTTTTGCCGTTTGGATCTCATTAAATATACTCTAAATTATTTATCACATTCTTCTTGCTGTTATTTTATAGTAGTATAAATTTTCATAATTTTTTCCAGTGTTTTATTTAAAATAGTTTAAAAATAAACAACATATTTTCGATTCTGTGATTTTGGCAAATATCATCATATACATCATAATAAGCACGGAAACTTTTTAAGTACATTTTGTTTCCTAAAATTACCTCTAATTGCAATTAATAAAAATAAATTTCCTTAAGTCAACCATCCTCCGAAAAAATAAATTGTGATGAGCAGACGCTGAGCAGATACTATAGGGATTTTGCTTTTCTAATTTCAGCTCGGAAACTCAAATTCACAATTGTAATATGGAATGAGAAAACTGTCTCATACAAATTTGGTACATCTATTCAATTCGAGGTAAGCCATTGTCAAGGTCATCATGACATATATGAATATATGAGGAATATCAAAATGAGAAAACAAATACAGACAATATTTACCACAACCATATTTTAGTTATAGGTAAAAAAACAAATATATATTATTAGGCACACTATACACTAGACATATTATTAAGCACACTATACCCAACATGGCCATTGTATTTTTGGAAGTTTGTTTTTGACGATGATTGATTGTGCTTATTCATTAGATTATGCTGTTAAGTAAGTCGCATTAAGTTCGTACAATAGCAATTACATTTGTTTGTAATAACATTAGGGAGAATGTGTTGAACTAATAGAAGTAGAACTGTGCAGTATTCACAATGCGAACTGTCAAAACACATTTTTTTCTATGATACTACTGCCATCTTGTGCGGCAATAGTTCTCTGCCATATAACATTATTTAATCATTTGTCTGCTTTTTTATTATTAAATTCACCTAAGGAGTTTAAACTACATAATGTTGAATAAGTTACAACTATAAAAACAATATTTCTGACATATATTAAAAGGAGATAGTAACTTGGAGGGATGATCCGATGTATCTAAATGTAAAAAAATGGAATATTCGAAACAGGAAATTGCCCACGCTACTTTATTTAAATATTAAGTTCTAACCAAAAATGTCATCCTTGTAATTTAGGAAAAGACTTACTAAATAAAAAAATATTTTTTGTCATTTACTTGATGAAAGCTCAATTCAAACGTACATTATGCCACTGACAGGCATTTCTCTTCGGTAACAATTTGTTGCGGTGTTACTGTGCTGATCTAATTAGTTACAGTACATTTTTATCTCACGAGGCAAGTATTTAACGTCGGTTAGTCTCTGGAACCAAAATATATTCATATTAAATATATCTTAACATCTTTGAGTAATAACATCGTCTGTTTATGTGCAAATCTGAACTATTATTTAAAACGCCATTTGAAGTCAACGACAAACTGTAGTCTCGTCGAATTTGTTTTAATAAAGTGTTAAATAATCCTGTAAATTTATGTTATTCAAGATGATTGAGCCCATGATTTAAATGTTACTCTATTTTAATTAATTGCGTCAAATCTTACGCGAAATTCGCCATGTATGCTTTGCAGTATTTATCTATTTAAATTGAAAATTATGTGACATTAAGATTTAATAAAAACGGAAACTGTAGCTCTCCTAGCAACATCTCGTTACGCTGCTTCCAGATTTTCGTTCTCATCCTTTGGGCATGCGATGTTCACCTGTCCTCGTGGTGTATCTTTTGTATATGTATCACGAACAAAATTATGGCTCCATATTCGTGATGCACAGTGATCCAAAAGAAGTTAATTCAAAAATTTATGCAAAAGTTATGAATTTAGGTATTATTAAAATTTAGGAACATCAAACTGTATCGGAATATTGATTTAGATCAAATTAATTCTACATATTTTCTTAAATATTATGTGCTTCTTTGTTTTATTTTTATAAGTCATGACTTTGATATATTTTTCAACAACCTGTACGCCTCTATATGAAAGAAAGTAAAAATAAAATTGTAATGTAATTGGAATAAACATTATAGAAATTTAACATGGGCTTAAGTATCATCATATGAGCGAAACAATACACCGCATAAATCGACGAAATGTGGCTCGTACTATCGCTAGCAGACATATTTTATGCGTCAATTTCCAGGAGTTGGTGGATAAAATTATTTTGCTGGTTACACTGTTTGCATAGGGCGGGGCGCTAGTAGAAGGAGCGCGTTGGTGGCGAAGAATATTTTTGGCTTCAGGCGGCTGCGAAAAGATTTGTGCGCCTTCTGAATTACTCTATATTCTAAGCCGTTCTGTACTATAACTGTTATTTCACAGATAACATGTATTTGCACGTAAAAGCACAGAGGGAAGGCTGGTAGCTAAGCTCTATGTTTATAACTATTTAACTGTATACTATGTACAAAACTAGTTTAAGAAACG
The DNA here is from genome assembly GCA_039881145.1 of Druceiella hillmani. Lineage (NCBI taxonomy): Eukaryota > Metazoa > Arthropoda > Insecta > Lepidoptera > Hepialidae > Druceiella > Druceiella hillmani. The sequence continues at coordinate 37,928,957 of JAYKKI010000003.1, read as the reverse complement.
AGTGTATTATTCGATTATGTCGGGATACATAATTAGATAAACTGAGTGAACGTGGCTAAAATCATACTTTGTATTAATGTTTGACGAGATGTAGAATGTCATCCTTGAATTCTTTGCATAAATTCTTTATATCTATCACGACAGTTGTTAGTACAAAACAGTACACTTATTCACGTTATATGGTTTTGCTAATATAACACTGCTGAAAAATAGTGACTGTAATCAGTGTAACTTTAATATTTCAATTACTTAAAAAATCGTAAGGTTGGAAATGATTTTAAACGTAACACACACATATATACAAACACGTATATATATATATATATATATATATTACATGAATGTTGAAAACAGTCATCAATGTCAACATTCACCAATGAAAGGAAATAAATACATATTTCACTGCTAAAAGTCCGAAATATTTCGATTCATTTCATACTTTCAAACACACCCCGGTTAGTTGTAATATATACTAGGGCGATTTGTAGAATTTAAGACAAACGATTAACAAATGAAACGTGATTGTCAACATTGACTGGCATAAGTTTGAAAAACGCAAATTCCATCTTCATAACTTGCGATAAGATGTAATATTTAAAAACATTGCTTTTGTCATTTGTTTGATGAAAGTTCAATCCAACTGAATGCGTTTCACTTCGGTAACAATTTATTGCATTGTTACGGAGCTGTTCGGTGACAAAAGGAAAACAGTCGTATTTATAGGACTATTAGAAGGGAATTCCGTAATTTAATTTTAATTAGGTACATTACATTTTTATATCACGAGGTAAGTTTTTGAGCTTGGCTAGTCTCTGAGTCTAAAATATATTCATATTAAAGATATTTTGACACACCTGTTTCGTTTTTAAAGTTGCAATGCCATGTTACTTTTTTAATTACTTGCTTCAAGATGAATCTTCAAGATGATTGATATTAATCATTTAGTGCTTTATTATATTTTCTCGTACTATTTCAATTATATATTGCTATTTGAATACTGTTACCTTAGATCCTACTTCATTATTTACCTTTTAAATTTTAGTTAATTTTTGTACGAAAATTAAATTTACAACGCAGATAATTAATAAATATTTACTTAGGTTTATCACAAATAATAAATGTAAATTTGATGCTCAAAGAAAACATTATGAGCAATCAAAGCTGTAACTGGAGCACTGAAGCTCAATTACTAATTTGGGTTGCTAATATTTATCAAATATATATGGACTTAATACTTATACAAAACACTAGCCCTGGATATAATTGATTTCGTGAAATATTTAAATTTAATATTTCAACACATTTTAATAATTTAAGGATTTCTCTGCGAATATTTCGAGTTCAAATTGAAATAAATTACAAAATGATGGTTTTTCAAGGAACTTCAGGTACAGCCACGAACGCTACTTATACCAGTCGAATGGAGTGGAGGAGTTTTATATTATTCTAATGTAATACATTAAGAAAATTCTGAGTTTTTCTTTTGTAAACCAATTATTTGGTCATCTAAGGGTTGCTATTTTGCCAAAAATTTAAGAAAGCAAATGGTTACACTTAAGGGTAATGACATTTATCTGGTTTATATTTATCTGGTATATATTGTTTTAAAAGCTTATTTTAAATTAACGTGGCAAAGCTTCCTTGTTCGGAAGCAAGCTGCATTCAACCGTTTGTAAATTGTATTTTATTGATATTTTCTTTATTAAAAAATAATTCAAAGTATGAGTATGGGAAAAATTCTTGTGATTTTTTAATGAACTTCATAAATAATGCAAAGCCAATGCACTATTTATGAAGTTCATGAAAAAATCACAAGAATATCCATATAGTTACTGTTCCGTATCTTTGTCATAGACCCATTTAATTTCATATGTGTAATTTTTTCATCTATTAACTTATTAAGATGGAATTTGATGTGCATTACATAAGAAATAAAATTTTCAAAATATGTTTGGACACAACGAAAAGGATGTAAGTAAAAAAAGTTCCTTACAACATTAAAAGTGGTATCGGCGTACAGATATGTTTTGGAGCTAAGTAATATTAATATCTCAGTTTCGACATATTTTCCTTTAAACTATTAACAAAATATTCCCCTCCCTAGCTGCTAAAATATACTTAATAAAAGTTAGTACTGAAAGTTCTTTTGAACTAGCCGTTGGAAATAACGCTCTTAAAAATTTTCAAATTTCTAAAATCGACCGAATTTTCCTTAATCCGTTGAGATAATTTGCTTAAATGTGTCTTTGCGTACAAATTATACCACGTGAAAATGAATTTGCAACTGAAAAATGTTCGTTACATTTTTAACTTTCTACAAACTTTCAATGTGACTGTTAACGTGAAAAGTTATAGTTGTCCTACATTTGCATGAATTTAAAACTGCATATTTTTATAAGATCTAATATATACATACCTAAATATACGGAACCCTGTCGTGGTCGTATGAAACACGCTCTTAGTCGTCTATACACGTGTACAGGCAAAAGTCGAATCAAAACCCACCCAAAAATCCTTCGAGAGAAACACCCATGATACATTCCTGATGGAAGCAGATTCTGACCGGTAGACCACACACATACATTTATTTACAAACAAAAAAAACTACTTCTGCAGGACATGGAACTGCAAAATTAGTTGTGAGAAGCTCATTTATATAAAAGGTTATTACCTGTATAAGTATGAAATATATTCCTTGAATTAGATTACTCTCGTCATCATAACAAGGCCTGAATTCGAATCGTACCTAATATAGTTCCAAGATATTATCATTCTGACCCTATTAACTCGTTATTAAAATGATAAGAACCTCACTTCGACGTAAAGACATTCAGTACAAAATTCGTCAACTAACAAAACACAGAATCTAAATATTGATATGAGGATAGTTTACTAACTTCATTTTAAAACGTGTACCAATACTATATTTCAATAATAATTTGCGTGTTATTAGGAACATCAGATATTAAAATTCAAACCTCATTACCACTATTAATTTCTACATGCGACCCCAAGTTCTTAAATGAAAACTACAAAGGATCGATCATTTTCCATTCCTTCTTATAACTTAGTAAAAAGTGTATTCGACCGTGTACATTCCATAAAAGCAACCTCATATGTATATATATATATATATATATATATATATATATATATATATAAAACCTGTAATTTCAATCCGACTATAAAATTTGATTTTTCACACGTCTCGAATGGCCAACACAAAAAGGACCATAATTGCAAATTGTTTTATTAATTTCTTTAGATAAAAATTATTTAGAGTTTAGCGATTTTCAAATAAAAAATGAAACAAGTGTTTTAATCTTTATTTCTGTCCAAGTGTCTAAGTGCAAATTTACATGTCCCTCTTTTCACAGCTTCAGGGATTGAATTTCAAGAAAATGCTTTTTAGCGAATCTAGACTCTAGAAGCCAAAAGAAGCAATCGAGCCAAATTTCTCTGTTCTAGAGACTTCAAAATGCATTAGTCATTCAGTTGTATATCGAAATATCAACATCTAGGTTATCACTTCTACTACTAGTGGAATTTAATATAAAAGCCCGTATATATATTTAGAACTGAACGGTGGGAATCGAAAGTTTCTACTAACGTCTGATCTGTTGCTGTCAGTAAAAGAAAATTGTATTTGAGTAACAAAGTCTATCCCAACACTTAAGATAAGGGCTAACAAACATTAAATATCAATCTTAAAGTGTCTAAAGTTTCATCGCTCTTTGATGATGTACTGTGTACATAGTTACAAATTGTAAACCTCAATTAAAAACTAAAAAATATGGTTAAATGTTGGAATACTTGCCAAATTGAGATAAATTTACATGATAACCTAACGTTTTAAACACATTCCACTCTCGAGCGCATAAGCTCAACATTTGTTACTCAATATAATAACGCGTAAACCCTTTCAAGCTTTTATAACTTTGTTAATGGCGATATCAAGAGTCCCAAAATATAATGATGCTGAGCCTCACAAATACTAAGCAGAATAATTCAATTTAAATAATTTTCGCAAGTTTCCTAACAATAAAATTGAAATTTATGTATTGTATTAAAGATTTTAAGTGTAAATGTTAAGAGTAATATACCAACATAAACTTTATACGAAGGGAAGTAATTAAAAGATGCTATGGTCGGATGGCAAAGAAGTTTTAAAATAATGTGAGCATATATTTAAATTTTAGCTGATAAATTAAATTATTTTAAAATCATTCATTATTTTTGTCAGAGAATTAATCACATCATTTTAAATTAATTTGTACATTCGCTCTTGTAAAATTACTTATTAATACAATTAGAATTAAACTGATCAGATCAAAGCGGCCATATATAATTATGTGTTTCTTGACGAGTAAAAATGCAATTTAAAAATAGTATCATTAATGATGATAAAGAAGCCGTCGTTAGTGTCCAAAATAATTACACAGGAAAGGTAAAAAATTGAGAAAAAGACCAATTGACATTATCAAAGAAGCGTTTATTCGACTACATTTGAAAAAGTTCAAATGTTACTGTTAAATATTGAAACGTAAATACGTGATGTGGTATTATTTCTACTTTCTATAAGTTCTTTACCACGACCTAGGTTTCGTTATATTACAACATCTTCAGGTGGGCTATTAGCACAGATTAACTATTAGGAACATCCAACAGCATTTATATGTTTCAAACACAATAGCGGAAGCCGGGTTTGTGTGGGTTTTCCCGCTGCTTATGTAGTGAGTTTATTGTAGAGGAGCGGTATAGGTTTTATTATATTACCGAGAGTTATACGATATAACAGTATTTTAGTGAGGGTAATAAATTCAATTGTTGTTATTATATGAGGTTGTACAATGAAAATGTTCCGGTGTATGTAATAAAATTAAATGGACGTTATTGTCTGTAATATATTTATACAAAAGCAAGGGTATCTGAAAGTTAGAACAAGGTTATACCACTAATTCTACATATCTCCGGTTTTACTTATATTACTTATATATATATATATATATATATATATATATATATATATATATATATATATATTGTTATTAATTTTTTATGTTTATTTATTTATTTATTTCTTTTAATGTTTTTTCCTTTTTTTATATAATTTTTATATACCTATATTTATATGTGTATGTGGGCTGAAACAATTTGAAGAGTATTTGAATGATGTGAGAATTGTGAATAATGAATTTCTACAAAATTAACGCCAAATATATTCAATATTGAAATGTCTTTTATTTGCATTATATAAAAAAACATAGTAAAAGTTGATAAAGTGGAATATTATGTAATTCAAAGTACCTTATAAAGGCTGACGATGTGATGCTAATTGTGTTTAAACCAAAAGTGCTGGCAACATCTAACGGCGGATATCTATGAGAAAGTACGACTCAAAATGGCTGCTAATACTTGCTGAAATTGCTAAGAAAGGATAAAATAATAAGAAACGAAAGCGTTTAATTTTGTAAGATGACAAGACAAAAAGAAATTCCTTTAAAATCTATCTCTCCCTTTATATCCCACATAAAATCTACATTAAACTTTACGCGTACTACCCAAAAATTGGTGCTGAAAAATTCACTACTCTGAATTTTTGTCGAATAACTTTAATAAAATAAGAAATAAGGATATAAAACAAGAATTTAACTAAAACGGATTTCTGGAGGTGTTTTCTATAAATAGAACTTAGAAATAAATAAAGAAGGCAAATGGAAAATAAATTTTCTTGTAACCGTAATTTTAATAACATTTTCAATTTTATTTGTATAATCTCGTACACATATCTTGCATTTTCAGACATAATGGTCGAGTCATGGCAATGACTTATTAAATAAAACATTTTTGACCAAGTTTCCTTACTTTTATTAGTAAAGTTAAAATTCCTTAAGCACGCTTCTAATATAGCTCCTATAGACAAACACCTATTGATACCTTTCCAATCCGTCCAATTTGGCCTTAAAAGGCTCTTTCATACATTCTTTACTAATTTCGTAACTCAAGTACGCTGTTATTTATGGTAATATACAAAATATACTTAGATTGTTTAAACAGAAGTATTGATTATATACTTGCATAATATGCTCCAAGAGAAATATTCATTGCTAGAATTGTTTATATTTATGATTATAATTGTTATAATTTTAACCAAATTAAAAGATTTTTCATTCTTACTGCCTAATTTAGTTAACTCACGTAACACTGTAGTACACAGTTGTTTTTAACCTTATAATAATAAAAGTTATTTTTGCTGAAAAATATATTAATTTTTGATGAACGTTTGAAGTTCTTTTTTTTAATTAAAATGTATTTGGCTTATGAGCAAAATACAAAATGTTACGTTAAGTTTGACATTAGTAGCAAATATTTAGCAGCCTGCATCAGATTCAGAATTAAATCAAACTTATTTTAAATTTTCAACATTATTTTTTGGTTCTTCAGTACCAAATCATTTGTTGTAAGCCTTTTTTTTCAAAAACTTTGGACCTACATTAGTATAAATTCCATTTAAATAGTAGATGGAAACTATATTTCACCAAAAGGAATTGTGTTGTTTGGTCTAGATATCGCTCTCTAAATTACGGTAAATGTTTTTTTATATGATGCTAGAAGATGCATTGAAAGAGTATTGGGCATACCAATACGGATGATGGCTCCATATGCTTTTGTGTTTTTTCTCGCTAATTTTATAATATATATAACTAGAATTGCTAATATTTTTTCTTCCGTTTGTTCGATTTCTAAAGTTTCAATTTATTATATTTTAAAATTTAAAACATTTCGTTTCATTTTTTCAGTCTGAAGAAAATAATCAAAATAATTTTATGCTATTTTTAGATTATTAATTTTAAAACTGGGACGAAAATCTTCTTGGTTCAAGTAATTAAAGTTAGTATTACTTCGATCTGGCTCTTCCACGCGTTTTTCTTGTTCGCCCAGCTTTTCTAGAATGAGACTCATTTACGGACCTTGTGTGAATTGGTTCAAGTAATACAGTTAAATGTATCCCACTATGTTAAAATTCAACGTTAGTGTGTAATGTGAACTTGTCAAGTATCACCATAAATGCTAGGAATTTATACTTATAATACGCAATAATCTTACTGTCATCTTTACAGCGAATTCTTGCCGATACTCTACGGAATATCTATATTTTATTAATTTAAATATATTTGATGTACACATGCATGATTGAAGACTAGTGCGATGTGTACGTACATACATATAATGCTCTATATATACAAACAATTTACGTACTTTTATATATCTCAGATAAGTGTTTGGTATTATTCTCTTTACACAAGTTTTTTTTTTCTATTTCTTGCTCAACGACTCCACAATTTGAGGTCATGTTCTCGCTTTGGTAGCGTTCCCTGTCCAAATAAAAAAACGATACCATTTTAGTCGTCATGTCCGTCCATCACCTCTGTCCGTCCCTATCTTTCACTGCCTTGTTGTTTCTACACTTTTAGACTTATGCGCACGAAGTTTTGATGTAACTAAATGCTAATAAATTACTGGACCATGGATAGATTATTTTCCTCTTAACTATGACTTTTAAGATTTCATATTATTTAAATTAATCAATGAATTTTAGAATATTTCACTAGCTTTTACTCGCTGCTTCGCCCTTGTGTTATTAGGAAAATGTAACACCGACAGTCCGTATATGTGTCATAATATATATATATATATATATATATATATATATATATATATATATATATATATACATAAAGCTTAAATATGGTTAGAAAATTAAATATAATATATAAATCTCACGCTAATACAATTTTTATACTTCTGTTGTATACTCGTATTTTTTTAAAGAAAATAATATTCTAAAGATATCAAAATGCTTTTCATACTAGAAATATATAATTTAACACTTACTTGTACATAATTTAAAGTATATTTTATGCGAGTCGTAAGCCCTCAGCTTGTAAGCTCACATTTCCTAACTTCAGTTGTATCGTTGCTGAGGATGCTAAAAATAATTTTAACGAAATTAATTTGTATTAGTCTTTGTAAACTCGGATTTCATTACGTTTTAATAAATCTTAACATTTCCCTTATTATAATGCTAAAAGCCAGAAAGGGTTCACGTGTTCCCATATGCGGATGTTGAACTTTTGCGCTCAATTCGGTATTGAGTTTAAAATTTATATTGTCAAATAAATTTATCTTAATCCACCAAGTGTTTGAATTTGTTAATATTATTTTGTGCTCATTTCGTGTTTAGGGCCTTTATTACTGTGTAGCTGCATTCATTAGTTTTAATTCATCAAAAAGCAACAGAGCTTGTATCTGATTTAAAAAGATACTGAAAGACAGAATTTTTCCTATATGTATACAGGAGGAACGTAAAGACTTGAAGGCAAATTTAAAATAATTTATTGTCATATTCGTCCAGCTAAGGCATCAGAATTTGTATCTGATTTAAAAAGATACTTAAAAACAGAATTTTTCCTATGTGTATACAGGTGGAGGAGGAGGATTCTTATTATATTCGCCCAGCTGCCAGCAAATGAATATCGAAATATCGGTTGGTGCTATCTGGTATTTGAAGCTATTTAATGAAACTTTGATATGACTAAGTTCTTCTGATGATAATAGCATTTATTTTTCTAATACGTTAAAGACACTAAACCTTGATGCGTGCGGTTATTGAAAGCAAACATGAAAAAAGAAGTAACGTACGAGTGAAACTCGCACTACTGAGGTTCCGCACACATTAAGGCATTTATGAACATTTAATGGCACATAATATTCCTATTAAACTATTTACAAAATTTTAATTTTACGAAACTAAAATATATCGCCTACTATACCTTTAACAGGTGATATATTAAAAAAAAATATGTGACTAGTTATGTCAAAATTAATGATTTTTGCATTTTTTCCTTTACTTATGCTATAAGACCTCGATTCTTGCCAAATTCCATGATTCTAAGTTAACTGGAAGTACCCTATTGATTTTGATTTATTTGCGAGTATCAAATATGCGGTGTAAATGGCCATATATTTTAACTGCATTGATTTAGATACGTGATATTTTTCCAGCTCCCAGAGAATGTAGACCTAAGTATTCGGTATCGTTGCAACTTGATACCTACACTCTTTCCTCAGAAAAAGGGTCTTGACAAACAGACGGACAACGAAGTGACCCTTTGAGGGTTCCTTTTTTCTTTTTGAGGTACGATATCCTAAAACTGGTCTACTTAATCTCAATTGAAATTGAAAATTATATTTCAAATTGGCTTAATTGAATAATTAATAAGCTTTATGAGATATATTCCCGACTGAAAATTGATTAATATTTTAGAGAGCTTCCATTTTAATAAGCGGTTTTAATACGAGTTGTTTAATAAGGCAATAACTTTGATATTTAAGGGCCAATAATCATAATGGCCTTATTAGAAATCCGTGTTATTACCGTAGTAAAGTAATAAACTTTGTGAGTGAGTTTTCATTTGTAATGTTTCAACTAATTCTTATCTATGTTCATTATTGAAGAAGAAATTTTGATTGCAAATTTAATAGTGTGACTGCACTGTAATGAACGATTAAGCAACGTAATGTAATGAATATGACGAAAAAAGGTTTTAAAAAAATTCAAAAACAATTGCCACTCGAAAATTTTTGACTAATTTTAATTTCACAGTAATAATTTTTTTTCAATTTCAGAAAATGTCTACCCACTGGTTGTACATAGATATTGAATAAAATTAAATCAATACTCAAAAGCAAATATTTACTAGGGATTTCCTTACGAGGTAAAGATACAATACATCGAAGTCGTTCATTCTAGTATTATTAATTATCCCATCCCGATGAAATGCGGTAGGATGAGATATAGGAATAAATACGTGTATAATTTTCAGAATATGTTGAGAAATAAAAGTATTTGCAAATCAGTAAATTATGTAACAATTGCAATTTGTCAGTCGCTACCTAATTACGATAATTACAGCAAATTGTCTTATAATAAATATAATTTATATTATAAATATAATTTATACTATTTTTTTTAGTTGCCATACAGTGATTCTGTAATAGTCGAATACTGACGATTTTCTGACGTTGAATTAAATTTGTATAATCAGTTGTTAATATTAATATCAGACACTGCGAATGACATTTTCTGAATGATCTATTCGTCTTTTGTACTTCGATATTTATAAATACAGATACCGTATGAAACATATTTAAATATTCTACAATTTGGACGTAAGCGCATCTATAAAGTCGGTATCCGGTACAGGCGCATGCTTGAACATTATGTTTGAACATCATACAGCACTCTAAGAACTTCATGTCCTGATGAAGATGTCTTTACTCAATCTGAGTGCTAAATATCATTAATACTCAACCTTGCATTTTTAGCTTAAACTCTCACTGCTTTCTATTTATTTTCTAATTAAGATGACTCTGATTTCAATGTGGTTATGTGATGCTTGCTTAGGCAGATACGATAAAAGCCTGGTTTATCTTCGCGACGACATGTCTCATAAAATAATCGCAGTCACATTTCCATTGGTCATCTGTTATAAAATATCTATTTATACAAGCTCTTTTCTTTTTTCATCAAAACCACCAGCTATTATATATTTTGGCAAACCAAAGAAAAGCACTGAATATCCAATGCCTTCGTGTGAGACAAATCGAATGCCTTCATAAGATAATAGTATTTGATTGTATAGAGACGACCCAAAAACTGAAAAGTTATTTCATATATTGATATTCGCGAAACTTGCCCTTTGTTCTTTCTTTTCCCTTATTTGGTATGAATATTTCAATTTCATTGTAAATATTATTTTGATTTTACCGATTTAAATATTATATCAAATCCTAAAAAATTACAAACTATTCAGAAATAAAAGATATAGCGGTATATTACCACGTGTAAAAACACGTCAAGCATTAAAAACGTATCGAGTGTGAATCATGTAATATTTGAAAATTGCCTAGAATATTAAGTCTGAAAATTTATATTTACTTTGCATATGAGTAAACAAAATAAAACAATGCAATATTTAATCACGTTAATGATCTCAACATGTTTTTCGCGGTCCACAAAAGAAGAAACATTTACGAAAGATTTTTGTACGTATTATGCATTCTAAACTTCAAAAAAAAAAACAAAATTCCGTTTCAAAAATAATTAAAGAAAATAAAATAAAGTTCAACCGAATCACAGAATTAATTAAAATACCGTAGTAGCAGTTACATTATAGATCCAAAGAATATAAGTCAGTTATTTTGTGTATTACAAATAAACATTTATGCAGCTTTAATTATTTAACAATTTAAAGATCATTTGTTTAAAACTGTGGACAATTTGAAACAGGGTTTGACTATTGGATAATCAGAATATGTATTTTGAGGGATTACATCTTTATCAGATATTAAAAAAATGATAAGTACATCTCACGTGGGTAATACTAACCGTACTGATATTTCTATTGATATAAATTTAAATTTGACAAAAAGTATATTAAAATGCAATGTAAAGTTTCCAATAAAAATGGTGCAGATTCAATTTAATTATATTTTTACTGCTTAATACAGTATTTACAAACAATAAAGTAAGTAGTATATTACAAGTCCAAGTTGAGAAAATATTGTTGGCGGAAAGTAAATTATATTTTTTTTATTATAAATAATACATCCGTTTCAAAAATAATTAAAATTAACTATAATCTGAATTTACATCAGATCATAGTATGTCGATTGAACAATTCAAGATTGAAAAATGTGTTTAAGGCTGACTTACTAATCAGTTGAAGGTGCTCACCTTACCGTGAGTACGCTCAACTGTTCTGATATTGCCTAACGTTTTCAATAATTTAGATTTTTTTTGCATAGTTTCAACGGCTTGCATCATTTAATTTACTTCCACTTTACCATAACCCTATGTCATTTAATTCAAGTAGGCTATGTACCTGCAAACAGGTAATCAAAGTTATGAAATGATTCCTGATGTATTAAAGGCGATATTGAAAAAAAGGGATTACTTTTTCCTGTTTTTATTAAGTCTATGTCAAAAAACTCTCTTGTATCTATTATGTTTGAATGTGTGCATAGCTAAATGATATTACTCGCAAAATTTTCGCTAAAATTATTTCTTTAAAGTTTACTTAAAAATTTCATCCATTTGAAACCAAAATGGATGAAATCTGTCAACTTTCACTTCCAGCTATCCTAAATTATTAAGATACATTTTATCCAAATTTGATCAAACAACTACTCAAGGAATTAGAATGGCTTCAAAGATTGTATTTTTCACAAACTTGTAGCGTTAAAAATATAATTCCTGAAGGGCAAAATACAACATCACTTTTTTTATGTCCTTGTTCACTGCTTCATACCTCTTACCTTATTTTATACACTTTTTAGCTCACAGTCTTTAACTATGTTCTATGAAAAAACAATAAGACTATGAACTCAATTAAATATAAACATAAAAAAACATATTTTTGAATTCTGTATTCCAAAGTCGACTAAAGATCTAAGAGATGTAATTGATATTATTTGTAAGTACACGATAAATAAAACAAAGTAATTAATTCACCGCATTTCCGGAATGAATAGGGAAATAGTGAATGATATAAAATAGATGGTATAAACCCACTGCATAAACTGCAAATCTAAATCAATTTTATATCAGTCACTATTTCCCTATTAATTCCGGAAATGCGGTGAATGAATTACTTTGTTTTATTTATCGTGTACTTACAAATAATATCAATTACATCCCTTACATCTTTAGTCGACTTTGGAATACAGATTTTAAAAATATGTACACTCTCGGACACATTTATATATAACAATCTTTACAGTTGTGTTTATTATCTTTTATTAACCTATATTAATTATTTACTACAGTACTACCATTTTGCACTTATTGCATTGGAGTTGGGTGTAAAAAATATTCATGAAGCAAAAATCCTTCTATTTGCCTATTTAGCACTATATTTTGACCCTATTTTATGAATAGAATTCAATAAAATAAAAAAATACACATAAATAGCTTAGTAAGGCAAAAATGAAGAAGTTTACGACAGCCAAAGTAGCTTATACTAAAAACCCAATGCAGCGAGATTTATTGACAAACAAAAAGTTAAATCGGGCGGTGCCGTCCCGAGAGTGTGACAAAATACTTGAATATTACATCAAGACTCCGGTTAAATCTGCTCAAGGTGAAATGAAACAATATTCCATTGTGAATTCACGAAAGAGCGGAAGTAAAGGCATGTAAATAAAAAACTTACTGTTGAATAAATTTGAACAAGTTGTTATTATGTATTCTGAACTAAATTAATTTTGTGTGTGTGAATATATATGTTTACAATAGAAATAATGTGGCCCCGAAATAAAATACGACTTGCAAATCACTGCTTTTATTATTAATAAAACAGAATATTCTGGAACCTAAAATTAAAATCATAAAAATGCGTTTAGCTATAAAATAATGGTATGGAAGTCATAGGCAAACGTAAGTTGATGGATAATACGCAATGAGTTGAGGGTGATTTCAGTATGTAAGTCGATACATTACGATTATAGGTTTTATTCATCAGATATGGAATTTTTAATGAGAAAGAGTTTTCAAAATTAGAATTTGTTCTATTTTAGATAATGAAATATTTTAAATTAAATTCAAAATATTTCATAACCTAAAATAGAATTTAGTGACTATAATTACTATGTTATCCGTATTATTATAAAGGTTGAAAAATAATATTTAATGATTTCCGATTGCATTTTCTTGTTTGTTATGACGACATTTGAAGGTATAACCGTGTAGCAGAGAGGTAGCCAGGACCGTAGACGTAGAATACGTTTAAACCGCAACTCTTTTCCTTTGCCTCAACTTCTGGATCCCCTTTTGACGCAGTATTTTTCTTTAATTCACGTTTTTATCTTTTAGTGACTTACAATTTACTTATGAATATCATTCATGTACATTATACATTACAGATACAAGTACAAAGGTAAGCCACTAGCAATAAATTTAGTGTTTAATTGATAAATCTTGTTACATAATTTAAGTAATCATTAATTGAGATATTAATATGTAGTTAGTACGAAATAATAATTTACTTCTATTTTATCGAAATTATGAAGACTAAATGAACATAATTATTTTTTAATGAATTTTCTACAAGTAGAAGAGAAATATTATGTATAAATAACATCTCTTTTTGTGTAATTTACATATATTAGGAATGTACTCATTGATGCCTTTCTTGACGGTGTATGGGGTGTGTATTTATTTAAAATTTATTTTTTGTATTCCGTTTTTCAAAGAGTAATAACTTAATATCAATTAGTTAATTTTATAGTAACGCCTATACCATGCCATCAAAACAGGTCGATTAACGCCTCATCTATCAAAATACAGCAACTCATTTAAGAGATACGGAAGATCATAGAAACGAACATATACGTTTCTACATCCTTTATATCTTTCCAATCACGGAGTTCAGAAAAAATAGGCCAATGTAAAATATCAGCTAAAACATACTAAATGACGAAGGTGTAAATTGTTACCAATACCACATATCTGCATTTGTGTCCTGAGAATTGTTATGTTTGGAATAGTTCACTCATAATAACTAATGAAAGCGAAGCATACTTTGTCTCGTCTGTAAACTGTGTATGGTACATACCATACACAGGACACGAAAAATAATATCAAAATTTCTAAATAGTTTAATAGATATAATATTTACCTTAACGGAACCTTGTTCTACTCGAACTTGGCAGATTATTTATTTTTCCGTCTAAACTTGCAAAGTTGTTTAAATACAGTCAGTTAATAAAGTTAATCTCATACGAGACTATGACTAGAGATGTACTAAATAATACTATCAGCGTCATCTGTCATCATTATATTAAAAAAAAGTGTTCCGACACTTATAGAAAAAAAAAATGTATTTCTATAGATTTCTAAATGCCAGTTTGTTTGCTCCGTGGAAAGCATATGAAAATTATGAATGAATGCTATGAGAAAATTTCTTATGTGTATTTTTCTATTAAATGTTTCTAAACAATTCGTTTCCTTTGTAAAATAAACTCTGTTTTACATTAATGTTTCTGCTACATACACGCAAGCCACGTATATCAAAGACTGTATTTTGGCGTAAATATGTACTGTTGTTCTTTTTAAGAAGAAAATTATTTTCAACAAAATTTTAAATAATTAACATTTCTTTTGCCATTTTCCTATATTTTCCTTGGTATTGGATAACAAGACATCCTACCTAGCTAAAAAAAATATTTTTCATTGGAGAATTAAATTCTATCACATTATGATTTGTTTGCCTACGCAAATCAAAACCCAGGTTGCCCACTTAGTAGTAATTGATAGTAGAATTAGGCCTTTTGTTTAAAATGAGGTATTTTAGATGTATTTGGTGCTATTTTACATCTTGACTACCACCACACAAGCCACTATATTAAATTCACTGCAGCAATGCTGACGCATAATTTCTTTATCTATTTAAAAGAATAACAAATAAGATTTAACAGTAAAACAATTAACTTCGTCCTTGATATCAATTTCATTTATCTTTTTAAAACAAAATTAATGAAATTTTAATGTTACGCTAACAATAAAACACAACAAAATAATTTTAATTTTAAATGGTAATAAAAATATTTTGACATCTGAGTATATAAATGCATGTGCATTAATGCATAAAAATATTAAATAAATTACAAGGACCTCAATAAGACTAAAAGCTAGTTTTCGTGCATAGTGCATAATTAATGTGCATAAATGCATAACAAATTTATGAATTACAAGGACCTCAATAAGACTAAAAGCTAGTTTTCGTGCGTAATGATAATTCATGTGCGTAAATGCGTAACAATTTTAAATAAATTACAAGGACCGTTATAGGACTAAAAGTTAGTTTTAGTGCATAGTGCATAATTCATGTGCATAAATGCATAAAAATGTTAAATAAATTGCAAGGACCTCAATAAGACTAAAAACTGGTTTTTACATACCCACACTATTCTTGTTACATCTCTATGAAGGTACTATTAATTGATTAGCTTTAATTGAGGTAGAGGCATATATAATGACACCGTAGAATTAACCGCTCTATGAAAATATTTACAAAATATGACTTAGAGGTTGTGTAGACCTAAATTACTTTTTGTAATGAAAGGAGTGGGACACAAAAATATAGTTTTCGTGATTTTTGTCTGTTTGTGTGTTTGAACACATTTGAGGACTCATCATATATAAAGTTTCCTGAAACCTGTAGTGTTTGACTAGACGTAATATTCAGTTATTTTATTAGAATCGGTTCACTTAATGAAGACATATGCTAGTTCAATATCTTGAAAATTCATTCATATTACATTAGTATAACAAAACAAAGTACCTAATAACTCAATACAAATAAATTACACAAATATATAGGGAACCGGTGTACATCGATAGTTTCCTTTATGATTTTTTTCATCTGGACATATCAAGGCGAAATGAGCATGTCCAGAGGTCGACTTCCGCACATAACCCTTTTCGGTGTTGTAAATATTCTATATAAGCTTAATTAGTTTTCTCAATTTTTTAAAATTTGAAATTATTGTCAATGTTTACAATTTAATTACTTTGGTAAGTTTAGAATTAGGTTATATAAATTGAACTGTTATGTGCTTTATACATATAATAAAACTGTATAATTAGCCTATCCTAGCCTAAATGTGATTTAAGTGAACATAAAAAAATATTAAAAAACAGCAATATCGTTGTTGCAATTTTATCTGTTTAATTGTTCGCTTGTTCGTTAGACTTCAGCTAGAAGGAATTTCGATGAAATTTCCCTGGTGGATTTTCTTAAGCCTGAAACTACTTATAATATAACCTTTGTTCAAATCTGTGCAAAGAAAAAATAGTCTCAAAACTGCGAGGAAAATGCAGCGACGATCATTAATATTGCTTGAAAGAAAGATGACACAAAACACAAAGTCACAAAACAGTTGAATTGAATTACGATCATATCGATATTATCGCACATAGCCAATGTATCCAAGTATCCGGATTGGAGGAACACATACTATATGAGCAGCACTCATCCCGAGTTAGATATAATCAAGCGATGATTATCGGTTTAGTTCAGATGAAATTGTAATAAAATTGTTTTTTTTTATTGTACCATTTTGTATTAATGTTACCAACTTTGTGCTACAACGATGCCTTTAATCAGATTAAATTCAATAGCTTAATTACCAACTTGTATCCAGTAACATAAAACCCCTACGTTACAAAAACTTATTAATTACGAGTTATGCGATTAAGAGAAGTATTCGTTCATAAACAGAAAATTTTTTTAAATCATCCGTCACCGACATCCGAATTTTAAATCATCCGTTACACTCATGGTTGAATTATTCAGTCAAAAAAAAATGTTAAGCCTTCATTCGATAGTTATGAATTTAATCGCATCACACAAAAAAATATATGAATTTGTATAAGACTTATTTGATACACTTCAGCAAACTTCGTGTCTTTCACTTCGTCATGCTTTACTCTGATATGGAAATTAATAGCTATGTTTTGATATTCAATTCGCACTTAATGAAATATAAAACTTTTGCTATAAAAAATGTTGTGACGTGACGAAATAATGCTATATCTACCGAATTTTTCGAATATCTAACTGATAAAAATCATGATTTAACCAAAATGACATAATACCCTACATGTATTATAAATGGAATCAGATTATTTTGGGTTTAGCGAATACTAAAATTAGTTTCAAAGTTTTCAGTTTAGTTTGTCCGGCGTTTTTTAAAAACACGCTATTTCCTTCCTTACATTATAATTTCAAAGATTATTTCATTTAATAAAACGTTACTTTACCTTTCTCAATCATCACTGTGCAGTAATATCCAACCGGACTCAATAATTGCATTTATTTAGTACCCGGCTCCCTCTACCAGAAAGCTCTCACGAATTTAGGTACTTCAATTTTTAGACTACTTCATTTGACATAAGGATATATAGACCTAATATATATATATATATGTGTGTGTGTGTGTGTGTATGTGTGTGTGTGTGTGTATATATGTATATTTTAAACTCACCGTACCAACAGAGTTATGACATTGATTAATTACTGATCTTTCTAGTGTAGAGTTGCATATCAAAAATATAATTTGTGTCAATGTACATAATTAGATTAAATGTTCCATTGATGTGGAAGGGACACAGTATATGTCATGATATATTTACCAGACATTAAACTACGTGCGAATCAATATACCTACAACCCTAATACGATGACTTCATAGATATATTTATTTAATTTCATAGATTTTTAAGCAATTTGGAAAAAGAACTATTTTACGTAGGAAATACAAATAATACGTCAAACGGTTGACAAAGTCTCAATAGATAGGCTGAATTTTGCCTTTCAACCTGTCAAAATCGCACAAAAATCAAATTGAGAAATGAATGGTTGTTTTATCTGCTGTCTTTTATAATCAATATAATCTGCAAATTTAATTTCCTTGTTAATATGTACAAAATAAGACGAATAACAGCTACATATCTCTGAAAAATTTCACAATTCTCATAAGTATCGAATTGGACAACTGAAATCTGATGAAATATTTGCTCATAACGAAAATAACTTGTTTACACTCTTAAGTGTACTTCAAAATTCTTAGCAATAAGTTAAAAAAAATTTTCGAAGAAAAACTATAAAATTTATAGTTTAGTTAAAACTAATATGACAAGGTTAAATAAGAAATGCCGCTGATACTTAATTTTTCTCTCAAGTGAACTGTTATCATTATCTAGGTCAATGCGTACAAATTTCTCAAATATGAAAAGGAATTTTCTGTAAAATTTGTTATAAAATATTCATCGAGGGTTTTGCATAAATATATTATTAAATTAAATTTGCCTCGTCCACGTTGTTATTGAAATACATAAATCAGTAAATAAATATGATCAATCTGCTTCAAATATATTCTGCGTTAGACGGTGAATAAATAAGAAACTTCTCAAGAATAAATAAACCTATTAAATAAAAGCATTTAAAGTATTTAGAATAACACTTCAATGATATTTTAGAAATAACGTTACACAAACCATTTGCGTCGATTCGTACTTATTTAGAGGTCGTTTTTTAATATATAGCAACCAATATTTAAACAAAGAATTTATTTGCGTTCAAAGTAAACAAATTATATTCTGTTGCGAAAAAAGTGTGTTGGGTGAACTGACTTACTTACTACTTTAGGTACTTAGAAATTTAAAGGTATGTAGTATTTTCATTAAAAAATTGATAATATTAATGTTTTTCTAAAGAAAATATATTTATTACCAATCTTTCGTAGGCGTAATAACACATTTAAAACAATTAATGAATCTGGGATAATTACTATAGTTTCTAGTATAATCCCTATAGTATTGATTACTTCGTTTTTTCATGATTTTTGGTTACGTATCTTAAAGATAAAGAACGTCCTATTTTCGCAAATTTTTGAGAACATGTTTTTAAATATATGATTTAATATTAAACAAAAAGATTTTTGTATTTCCCATAATAAGCCTTTTCAAACCTTATCTCATATTATACATGAAATTGAAAAAACATTTTCCGACTACTTAAATTTTCCACTCTCCCTAAAATTTCCAAACGAATATTTTTTTCAATTTTATCTCTTTGAATGTATTCACCTTAATACGTTTTAATATTATATTAAATTCCAAGATTCTAACTCAAGCAGTTTCTAAGAAAATCGGCTGGGACGAAAGGACGCACAAACATATGATCAATCTTATAACGGGTCCGTTTTTCCTTTGAGATTTAATTAGTCCCGAAGCTCAAAAAACTTGTCAAACTAAAATATCGGCACCGATTTAATCCACAGATTACAAAACTACTTGGCAATGAAATAAACAAAATACTTCGCGATGCCTAATTTTTTGTATGTGTTTCGATTTAGACAGATAGTAATAAACGAAGATACCTATTAAATATAATTGAGATGAAATAATTTATACAAACCTACAAAACAAAGCATTATATGTTAATTTGCCTTCGATAAGAGCTATGTTTTAATAATTAATTTATATTTAACATACTGGACTCCAGACATCGCCATTGACAGAGGTGGCCAATTCTCATGGACTAGGAAACTCTCAGGTTCAGAGTTTTTGAAGGAATTTGTATACCTTGGATCTATGATAATTTACCACATATTTCATGCAAAAGATTCAAAAAAGGGTGATTTTTCCGATATTTTCTATGGGTCTGAGTCTTGGCTAATCCACGCAGTGTATAGGAATAAAATTGAACCTTTTGCGAAACTGGCAGAGAATGCAGCGTATATAACCTACCAAAAGAATCATCAATCCATATTCGAACAATTCCAAGTTGAGGCCAAATTATATATCAATTATTGAGTTCACAATTATTTTGGCCATGTAACTCGTAGACAGCCATATAATATAGACAAACTGATGGTTGTCGAAAAAATAAGAGGAAAATGATCGATAGCCTAGTCGTCGGTCTGATCAGGTTAATAGCAACAAAGAAATCACTTTCACTGTTACCTTGAGGCAAACCGAAGACAGAGTTGCATGGAAACAACTAATCAGCTCTTGCACTTCAAGATGGGCACTAACTCCAATAAAGAAGATGCGACGAAGAAGAAGATAGAGAATGTAGACAACATATGCATCACACCAACCAATGATAAAGTTAACATATATATACAAAAATGGATAACGAAATATTTTTAATGTATTTCTTAGCTTTTCAAAAGTAATCGTCCTTAACGATTACATATTTTTATTTCATTCAATATTACATTTAATATTTTTTCAAGATATGTTATTAGTATATAGTATTTTTTATGATAATAGTATTTATTCAAGTTATGGTAATTAAGTACGAATCCCTTATTTCATGGAAGAACTCTCCAAAATTTAAAACAGTTGCAAATCCTTTCCAGTGAAAATCATAATATTTATAAATTAAATATACAATTAATTATTCGCTACACTAAAATTAAAGTTTGTAATTATAACACACAGTTTCATTAAAATGATTGTTTTACTTAAGTTACGTGAACATCAACATAATGAAATACTTCAACGAATAATTTAATTACAAAGTAGCTTCTTAAATGTAAGTCCACAACGAAAAATACATAATAAGAATGAGACAAGGTTTTCAAATAATAGATAAAATACTAGATACTCGTTTAATAATCCCATGGCTTATTTAATAATTAATCTAAGTCTTTCAACATAAAACGCTATAGATAATATATTTTTACCTCATTTGTAGAACATTAGTACAATACTATAGATAACATTTAAGTGCTAACAATAAACAGCATTACACTTAACCGACTGCAAAAAAGGAAGAGGTTCTCAATTAAACTATATTTTTTTGTTTATGTTATTTCATGTCTCCAGCATTTGTCAACCAACTTAGATGATTCTTTTTTTCATTTAGATATATGTACTCACAGTGTGGTACCATTAATCTGACCATGTAAATGGAAGGTACACCATAAAATTTGCACACTGCGCTACACATTGGCAGGTACGTAAGGTATATAGGTAAGTATGTAGATGTACAATACACATAAAGACGTACAACAACTAGAATATTAGTAGGCAGTTAAGTACGCATGTACAGGTAGGTATAAAATTGAAGCGATGACTATGTTGAAATTCAAAGAGGGAATATGATTTACATGTCGTTATGTATATTCATATTTGTACGTATATATTACTAAAATGTATGTACGTATATATTACTAAAAGATTATGAAATAATGTTTATTTTGTAAAAATTATCAAGTAATTAGTTATTTTAGCACAAACAAGTTTCAAGAGGTGGCTCCTTAATCTAATGAAGCAACAACTAAATGAAACTACGTCATATAGTATTGTGTCTACTTTATCTAAATTATTAATCACCACCTAGGTTTCCTTGTGTGACAACATCTTCAGGTGAACAATTTAAAAAGACTCTTCAAATTGCCAACCTGAAGTTGTCATACAACCAAACCTAGGTAGTGGTTAATATTTTAAATAAAGTAGATACAATACTACATTACGTAGTTTCATTTAGATATGAATAAAAATTGTGTGTGAATAAAAAATGGTAATGAATTTCTTCAAAACGCCAAATATCTTCAATACTAATAAAGTCAAACTGAACAAACAATCTAGTTATTATCAGTTCAATTGGAAAAAATATATTCTTATCTGCGTATATAGACCTCCTTCATTAAATTACTTTTATTTCCAGACTATAATGGAGGGTGTATTTAAAATAATATCAAATATTTTTAAAAATATTGTTTTTCGGAGATTTCGATATTAACTTATTGATAAGTTTATCTGTTATTTTACAATTAATGAATTTGTTTAAATCTTTTCATTTTATAAATATTTTTCTTGAGGATAAAATAAATACTAATACTACTGCAATATTTATCGATTACAATATTTTCTATGATTTTGATATTAGGAATAAAGCGGTTTTAAGTTGTATATATCATCAGATCAAAGTAGTTAATGTATTGCATTTGACGAAATTGTTATTAATAAGAGAAATGGCAGTATTTGTAGGCCGATAATGGCTTATAATAAATAAAAAGAATTCAAAATAAAAAAAACTAGTATCTACTTTTCTAACTCTGAATAATTCAAACAGTCTTTATAATAATTTTTTTACAATATTATTCCTTGAATTTAAAAAAAAATTCCAAACTCGTAAAATTGTAATATTAAAACTAAATTAGTTTTTCACTGGGTTAAGACTGGCATAGGTAAAAGAAGAAATACTTTATTTGATGTAAATGATAAGAGAACATTACGATATTTGTTTCAACTAGTATGTTAAAACCTACCTAAAGGTCTTTAAGAAACTACGTAAAATCGTTAAATCTAACCGTATTGCGTGAAAGATAAAGCATTTAAACAATAAAATAAAATCTGTCTAGAATATTAGAAATAGTGGATCTCGATAACAAAACTGGAAATCGATAAAAAAATTATCAATTCACAATCAGGAGCGACTTATGCTTTTGAGAAATGTTTCAATAATATACTTATTATCATACGAATGCCTTAATCTCAGCACCAGATGAAGCTGCCAAATTGGAGAGGTAAATTAAGTTCAATAACCACTATTTGCATTTTAAATTTACTCATACTGATATCCGTAAATTTAAAAACATTTTATGTCACTTAAAAAAATCCAAATCGTTGATTCTATTGCTGTTGGTCCTCATTTAGCCACCATATTTATAAAATGTGTTGATTATGAGTTTATGCAGATCTTATGAAACATAGTAAAATTATATTAATATTTAGATACGGTAGTCATTAGGATCCCTCTAATTTTAGCCCAGTGTATATTTTGCCTACCCACAACAACATTTTTAAAAAGGATCATATTTGGGAATGGGGTCTAATTTTAACTAGATGGAACTACTTCACAGCCAGTAATTTGGAGTTACGAAGGACAGAAACATTATAGACTCGGAAGTGGCATTAATTTCGCACATCTTCAGCGTTTGGGAAGAAAGGTCAGATTATATTTGCATATTCTGTGATATGTTTAAAGCTTTTAATTGCGTGGATCATAGAACGTAACTCGGCAAATTGCAATATCATGGGATAAAAGAGGAATCCCTGACCTTATTTAATTCGTAAACAGATTACAAAAATTATAGATAGAAGAAGTTAAATTAACAAGATCTTTAGTAAAGATTGGTGTTCTCTAAGACTCTATATTGGGACCATTTCATTTTCTTGTTTATATTAAAGAACTACCTTCTTTTGTTTGAAAAATTTGCGTATTTTTTTCAAACAAAAAATCATTTGCTGATGGCACGCTATGTTGAACAAATAGATGATGCAAATAAAGCGATCTCAGAAATATTGAATTGGTTGAGGATAAATAATTTGTTAAATGCAAAAGAAAACAAGTGCATTAAATTTACTCTTACAAATGTAAGTCTAACTAAAACTAACTTAGTATTCGATAACAACATAGGTAATATGCATGGGCAAAATTTACTGAAATTGAATAATGATTTCTTATATATTTTGGTGCTAATTAATAGAAATATAATAACAAAATCTATTACGTAAGATTTTTTTAGAAATCTCAATAAATGCAGCACAAATACCAAGCTGCTATTATAAATTTATTTTTTTCAGCATCTAATTTACTAGAGGGTAGTTATCAAAAATATGCGGTAAAATGTGAATCAATGTCATTATGAATATTATTTATTAGTGGAATGTCATAAAATAAACATAGTTTTTTTAGTGACAGAATTTACTTCTCAAAATGGCGTCAAGTTTTAAAAATTGCACGAATTCACCGCAATATTTTTATTATATTTGCGGCGAATTCATCGCGAAGAAATAATGGAGGAATTTAACATTATTTGTTAAAAATGTCTATTTTGCATATTTGAGTACTACTATTGCAAATCAGGATAAGCTTTGGACCCCTCACCAAGTGTGTTCTACTTGCCTAGAAGAAATGCGTCAGCGGTGTAAGAGGAAAAAAATAAATTTTCGATTCAACACTCCGATGATCAGGATAGAACCAAGAAATGATTATGATAACTGTTACTTTTGCTGCTCTAATATAAAAGGGTTCAATCAGAATAACAAAAAGAAAATACAGTATGCAATATTTCAGTCTGCAATTAGGCCCACAGATCCTCAAGATCCCTTTTTAACCGTACCTGTACCCTATATGAAATTGATTGTGAGACTGATGCGTTGTCTGAAGAAAGGAAAAATACAAATTTAATTTTTTTCCTATCCACAATACCCAGTGAATAACGTGATTTAGATCTCTCCAAAATTGCAGGACAAATTTTAGGCTCTAAACCCAAAGGAAAAAAAATATTGAGTTCGGGCATTAATTTTTCGTAATATTGAATAGAAAAAAGCCCCATTTTTTCTCAAGAGAGCAATTTAGTATACTGTAAAGATATAAACGGACTTATGAAAGTGTTTGATATCGAATATGAAGCTAGTGAGTGAAGAATTTTTATGGACTCTTCAAAAAGAAGCCTGAAAATTACACTATTACACAATGGAAATTTTAACACGACAAACAACTTTTGGGAACAGTTGGGAATATTTGTTTTATTGCCTGTGGATCATTCCATATAACTGGAAGAAAGTTACGAAAATTTAGGCTAATTCTTGAGAAGCCCGACTGTCAAAAACACAAATGGTTATTACGTGGTATTTTAAAAGTTCCATAGTTACTTGGACAACATGAAAGCTACACCAAATTACCATGTTTTTTGTGTGAGTGGGATAGCTGTAACAAAGATTTTTACTGGATAAGAAAAGACTAGCCATTAAGAAAATCCTGATGACCCGGTCGATCCATCAAAAGTGCTGCTTCCTCCACTTCATATTAAACTTGGAGTTATGAAGCAATTTGTGAAAGCACTATCAAAGTGTGGCGAGTGTTTTAAATGTCTCTGTAAAAATGTACATTGCTTTTAGAGGCCCAATTTAGGGAAGGAAAAGAAGGAAGTCAAAGCCTTCGAAACTAAAATAAACTCTGATAAAAAGGAAGCATAAGTTGATTTCAAAAAAGTAGTTAAAATTTTGTGAAAAGAATTAAAACTGTGCATTGAGAAAAGTTCAGACTATATCCAATTAATGGAAAACCTGTTAGAAAATTTCAGAAAATTGGGATGCAACATGAGCTTAAAAGTCCATTTTCTGAAATCTCACTGGTACTATTTTTCAGCAAATCTTGGGTATTTCGGTGAAGACCAAGGCGAGAAATTCCCAATTAAATGAAACTACGTGATGTGGTATTATTATTAGCAAAGACTTTTGCTAATATCCCACCTGAAGATGTTGTAATACAACGAAACCTAGGTCGTGGTGAATAAATTAAAGAAAATAGAAATAATACTACATCGCGTAGTTTCATTTATTTGAGAATATTGAATTTCTACAAAATTAATGCCAAATATATTTAATGCGAGAAATTCCATCAAGATATAAAGGTAAAAGAAAGTTATTACCAAAGAAGATGTGATGTTAACATTATTGAAGACTATCACTGGATGTTGAAGAAGGACAGTTCGGCAGACGAAAATAGGTGAAAATCTTTGAAAGTAGTTTTAGTGATATGCGGAAGAGATACTATAAGAATTTATAGCAGTTTATTTTCTTAATGGTCTTAGTATCATAAGAATCTACGTATTAATAGCATAAAATTAAAATGAAGATTTTTTCCTTTCGTGTGTCTAGAAAACCTTACATGATAGAAAAAAAGCAAATACATATTGAAATTTAGCACCTCTAAATTGCCTTTCAAACAAATAGTTTTCAAAAACTAGAAATTCATTCTATGACATAAGTATGCAAAACTGACCTTAGTTTTGCATACTTATGTAATAGAATGGATTTTATTAGTATTACAATTTAACTCTGTGTTACTATAGATAGCACTCTATAATGGGGAGCTCATATTTCAGAATTAGCGGAAAACTTAGTTCTACTGCATACCTCGTCAAGAAAATCAGGAATTCCATAAATGCAGAAACTGTAGGAATTGTTTACTTCAGCTATTTTCAAAATATGACTTCCAACGGAATATCGTTGTGAGGTGGAGCATGGAGTCCATGTTTATTTTGTAAGAGAGCTATTCGCTCGTTACATAAATTAAGTTCCCTTGATTCATTTTTAAAACTATTTAAAGTAATCTATATACTCATATTTCCTTCAAAATATATTTTTAAAATATTTTGCATGTGAGAAAAAACAATTACTTAACGTTAAAATTGTGGTCGTCACAATTATAATACTAAAAATAAAACTAAACTGGATATCTCCAACTTCAGAATCACAAACGTTAGTAATTCATTTCTTGGGCAGAATACAAGCCTCTGTAATAAAATACCAGAATAAGTATTGAAATTGTCTGAAAAACGTTTTAAACGCTTTGCATAATATATCTTAAAATTTGCTTATTTCTTTACATTTATTTTTTTTATCGTTTTACGAGTAAAATTTCAACTGACATTCAATAGAGAAACACAATATTTGTATGTTGAAAAAAAAGAAAAATTTGAAAATGGTGAGTGTGTATGTATATACAGCTATGTGTGTATGTAGATATATTCGAATACGTTCAGATTCATGAAATGCACTTGTGTTGATTAAATTTATTGTAAGAACATAGCATTCTGCGTAACCTAAGATATCATAGCCACTCAAAATTGAATATTGCAACTTTTTTACAAAATATTGAACCGATAATGCAAATTGTCGCCGAAAAGAAACCCAGAAAAGTATAAAGTAATGAAAATATAAGTATATCTTTTACGAACATACGTCGGTTTGCAAAGAATTGCTACTCCTAGAAATTTTTAAGTCCTTGCCAAATGAAATGTAGAGTATGTATAAATATGTGTGTGTGTGTGTGTGCGTGCGTGGTGCGTGCGTGTGTGTGTGTATGTGTACGTGGGTCCGTGCGTGCGTGCATGCGTGCGTGCGTGCGTGTGTGTGTGTGTATGTGTGTGTGTGTACGTAAGAATAAAAGGAGCACCGATTCCAAAAATCTGAAGAAGTAGCAGTACTTCGTCCCTTTGTTTATGTTCGGACGTCTTGCGTCATCGAACGGCAAAAGTTCAAACTTCATTGCGCTTCTTATTTCATGGTTATTTGAAATAGCTTCTTTGTAAAAAAATTTGATTTAATTTATTGCAAAAAAGTTTTATTTTAGAATAAATTTGCAGACATTCTTTACGCTTGCTGCATAAAGAGTGTCAATACTCTATGTGTCCATTACTCCATATTATAATGAATGGAAACTAATTAAATCTTTAATGAATGTAATCGATAATACTACAGTTGATTATTAATAATATTTGAATAACTTATATAGATTATGGATATTTTTACCAGTTTCATCCATACACTATTGTCTTGACATAGACTCTTGACTCTTGAAACAATCACACACTGGAATCGAAATGAGAGTGACATTGAGCTGAATAGAAATGGACCTACAATATTCGGAATTAATTTTTGTATTTTTTGCAAAAGAGTGTGAGATTTATTTCCAAATTTTTTATAAAAAAGGAGAGCATTCTTACATGGAAATGGTGAAACTGAAATTATGTTTCAAAAAATTTCAAAGACTTATTCCTTTTTTTTTAATCATAACAATATTTAGCTATTTTAATCATAAAAATATTAATACTTTAAATTTCCATAACTGAAGTCCATGATTGAAGTTTACGACTATATGAAACCAATTTTCTACAAAAAGTTGAAGGTAGATAAAATATGAATTTTTAAATGTCCCTATTATATTTGATGGAACAATATATTCAAATTTAAATTATTCGTAAGTATTTAAGGTTATGTTTTTTATCTTTCTTTTTAGCTTTTACATTTAAACAATTTAAAAGAATAGAAAATCGGCTATTGAATTTGATTATTTTTATACGAAAATTCAATTATAAAACAATATAAAAAGTTGTATTGGACAATCCAATGTAAAAAGTTATATTGGACAACCCACTTCGGTTAATCAGCCTTGCGCGGTATTCCACCGAAAACTCGTAACTAATTGCGAATAGTTGTTGGATAAATAATATATAATATTCCAAATAATGATAAAGTTATATCTATATATGCAGAGTTTGGAAATTTCCACCTTTAATATCCTTTATTACAAAAATAAATACATTTAAACTCACCAACACTAATTGTTGGCTGTGCACTAATTAGCGCTGTAAACTGATTAATTCTGAAATGCTTTATGAAAAGGACTAGATCAGGAAGGAATCGCGAAAAAAGAATGCAACATTGTGTCAATGTGTTATTCGTATAAGCATTATCTATTAATTCGTACTAACATTATATATCTTACCACAAAGGAGTAACTGGCTATCTCGTATCTAAAATTTTGTCGTTATGAATAAAATGCATGTGGTAACCGTACACTGTAATAAATTCAATATAAAGAAAATAAATTCATTTATGGAATGATTACATTTTCACTCGCTGCGTTTATATAATATACAGCTCTACTCATATCATTACAGCACATTTAAACACTTGGAATAAGCAAGAGGCTTTCAGACGGGTCTGTCAGTATCAGGAAGCGTCTTTTAATATCAGTATGTGTCTATAACTCCTGAATGAATTCACTGGTTTGAACGTTTTGTATTCAATTATAGTCATTTTGTGTTCTTTATTAAAAAGTGGGGGAAAATAAATTTTAAGTGGAAAGATTCATTAACGTAAAATATGTTGTGGTTATTCCTTTACAACAACATGAAAAATTCTGTCATTTCCTGTTAAGGTAAAAGCGTTTTAAGTAAAATAATGGTACTATTTTCGTTTACCTTAGTACCTACTCATTAAACGTAGCAACATATGAAAAAAAAGAATTACCATAAATGTGAAATAGTGGTCAACAATTTATTTCGATAAATCTTATATATTCCAGTGTGGGAAGTGCGGGAAATCTTATATATTCCAGAATAATTTTAAATTTTATGGTTTAAGTAGTTTCTCATAGAGAGGAGTAGGACCATGCACTTTAAAGATATTTTTATCATTACTTGTCATCACAAATAATACTTACTTGTCTTCACATAAATAAATACACAAAATTATAAATTTTCACATGTGATCTAGCTATAATTTTAGTATACAGTTAATCGCCAGTTTTATTAACTTTCCTCAAATTTCGCTTAAGCCATATTTGGATTTAGTAAGAATCGTTTATATTCTAATTTTAGGGCGCTTTGTAAAATATTTTAAAGGTTGTAAATCTATAATAGTCTAGATGGACATAAAAAGGATTTTACTCTGGCAATTAACTGTACCGAATGGTAAAAATGATGTCGGCGAAGGAAAGAATAAAGAATCAAATTATATTTCCCTTTTCTCCATTATTTAAAAATTAATGAAGCCATAAGTTGTATTGATATTAATAAAATTTATTATAATGCACAGAAGCTCTGAAAAGTGAATAAATCAAAATATGGATAAACAATTTTGAAAGATCATTTAAGTTTAACATATCAAACTAAACACAAGCAAATAATTGTCATATCGTATTCCTAATTCATTCACGAAATATATTATAGTTTTCTAATATAATTTATGTATATATATATATATATATATATATATATATATATATATATATATATATATATGAGCCATAATGGTTGGAAACTTTAAGTTATATACTCCAAACATTTTACGAAGTACCATATTTATTGTGGATTGATTGTGGAAGTGCATAGCGATAAATAAAATGATTACTGTATGCAGCACATTCAAATCAGCAGGTCTTTCACAATTTTCGACCGCAAAGTATATAGTTAAGAATAAGCTAATGCGATGACGTAGATTCCCAAATACTTTCCAATTTTGAGCAAATTTTCTTAATACTTATATTTGGTAAAACTTAAACCTCCTTTAGCTTTTATTGCTATATCGATGGAGACTATAGTCATTAAAACGTAGTTTAATCTATGATTTAGGAATTTGAATATAAATTTATTTAAATTACATTTTACCCCGACTTTCTATATTTTTAAATGTGATATTTTTTAATATTATGTAAATATTAGTCGTACTTGGCAAACAATATATTCTGTTCAGTATTTAAATTATTGTAAATTGTCAATATGGTTCATATTGCTAAAGATTCTTTTCATATGTTACTTTTATACGTTAATTCTAATACTTCCATTAATACCGTTGTAAGTTTGGGGACACTATTAGGAGATTATAAATTTAATCATCTCTACTCCTGGACGAAAATAGTTTTGAATAGTGTGTGCAAATTTAACTTCTAACATAAACGTTTGCACACATTAATGCCGTTGTAAGATTGGGGACACTATTAGGAGATTAATGACACATTAATGCCGTTGTAAGATTGGGGACACTATTAGGAGATTAATGACACATTAATGCCGTTGTAAGATTGGGGACACTATTAGGAGATTATAAATTTAATCATCTCTACTCCTGGACGAAAATAGTTTTGAATAGTGTGTACAAATTTAACTTCCAACATAAACGTTTGCAAAATTCCTGGGGTATTTGGGGTAAAGATCAGTCGAACGTTATAATTCATTATTTGTTTATATATGTTTCTCTTCCAAACTTAGAACTCGGTGCTAACGTATTGAACAAGGTAATGGAAAATAAATAATGAATTCCATACTTATACTATTTAAAAAGGTTTCTAATTTTAGGCAATAGTGATTTGAGTGCACGAATTACTTATTTATATTATGTTTTAAAGAGATAAAATTAAATAAGGTAAAATTGGTTTATATTGCTCTCAACTTACCAAATATTAAAATTTAAATTAATTGGTTGTTAGTTAAAGTCAAAGCGTGTCGGTTAAATACAGAAAACTTGTGATATAAATCAAGAATCATCGGGGTTTTTAAAATGGACGAAGCAATGTAAAATGTGCGATTTCGGCATCCTTCCGTTTCCCCTATTGTTTTTAATATGGTAATACGAGACGAGTTTTGTTCGGACGTTTTAAATATGAAAAATCTTATTTTCCACAAAGTTAAAAGTAATAAGAGAAAATAAATGAAAACGGTTATTGCCAGCATAGAATTTAATAAAATCAGTACATTAATTCAAAAGGATTACAAGCACATCTTGGTACTGACATACCATTTATAAAAGATGGAAAAACTATTTTTAGCGGAAAATAGTTCCGAATAAAAACACCAATCTCAATACCGATGTATTATCTGCGCACACTCATTTGACACTTAATAATACTTATATGACACTTCACTAATACTCACTTGACACTTATCACAATCATATTTCACCATACTTAACATTAAAATATAAGGAATTATCTGTGAAGTAGAACGTTTAAATATCAAAATAGGTTATGGATACCTAACTCACTCGTAAATACCATTTAATTTAAATATGGGCGCTTTTTAATAGTTGCAGACACTTCTTGTCGTCTTTAATATTAACTTATCTTGAAAAAATACGTTGGCTTTTAAATTTTTACCAGCCTTGAAAAAATATAATTATAACATCCTATTGAGATCCTATTAAGGCCTTCTTTGCGTCTATACTACGTACAAATGCACCATTTTTCTTTCACAAGCCACAGTTTTTCCCATAGCAATAGTCACGAATAGTAGAAAACCGGAAACCTGCTAAATTCTAAACAATTTTCACGAGCTTTTCACTATTCTATAGTAAACGGTTAATTGTTATGTTACGTTGTCATTTACCGTGTGGATTGAAAACGCACTTGATGTACGTAAATTTCGTACATTTCCAACGTTGAAAAAGATAGAAATATAAGTACAAAACAAACAGTTTTAACACTGCTATAGAAAGTTAGTGCACGAAAATACACGTACAATAATAAGTCATATTACCATCTTATCTAATCAAATCGAAATCGGAAGCCTCAATATGCGGTTTTACAAAACTGCTTACGTTTCTGAAGAAAACGTTTCTAAAGCTTCATAAAAAACTTTATAACATTTAACAATAATATGAAGATTATTATTGCTAATATAAGGCGATGGATGCTTAATACATATAATTTAATATTTTTGCTGTTTTTCCACCAGTTACTTGGTTTATTTTTTCCTGCTTTTTCCACCAGTTGCCTGCCTTGATATTAAAATAAGTTGGCGTCAGTTGATGAAATAATTGAAAATTTTAGGTTGCTCTAAATTAATTCAACTAATTGTCATGAATAATTTAATTTTAGTTGGACCAGTTAATATATTAACTTGTCGCATATTTGTATTACTTCGATCTATTTTTTTTTGTTTTATGTTAGTATTAGTTTATGATATTATATAGAGAATACATGGACATAGAATATATAAAAACAAAATATTCCTCCCATATTCAAAATTTTAAAAAAATTTGTATTAAAAAATCAAAAACTTCAATATGAAAAAACCTGTCATATAATTTTACTGCCAAGGTAGAAACTGCGACTCTGTTAAAGATAATTTTTTTAGTATAGCAATGCAAATAACAAATTCAAATGATTGTTTTTCTTTAATAACTTTTATAATATAATACTGTTCTTAAACTACCTTTACTTTTGTAGAATTATGGAGGTCTGTACTTTTTTCATGGCCAAAAGTTTTAATATGTACATAATACTTTGTTATCCACTCAGTCATTAATTGTAAATTATTTGACTATTAAACCATCTACCGTAAATACCCCATGTTTTTATCTACTGACTCACTGAATGTATTCAAATAGTTTTACTGTGTGATGTTATAATAAAATTTTTCTTTAAACTAGGTTTCCCGTTTGATGCTTATTTTATATGCATATGTAAATCCATTAAAACATTTATATTAATTAAAATGACCCCGGTGTCAAGCTCAGTATGAATTCAGGCTTGATAACTTTTTTTGGGTTTCAGCTTCAACTCAGCCCTCAGATTTATATAACAATAAAACAGTAGTAATGTAACCGATGTATATAGATTGAACGAATGTCGTTTGTTAATTGAAATACGTTAAATTCGTGAAGAATCTTTATGGTAGAAAGGAGTCGAAAATTCAAAATATTTTCTTTACTCAATCAGGATTTAATTTCAAAAAAATGATTGAGTAGGATAAAATCATCGTTTTGGAAGTAGCTAAGCTGAATATTTTTTACATCAATTTGACTAATTTAAAAAGTGACTGTAAATAGTTCTAAGCAAATTGCTTAGAGCTATTTACAGTCGCTTTATGCAATTTCCCTCACTAAATTTATGTTAAAAAATTTTCTCATTAGTAATCAAAGCACCTGAATATATGTCACATTGTATAAACTATGCACGATATACCCTGTGATGTATGTAATCACTTAAATAGTAAACTCAGAGAATTCTTCAACAAGAAGAACGATTTTTTCTTTCTCGTCTTCGTTTTCCCGAAAAAAGTAAGGTTCACCATCATTACCGAATTTTCTTCCGGTTGTATAATTAATTGTATCAGCAGCGAACGAGCATTTCAGTATAGATAAATTCTTTAACTATATGTAGTTTCCATTACAAAGTCCTTTACGTCAATATGTATAAGAAGTTCCTCATAAATGAATTGAAACTATCTCGACGTAGCGTTATTGTTATATCAACCATGTGAACAGGAATTGCAAAATAATAGTTCTACACGATCCTGGCTGACGTTGTAAAACGGAAAGTAAAGAAGTTATCTATTTTCAATATAGCTTGTGTAAAAAAATCCTAGAATTCTTGAATAACCAATTAAACCGAAGACTCCTATTATGTTGAGCTACTAATTAATAAAGTGTCATTATGACATTTTAAACTTTATATATATGAGCATCCTTTTTGGCCCAATGAAAATATTTTATCTTGATTACTATTAACAGTATTTCGTAAATTAATTTATCTGTAAAATAATTATATATGTGTGGAAATATATTGTACCGCATTAAGTCTTCAGCATTAGTATTTGTACCGTAATAATTCTTCAGTGCGTCTCTTATTCGATGGTTATTTGGAATCGGTTCCGTTTTTTTATAAAAAGTTCTATTTCTCCATTTTTAGTACCTATAATACCCAAAATGTGCCTATTATATCCAGATTATCTGGAATGTCACAAATTTACGATGAATTTAATGTCAAAAATACCTCATTGAAACCGGTGCCGACGTTTGCGGAGTTTAAAAAACATAAATATATTCATAAATATATATATATATATATATATATATATATATATATATATGTATATGTATATATGTGTGTGTGTGTGTGTATATGTAGATATATATGAATACACACACACAAACATTTTTACATATGGATTTATTAATAATATTCCCTCTTTTGGCATCACGGTAGTCAATGATTCGGACCTGCATATACCCGTACGTCACTGCGTATGCCCGTACTACATATCTGCCTACTAATTTCATAGTTTCTTCATTCTTTTGTACACATCTGCATATACCTATTTACTTACCTACCTACATACTAATGTTTAGTCAATTCATGCTATCGTTCACATCTATACTAACGAATCTACCTGCCTAAGAATATCTTGTTTGCTTCATGTCTTTCTGAGTACCTGTACGTACTTACTTACCTATTTACTTTGTTACTTTCTTTCATACCGTATTTATTTTCTTTCATATCTGTTTTCTTGTCTTGGCGACAAGAAATGGATCCAACCTTGATGAATTTACTCCTCATTAATGAAGTGTTCTTTTTTGTGAACAATTTGACAGAGAGTAGATTTATGTCGCCTTTAATCGTGTTAAATTTTAGAAATTTCAATTATAATTCCCTTTAGATTTATGTCATCCAAACTCGATATAGCAGCTATACTGTTATATCGAGTTTGGATGACATATATCCCCTTGTTGAGGGATCCTTTGGTGCGCTTTCAATTCCTTTGATTCCCTTTTATTTATATGGCCGCAGTGTATTATAATAAAAATTAATTCGATTAATAAATATTTACTAATCTAATTATTTTATTATAATAAACTCCGGCCATATAAATAAAAGTGAATCACCCAAATCGTTCGATTTATGTGTGAAATATGAGTTGACATAAACAGGCCGTACTAGGCTAAGAAATTAGAATCCAGAACACAGTCTCTCTGTTTGAGTCACATAATACTAATTTAACAAAAGCGCATCTTCAAGTCTTACGATTTAAGCAGGCAATATCCCAAACCGTAATAGCTGAGGAATTGGAACCTAGAGTTTAATGGCAGTGTCCATGCGTAAGACCCGCAATATTAATTTGAAAAAGCACATCTTCAAGTTTCATGGTTTAGGTAGGCAGCACTCTCGCAGCATCATAACTGAAGAACTGGAATCCGAAATCTAATGACCAAGTCTTTGCTTGAAACCTACAATACTAATTTAAAAACAATAGAACCTCTATATCCAGACTGTGGAGTTAGAACACGGAGTTAAATGGCAGTACTCCCATAGCGTCTAGGCTCAAGAGTTGGAACCCGGAGTTCAATAACAGAATTTCTGCTTGAAATACACGATACTAATTTAAAAACAGTAGATCCTAAAGTGTTACAATTTAAGCAGACAGTACCTCCGCAATAACGTGACTAAGAAGTTGGAACTTGGAGTCCAATGACTGTCTCTACCTCAGGCCCACAATTCTAACTTGAAAGTAGATTCTCAAGTCACAGAATTTAAGCAAGAAAACAGAACGCCTACAGCATCAAAACTAAGGAGTTGGAAGCCAAAGTATAATGATAGAATTGTTAGTTAATATCCACAATACTAATTTAAAAGCAGCCGATCCTGAAATCTTTCGATTTAAACAGGCAGTAAGTCCGAAGCGTAAGGACTAATGACTTGGAACTTTGAGTTCAATGACAGAGTTTCTACTTAAAATTCACAATTCTACCTTAAAAACAACGATT
Source organism: Druceiella hillmani (assembly GCA_039881145.1). Classification (NCBI taxonomy): domain Eukaryota; kingdom Metazoa; phylum Arthropoda; class Insecta; order Lepidoptera; family Hepialidae; genus Druceiella; species Druceiella hillmani. The sequence goes on along the minus strand of JAYKKI010000003.1, from coordinate 37,892,476 downwards.
CTTAAATCTCCCGATTTATGCAGACAGTGTCCTCTCGCCATTAAGACTCAGAAGTTAGAACCCGGAATTCAACGTAAGAGTCTCTATTTCAGATTCACAATACAAATTTAAGAACAGGTTCTCACATCTCACGAATTAAGCAGGCAGTACCCTTGCAGCAACAGTATAATTCTTACTTAAAAATAGTCGATTCTGAAATCACACGATTTAAGTAGGAGTACCTTCACAACACCAAGACTGACGAGTTAAAAAAAAATATGCCCGTATAGTGCATCATCACAGGAATTAGACCTTCAGTTCTACTTGATTTAACCCAGTTTGGGAATAACCTTAAGTTCAATGGCAAAGTCTCTGCATAATACCCACAATACAAATTTAAAATAGCAAAACTCAAATCTCACGAGTTATGCAGTACTCCCACGGTATCAGGACCGAGGAAATGAAACCCAGAATTTGATATGACAACCTCTGATTGAAACCCAGAATACTAATTTAAAAACAGCGAATTCTCAAATCTTACGGCTTAAACAAGCGGTACCACTACAGCAACGCAACTGAAGACTAGAAACTCGTAATTCGGTGACAGAGATCTCTAGTTGAGACCCGCAATATTAATTTGAACAGAGCAGATCTTCAAGTCTTACGGTTTAGGCAGGCACTGCACTTTAGGTCACATTTGACTACACGGTTAGATACATTTTTATGGCAATAATAACGGCCAAGCAAACCAAGCCAATGATAGCCTACGAATGAAATTGGCTCATTACTACCGCACATTCATTGGCTTTCAAAGATACACTATTATTATAATATTCCTTGAACACTAAATTCTTTTATGTTATATTAGATATTGAATAAATTTATCCAGCGAAAATTCCAGTTAATCAAAGGCTAAATATTTTCACTGTTCAAACATCTCACTTCTTAGTGTCCCCATACCCATATGGCTCCATCCAAGGTAAAATTAATTATTCGATTTTTTTAATGTCGGTGGCGTTGTCATCTTGAGTTTTAAATATTTGTATCTAGTCTTTATTTCGTTTAGTTTTTATAGACATTCCTTGTAACAAACATTCTAGAAAATAAAACTAGCTTTTCTCTGTATAACTGAGTAAAAATTCTTGATTTTTCTACTCTTTTTTTTATTTTGCATCTGCAGGTATTTATTATTTAATTTGTTTCTTGGTATTTGATATCTGTTTATACTTTAATCGATGAAATCCTTTCCGTTACCTTTGATGTTACGACCACGCTAGGCATCCTATGATATGCTTACAATTTCTATGGTTAAATTTTAATCAAATTTTCAGAGGACCACACGGGAGATACTTACACCCCGTGTAGTCTTATCAAAATTTGAAAAAAAATCATCCGAATTGGTTGATAAATACTGTAGAAATGAGATATTATACACAAATAAAAAACAATTGAATTGTCAACCTCCTCCTTTTTTAAAGACATTTAAAAAGTTTGGATTATTTCTTAATATACACCAGCATTATAACAGGATTATTTCTTAGCATACAATAGTAACTAACAAAAAGACGAACAAAAACTACAGAGAAACATGGTTAGATTAATTAATTTAGTAATAACTTAATTTCTACTAGACCAGAATGTAAGTTAAAATTTCATAAGTAAAAAGTCAATGATTAACAAAGTACACGAAAACATTTCCAAGACTTTGCTATAACCATTTTCTGCTTCTAGCCTTTATGGCGTACTTGGGAATATTTGTGACATATTTCTCCCGGGACGCTGACAGAAGACTTATTGTTTTCCTCATTAAAAACGGCTCACGTCGAGGCGTTTAAAGAAAAATTTCAATTAAATTGAGAAAATATATATAGAGCGAAATAAAACGAAAAGGTATACATAAAATACCATTCTTTTATTAAAAGCTCATTCTTTCATGATTACTAAAGCTCATTCACATAATTACGTATTAGTTCCATATGATTATTACTTTTTCTATTATTATTAAAGGATTTGCAGCTCCCGAGATTCATGTCCTGTCAGAATAACTTTTTACGATAGATACCCATAAGCTTATTCAACGATATTGTTTATAAAATAATTAGTAAATTAATATTAGACGTAACGATATGAAACTTCCTATGTTATGTGGTTTTGTGACAGCAGTATATATATATATATATATATATGTATATATATATATATATATATATATATATATATATATATATATATATAATCAATATTTTTGAAAAAGCATCTTTTTTGAAAATAAAAAGAAATGTGTGTGACGTCGGTTGGTTATGCATTATATTCATAAACAAGATAATTTCACTGTAATACATTATTATTTAGAGGTCTATTTACCCAATTTCTAATGTTCTAAAATCAAATAATTCATTTCTTTTTTTCTAAAAATCAGTGTTAGTCAGATAAGTTAACAATTACTAGTTAAATTTCTACAATAGCTAAACGATGTTCTTTAACGGTTCATCGTAAAAACTTCGATGTATCTCGTTCGCATATGTTTTATAGGCAATCGTTAGAGGATCAAACGTGTTTTTCGCTCTATATAGTGAGTCGCGGTACGCAGTGTATCCGAGTGTGCGGTGGACAGACACATTCAACATCACGATGCATTAAAAATGAAAAAAGTCCTCAAGCAAATCTTTAAAAAGATTTGAAATTTAAGAACTTCCAGTTTTCTGTCGAAACTTGTGACGATACGTGCGTTTTCTTCTTTTTCTTTTTCTTGCCTTAAATCCTCAGAGTACGAAATTTAATATAAATCTACTTTTTCGTCGGTGCTATCCATTAGAGGGCATATCCATAACAGGTATGGACAGGTGGAATATTAATAAATGACTGACAAAATGCAGCCAAAATTGCGACGTGCCGCAGCCCTTCACGTCCCTAATGAGCGTAGGTACTTACATTAATGTTGAATTTATTAACATTTTCCACTTGTTTTAATTTATTTAATTAATGTATATAACCTTGAGTGGCATATACGGAGATAGTTTTACAGGTAACCCGTTACACAATATATTTACAATGATTTTACTAGAATAACCGTAGAGATTAAAGACTGACTCAATGCTCAACAGCAGTTTAAAAAGTTTCCTTCATTCATTAAACTTTTAAAGCAAGCTAATTTGTTATTTTCCTATATTGACATTGTTTCAAAATTTTTGGTAAAAACATTCTATTTAGCTCTTGTCAATAACAAATTTAGCACTTTTATTCAACCTTCTTAATTTTTCGTCTTTCAAGAAACCTGAATAATGAATCAATTTTGTTTTCTGCAGTAAATATTTCTTCTTTGCATGTAGTTGAATGTTATCTTCCTTTATTTGTATCTTCTGTTGTTCCTTTATGTATGCATCATGTGTTATCAATAAGATAGAAAGAGATACATTTTGTTTAAGAATATATACTATTTTTTGTTTCATTACTTATCTGATTCAGATGATAATGGAAAACAACATAATTATACTGAAACGCGAAAAAATTTTCTAACAGCTATTTTGTTTAGAATTAGTACCCTATTTATGTGCTATATTTTATGTACCTTCTTACAGCATAATACGTTCTGTAAATCCGTATAATCAGGTATAATTTAAGAAATCGCAGTTTGATGGAGATAACAGGTAACATAATCTAAAAATTAGTTCACTAATTAGTTTGAACGATGCCAACCGACCGCTATAATATACATAGTTACTTCCGTGGTGCCAACCGACCGCTATAATATACGACACAAGGCTCAACCTTATCATTTTCTGTTACATAAATGATTTTGTTGCACGATGTATTCGGGCACTCGTTCTTGTTACTGACAAGAATATTAGTAATGTACTAAACAAAATTAAAAGCTTAATTACTTCTCTGTGGTGTGAATAATAACGGGCCAACATTTGGGGAACAATTAATAAACCTATATGATTGATAACATCACAGAATTTCTTTCTGAGCTGGGATAGATAAAGTCTTACAACTCCAATATTTAGCACACCTCATTTAATTTGTTTGGTGGCAGACGTTAACCAATTAGAAATTTTCTAATTGCTTAACACACGGGCTCATTAAATTAAGCATTATTTTTCTTGAAGACATAGACTACTATTGACCAGCTGCAATGATATAGTTGGCACAGAGTGATTTTAATCAATGTGAGAAATTGTAAGAAATATAGGCACTAACGCGCTTCTCTGTTTATATGAACATTAAAGCGTTTCTCCGCAGTCAACATAACGGTCCATCAAAATTATTTGACCCATTCTAAAACTAAATGATGGTATTAATTTTTAAGTTATCAAAGAAAACAATAATTTAAAGAAGCTATATCTTTTATGAGTACATGCGTACCATACTAATATGGGTAAAAATATTAAAATATTAATTTAACTATAAAACTGAAACGTTAATGTAAAATGTTTTTAAATAAAATAAAGCATGTATGCTTGATAAAATATAGGTAGTATTTTTAATTTAGGTCTTTTGACAAACCAATAGGTCTAGGGAAGAAAATCTAACTCAACTATTTTTATGGCAGCCTAGAAAGGAATACTAGATAAAGAACTAACCGCCCGTATTGGCTTTATCCGGGCAAAAGAGTACCCTGACTCCATTTTGTTTTATTCGTTTTTTAATGTACTAATTATTTACGGTTAGCAATTTTTTAAAAAAAGGCGAAAAATATAAAATATATATTTCTTTATTCTATCTGAGGGACTAAATAGAAGTTTTTATATCTGTAACTTTAATATTTTGAAAGTCTCACACAATTTCCCACCACATTTTCATACTTAAAGTAATGCAATATTGAAAAATGTTTTTAACAAGCACAAAACAGCCAATAAAAGTATATATTTCAAATTTGCAGGCTTTATATTTTTGAATATTCCGTGATGAATGGTACTTGGCTTTTATATATACACTTGCTTTCTCCCACGAATTCCGTGACGTGAATAATGGAAATGGGTTAATGGATTTATTTTCCCTACTTTTTTGCTTTTCTCTATTTTTTCTTTGTATCTTTTAGAAATATTTTATTAATATATTTTTAATTGGCAATATCTATCCTATACACTATATTTATAATTTTTAGGTAATAAAGTGGAAATACGTGTATAAAATAAACTGATACCACTATATGATGTGACTATTAGAAATTAGAAAGTACTGTGGACTGTTCATATTAGGTTTTTTCCGCAATGCGTTCTAAAATTTTAAACTACTGAGGAATGTTAATATAAGGTTTTCTTACAGGAAAATTTCTAAATTAATTTCATTAAGTGATGTAATTTAAATATTTTGGGGGCCCGCGGTATGTGGTATTTAGAGATTCCCCTAAAAATTACAGTATTATATCAAAAAGGACATCTTATCTCCATAATTTATTTACCAATTTATATGGATACACGCAAAAGGTGCTCCTAAAATTTGCGGAAATATACCTTCCTCAACCCGATGGAACGATTTAATTGTTCATTAAATACAAGTTAATTAAATATAAAAATTATGGATATTAATTGATTAAAAATAAAGAAAATATTTGGAATCATTTTTTAAAAGTTTTTAACCGCACTGGATATGGTATACAATAATTTTCATTTAATAAATGAAATATTTAAAAAATAAATGCTTTTTTATATATATTTTAAGGATCCTTCGTGTACAAGTATACTGATAAAATTATAACTGGGCTATCGTTAACAAAAGCGAAATGGTGCATTAATCTATTATGTCTATCTAAAAACTACGTGTGCAAAATGATGTGAGAGCGCGAATTATGTCGACTAAAATTTAATCGATAACTCACTTCACTTAACTCAATTTATAATAATTTTCCTTTTAATCTACTAGTAATAAATTTCCTTAACTTAAAATAAATTGATAAATTGAGTACAGATTTATTATTAGACATACGGCCTAATAGATCAACTTAAATCCCAAAACTCATTTTAATGAATTTCCTTGTTGTTATTCAAGTTAAATGTAAAAGGTTTAATTCAAGCCATTACATTTATAATATATTCAAATAAACTCACTTTCAACCACGTTTTGTCATCAAATTTTGCAGCTTTTTTTTATTTTATCCTAAAGAAAAAGGAACGAAACAAATTATATGAAATATAAAAGTGTGTAAGTGAATATGCAGTGATATTTAAACATTTATTTTCAGAAATCCCTTCCAATCACATATGATGCTCCACCGAACAAATATTTGTCTCGAACGAAAATTTGTCTCTGAGATTATTCAATACAAAATAAGTTTTGTAAAATCTATACTTAATATGTGTTTGATACATACATATATAAAGGAGATCCAAAATATTGTGTCTGATATTCTTTTTTTCACAAATTAATAAGTCTATATTGGCGAACAACGAGGCACGTGGTTCTCGTTTTTGTATTGTAAATCTGAATACGCCTCATTTTATCTCGTAACATAAATAGTACGAGTAGCAAGTATTAAGTATCACTCTGTACTGACGTATTAGTATGGTTATCCGTAATAATATAATAAGCCAAATACACGTATGCACGTAGAAGGCGACATGAAAATATAAAACAATTTCCTGATTTTAAGGTGATAAAGTAATTTAACTTAAAAAATATGAATGTATATTCAAATAATATGATTAGATGTTTAAATGTAAAATACCTGAATAATGAATGTGAAAAGTAAAGTGGAATATTAAGGTAACTACAACATTCAGATAGTTACTCTAACATTCTACTTCAAAGATATATTGAAACATTTTTTTAAGTAACTATGAATAAACAGGAAACTTTCGAGGAGATAGTATGTGTTTACTACTAAAAAGCGTAGGTTTTGTATTGAATAAAAGATGATGTGATGTTAAAAAAAAAGTTTTGCCATCCCTATAACTAGCTCTTTCAAACAATACCCCACAGCACATGTGGAATTTTAAAAACACCATTTGGAGAAATTGTCGCTTTCAATAAAGTTCAGAAAAAGGCTGTAGATTATTATAATATGGAACTGCAAAAAGAGCATTATTTTGTTCCCCACAAAGTTATGCAAAATCATGTGAAATTAAATCAAGTAAAATTTGGAAGTATTGTTTAAAGTAATATTTTCATTTACTCTTAGAATAATAAAGTATTTAGTACTATTATTTATAAAAAATTAAATACATTTTACGAAGAATTCGGACATTTTTTAGATTTTCTTTCTATCATATTAAATGAATTATTAGATTGGTAACTTATGAAACTGCCACTTTTTTCAACCGATTTCTGGAATGCTATAGAAGTTTCTATTTATCTGGAAATGTGATGCTAGAGAAAAATGCTTGGGGTATCGTGGACTGAGTTTCGCAAGAATGTTTCTATACATCAAGAACACGGCATAAAGCAACATCTATCAATACGTATATAGACTCGGTTTCTAAAATGTTTTGGTTACTTCTTGGGTGGAGATAGTAGCTCTATAGAGCACATTGTAATGCAGGCAAGAGTAGGAAGCACTAGACCATGTGGAAGGTCGTCGATGCGGTAGACAGACCAGACCAAGTCTAATGCAGGCAGTATCCTGTATGAGTAGGGCGACGGCAAATAGGGATATATGGAGTGACATCGGGAGACGAGGAACCACCATATTACATACTGACAACGACGACCGCTCTGTCAAGAGTGAAACGACGGAAAAAAATAGAAGTTTTTAAAATATTTCTTGAAGGGTATATAAAAAGTGCAGCATTCGAATTATTATTCGGTTTTCTATTGAGTAATCGGCGAGTAATGAATAAATGAAAAATGGAAGTATTTCGAAGTGAACTTAGAAGATTCTTTCTTCATGGATGTCATTTAAGGCGAAAAACTAGCAAAACATCACGCAATATATACACAATGATGAGTATACCCACTTACGACATAGCCAAGAGATTCAAAGACGGAAATTTTAATCTGTCCGATAAACCTCATTCGAAGTGACCTCCTACAATTGATTTAAAAACAATATAAAAGCCTTATTGAAATAGATCCCATATTAAGGTCGCGTTTTATGACAGCGTTATTTTCATGCTCTAGTAATACAATGGAAAAACAACTTCATACTTTGAGAAAGAAGTGGAAATATTCCTTTGGCTACCACATGAACCAGCACCCTTTCAAACTCAGAGGAGACCTAATGTGTGCTTGGAGCTATTGAGTTCCTATCGTACCGACGAGGGGCTAAACTATCTGGTTATAGTAGAGGATCCCAAGTAAGAACGACCTTCACCGATTTGATAACCAGGTGAAAATTATACTTTAAAGAATAAAACATGTTTGTGAACATATATCAATAAGGTTGCCATAAAAAAAATGTTCATGGCTATGATTAATTAAAATTATTAAAAAGTATTATTTTTTCAAATTTGACTGTCTTGGTTGCCAAATGACTCATAGTCTAATTGAAAATATACATCTGCTATATGCAGTCGATCGGTTGCCTACCTTTTTCTGTTCCCTTTTACCTGGTAGCCGCGTGCAAACAGGTAAATTGATATTAGTAATTGCGCTCATCTGCTTACCACGATATTTATATATCAAAATGTAGGTAAATTTATTGTGAGTAGAGTAGTATAAGGTTGCTCAAGAAAATGTGTTCATAGATTACGGTAGCTAGGCTTTAAAGTTGCAAAAATTGGAGCATGTAAATATGTGTGACAGAGAAGCGTGCGATAAAGGAGGACGTAGTATAGCAGCTGCGCGCTACTGGCCGGTAGAATATAAGAGAGTCCGCATGCTTCCTATTCGTAGTAAAGACAAGGAAAAAAATAGTATACTATAGAGGATCATTTTGGAGTGTAATAAAATAAATAAGAAAAGCGTAATAAGCTTTCTCAAAATTTAAAAAAAAAAAAAATTTTATGTAAATTTACTAACACGTGTATAGTTTGAAAATTATAAATCTTTATTATCAAACAATATTTACATAAAAAAGACATAAAATTCCAAAGTCATAATTGTAAATTATTCCGAATTGGAATCTCCGGAAGTTATATCGCCGTCTTCTAAGTCAGAAGAAGCTTCTTCATTTGCATTCTCCGATATTTGCAAAATGTCATCAATTTTTAAGGGCGTTTGATATCCATCAAATCCTTTTGGTTTCAAATGACTATCAAAAAACCAACCACAACTTTCAGGATATAATTTTATACAATTAGAATCAGTTGCATGTAACCACATTGAATTTACAAAAATTGTGCGTAAAATTTTTTGCTTCAGTGATTCCCAACATGGTGGTATGGTATTTGAGTCAAATCTTCTGACTTTTTTAAGGAACTTCTCACTATCTTCTTTTGCAGAAAAATTCTTCAGGAAAATTTGATATCTTGCGTGATTTACTTTAATACAATGTTTGATACCATACATAGCCACCGTAAATTCTTGAACAACGTCCATTTTTTTGCTAAGAAAAATGTCGGCTTCCTCAGTTAATGAAACAAAGCATTTTTGGTATGTCTCGTTCTTCGAAAAAATTTTCAACGGTCTTACTTTTCCTCTGTTGTAAAACGCAGTCGTGTAATCAGAACTTGTGTACGCATGGAAAGCAGGTAGACTTAGACACAGATTAAATCCTAATTTCAATGCTAGTTCCGGGCAATTGATGCAATTGAGGTCATTACACTTTTTTCTTTTTGGCCCTGAAATAGCAATCCAAATTTCAGAATCAGGAATTGTATGCATGTTTCCAAGTAAAATTATGAGAACATCTATGTCAACTGATTTTATTATTTTAATTTTAATACTGATTTTAATTTTAGTAGAATAAATTACAAAATCCTTATGAATAACATTTCAAAAAATTTTAGTATAATAATCAAAAGTAAATTAATTATATACTTACATCAACATTGTTAACAAATGCATTATAATCCTCAACGTTTTTTGTTTTAAAACAGTCACTTTTTTGTAACATGAGGAATGATAACCTACAAACTCCAATAAATCTCTGTTTAATTGTAACTCATCATACTTAAAGCCTTTAGATCCTCGATATGCTAATTTTAAATTGCAATGATCAAATGTTCTGTCATTAAAATGAATAACAGAATTTTTCAATCCACATAAAAAGTATTTTTTTTCCATTTTTAATTTTTTTCACAAAACACTTTTATCACAACGTACTACGTTTGAAAATGATCCTCTATAGTATATTATTTTTTTCTTTGTCTATACTACGAATAGGAAGCATGCGCACTCTCTTATATTCTACCGGCCAGTAGCGCGCAGCTGCTATACTACGTCCTCCTTTATCGCATGGTACAGTACGAGCAACGCTTCTCTGTCACACATATTTACATGCTCCAATTTTTGCAACTTCAAAGCCTAGCTACCGTAATCTATGAACAGATTTTCTTGAGCAACCTTATACTACTCTACTCACAATAAATTTACCTACATTTTGATATATTAATATCGTGGTAAGCAGATGACCACAAGTACTAATATCAATTTACCTGTTTGCACGCGGCTACCAGGTAAAAGGGAACAGAAAAAGGTAGGCAACCGATCGACTGCATATAGCAGATGTTGTATACTTTCAATTAGACTATGAGTCATTTGGCAACCAAGACAGTCAAATTTGAAAAAATAATACTTTTTTAAAATTTTAATTAATCATAGCCATGAACATTTTTTTATGGCAACCTTATTGATACACGTTCACAAACGTATTTTATTCTTTAAAATATAATTTTCACCTGTTTATCAAATCGGTGAAGGTCGTTCTTACTTGGTATATTAGACTATTACGGGAGATGAAAAGTGGATGGCTTAAGTTAATTTTTTACGTTAATGCTAGTGGCTAGGAGTTGGATAAAAGGTGTACGTAGACCAAAATATAATATTGGACAAAAGATACTTTTAGGTTCATGGTGGGGTATAAATAGAGTTAATTATTGAGCCATTCATTAAAATATATTTCAAGTTAACAGTACAATTACAGCTAAGTTTTATTGTAAACAATTAAGCTAAGTCACCATTAAAATTCCTTCAAATCAAAGCAAAGTAAATTTTTCACATGACAATTCTCGATCCCACGTAGCAAAATTAACACGTTAAAAACTACTTTCACTTGGATGGACTATGCTACTTTACCCATTGTACTCTTCAGATCTTTCACGGTCCAATTACTATCTGTTTCGGTCTCTATCTAATAATTTACGTCATAAAAAATTTAAAGACGAAAGTCATATAAAAATCAAACTTCACCGGTTTTTCAGTCAAAGGCCCAAAGATTTCTACAAAGAGAAAGTTTAGCTCTGCCCACACATTGCCGACAAGTATTATATACTGACGGTATTTATATAATTAACAATTGATTTTACTGACTATATATAAAAAGTTGAAAAGTTTATGTACAGAGATGGCGGGTTTATAAGTGATCCTCTGAAAACATTTTCATTCGCAGCTCTATTTTTAACATCTCGTCCTCTTTTTCCCTATAATTATTGGAATCATTATAAGAGGTCTCTTCGAAGTTGAAGTCCTCTATCTTCAATTCGTTCAATAACTCGGAAAAAATTAACCTTCTAAATATATTTATACTGTCCTTAAATAATACTCAAAGAAATATAAAAAGATTACCAGTTATTTAATTATCGATGTAATTCTTACAGATGTTTGGTTTAAATGGTTCATAGAAACTGGTGTTGGTATAAATATTAATTGTTTCGTCGGAGATATACTATCGTTTATAATATTTTTCTATAATAAAAATATATCGGAAACAAGTCGTGTTACTGTAAAGCTTCGTGAAGAAATACAATCTTAGCAATCTTAGTTGACTATTATAAAAGTGGTGGCAAACACGTCTTTCGTTACTACTTTTTCTGTAATATAAAAGTCATGATTAAAATATTTAGTTCTATTCACTAATAAAATAGCACTTTATTACTACATATTTAGTAAAATAGTTTTACCTTCACCTTCGTGTTAATTGGAATCAACTATTAACCCTCGCGGAATAATCTCTATACTGTCTAAAGGTGGAAATGATGGTCTAGGGGCTCCGCCAGTTTTATCCGCCAGTCTATGGCAAAAACGTCATTTATGGTTAACGTTCCATTTTCCTAACATCTGTTGCATTGAATAGGTGTGGAATGTAATTAAAGGTTATCAAATATGATTTAAAATTAGTAACATCAAAATATCTAAGAAACTATAATGCATATGTATATATATATATATATATATATATATATGTATATATATATATATATATATATATATATATATATACATATATATATATCACAATGAGTTCAATTTATAAAAAATATATTCGTTATAAAAATGTAAATATTGAAAACAATATTATTATGGTTACTTATCTTTTCATCGCTTTTCCGGTTCGGACAACGTAGACTTCTGTTAGCGGAATTATTTTTAATTCTATCAAATAAAACGTTAAAATGCTAAGAATATTTATAACGATACTATAAAGACGCCAGCTGATGTAATATATGTCATTTTCATTCATAGTCATATAAACAACCTCATATTTTTTGTGTTTATCAATGAAATGCGACGTTAAAATAATTTCAAGATAGTTATTTTGTTGGTTTATTGAGTTTATTAGTAGTAATTAGTACGTTACGAACAGCGTAACTATTCTCAGAATAGACGAAGTAAAATTTAAATTAAAGCCTTTATTATTGGGTATAGTATAAACATTCATTTTTTTAACGTACGTATTTCTGCAGGTACCGAAAAGTATTGATTAAAGAAAAAGATAATTGATTTCTGCATTTGGAGCACAGGTTAAAATTTTTAAAAACACGACAGACATTTATTTTAATTGAAATTTTAAAATTATGTTAAATCATTGGGTTTAATTTCGTATTAGAGAATAATTATGATAAATATTATTATGATAAAAAATACATTACTAAAATTTTTCTTCCCAGTGGCCGATCATACACTTTGATGCTATGCAATTTATAGTCTGCTTTTACGGAATCCGTACCAAGAGCGACGGGCGCGTTGCAGTCCCGTCATAGCCGCAGGAGGTTGTCTAGCCGTTTTATCCCCATGCGGATATCATATATTTCACTCACTTTATTTCTGCAAGAATTTCATCCTATTACCGATGAAATAACCTAAGAATTTAATATTCGCAACTGGTTATCGTGGTCTTATTTGAAAGAAAATAGAACTCTCGTTGCATATTTTAAATGAAACGGGAATGTGATATTATGGTATTAGTGTCAATACGCAGTTTTATTTTGTTTTCATAATATGATAGGCATATATTTTAAAACGATGCGTTTAAATGAAGACATCAATAAACGTGAAACCGTAAGAATAGATGAAATAAATACACGTCAGCGTAATTTTCAGGAATTTCTTGTAACCTGCTTTTGAGAAGAAGGTGTGATCTTCAGTACATACGTCTAATGGTACAGATTCTCGAATAGCATAGCATAAATAAAAGTGAAATAAATTATATGATGTTAATTGATTAATAGGCCTCCAGTCACGAGAAAATACCAAAACCAACAAAAAATGCCAATTTATGAATAACTTATATGTAGAAAACTTAAAATTCATATAATGTCAAGTACACACATATATATATATATATATATATATATATATATATATATATGTGTATATATATATATATATATATATATATATATATATATATATATATATATATATGCATTTTAATTAGCTGGTTTGAGAAATGTTGTGTATCGTTAACAATACAAAATTTTATAACATTAGGTAAAATTCTCTCCCTAGTACGAAGAAGAGCAAGCAGATTGGAAACAGACCTACAATAAAAGATACATTTATAAATTATTATTATAACCAAGAAGTAATAATGTTTTGCGAATGTTCTGCTATTTTGTCAACCATTACAATACCAAGAGCAAAATTTTAATTTCTATCAGATGGTAATAAAATAAGAAATTCCATCTAGATAACTCAGAATAAGTGCTTTTAGTTCAATACCCAATACTCGTGTTGTTTCTCAATTCCACCCAACTCATCACACGTCCACCGTATTCCAATCCATTCCATACGTGAGCCACTATTAAAATGTTTGTGCTACTTAGGGCAACCGGTTTTTCTCTTTGTGGTTTGTTCACCGCATCTCTATATTACCGTTAAAATACACAGACTCTTATGTAATCCATTCACGCCATTACAGAGCTAAAGGAATCGTAGAAAAGATAGCCTGGTAAGGTATAAAAAAGTATATTCATCTCAGTTTGTGGTAGTTTCATAAACTACTTAAATATTGATGTATTTTTTGTCCATTTTTTTCTTCCTTCAGTAGATTTTTTAAGAATGATTAAGGCAATATATACGAAGTAGTAGGGAAGAGTGTAACTTTTCTAAAAGATACTCTTTTATTCGAAAACGCTCTTGATATGTTTGAATGTTCTTCCAAAACTAAAAAAACCATACCTAAAAATAATCCATTACAGAGATCTATTAGAAATAGTATTGCCTATAGTCGAATTTGACCAATTGTGTCTGCAATCTAACCAAATTCAATGTTTTTTAAAAAAAAATGTTTTTTACGTAATTAATTTGAATGATTAATTCTTATTTTGAAGCTAGAAGGTAAATAGTCTGAAAGGCCAAAGAGAAAGCACGGAGGAAATAATGACAAATATTAAGTAATCATATAACATTTCTTAAAAGTATATAGTTCAACTGGTAAACAATAGAATAGTGTAACAAATAAATAAAGGTAAAAGGTAATTTTATTTGAAAGAAATGAATAGTTATGAAGTCGATTTAACGATTCAAAATTTCATTATAAACTATATTTTTCTTAATTACTCTTTTATCATTCGCTAAAGTGCCTTGTTCCCTGTGTTCAGATATATAAAACGTTAAACCGTCGAAAGATCGAACTCTACTTAAGGCGATACATAACTAATAATTTATTTGAATTTCTAATCAGAAGGACGTTGCAATTAAGCTTTAATTCTAACTTATGTGGTAATAAACCTCTTACAGAGAAAGAACTCAAAAACTCTATAGGTAATTATTGATTAAGTACTCGTAATCATTATCTCAAATTTGTTTATCATATCTAAAACCAATTCTTGCTTCACCTGGCATATGATTAAATACATAGTAATATTTTTTGATGCCAAAACAGTTAAATTTACAATGCGTTACGTAAAACTGTTTTTTGCAGTATTTTCATAAATATAATCAATTATATTATTTGTGATCACCAACTAATTAACTAATGTGTTATTTAAATAACATTTTCATAAAACTATGGAAATTATCTCATTTTACATTACCAATTTGTTTTAAAAATTCAACAAATTCTAATTTATGTGGTAAAACCCTCACATTTTCAGTTAAAGTGATAGTTAAAGTTAGTTTTAAATGCACGTACAATAATTTCTGGACGGAAATTAGCCGAATGATTTCGATCAATATTGTTAACAATTTCTGGCCAGTTAGCAAATTTTAACTGTAAATTAATTGCTTTGAAATTTGAGACTTAAAATTAAAACTATTACTTAAAACAAACATTAGCAAATAAAAACACTACAATTGAATGCGGATTTTATTTTTGAAATAAAAATAACATAATATTGCTTTGCTGTTTAACGTCAATAAACAACAGCGAAAGAAACAAAGTTATATATTGGTACAAAAATTCTTACTTTTAAGTTGTGGGGAAAGAGTGAGAAAGGCTAAAGAGGAAGCATAACGGAATTACTAACGAAAATTTGGCAAGCATGCAAAATTCCTAAGAAGTAAATAATTCAACTATTAAATGGTAAATTAATATAACAAACAAATAAGGAAAAAAGATAGTTCCATTTGAAAAAAATTATTTGTTTGCACAACTTTTTGTAACATTCTCCCATACAGGAAAGGCAAAGGGATCCAAGCTCATACAGATACGAACGTAATAAAAAGGTTTTCATTTAATTGGTTAAGACCTATTGTGTGGGGGAAATTACTTTATTTTACTTTTGATTTTTTTGAGCACATCTGTCATAAAATGATGTAAGTTTAATTTCCCTCCTATAAAAAATGCAAAAAAATTTTCACATGCACGATCAATGCAAAAAAAACGATTTTCACATATTAATAAATAGATGAAGGGCTTAAACAGAACAAAAAAAATATAGTAATCTATAACAAGGAGCTTTGTGCAAAATAAAAATAACTTTTCCCGTGTTCACAATTAAATGAAACTACATGATATAGTATTATTTCTACTTTTTTTAAGTTCTTTACCAGCAAAGATATCTTTGTTAACAACCCACCTGAAGATGTTGTAATACAACGAAACCTAGGTCGTGGTAAAGAACTTAAAGAAAGTAGAAATAATACTATATCACGTAGTTTCATTTAATTGTGAATAATGAATTTCTACAAAATTAACGCCAAATATAATCAATAATTTCCCGTGTTGAAAAATGAACACGGAATGAAAGCAAAAATAACGTATTTAATTAATATAATAAAAATTGTGAGATTTCGATTTCATTGCGTTTCGAAAGCTAATAAATTAAAAATATTTATTGCGTTAAATTACCGGTGGGTAATATTAATTGCGTTAAATTACCGGTGGGTAATATTAATTGCGTTAAATTACCGGTGAGGAAATATTATAGTAATAGACGTTGGCATTTATTGTGCTAGTTTTTAGGTTAAGAATAATTTGTTTCGTAAATTAATCTGCCGATTAGTGCCTTTAGTAGTCACTCGAAATGACATTTTC
Source organism: Druceiella hillmani (assembly GCA_039881145.1). Classification (NCBI taxonomy): domain Eukaryota; kingdom Metazoa; phylum Arthropoda; class Insecta; order Lepidoptera; family Hepialidae; genus Druceiella; species Druceiella hillmani. Next base: position 37,875,759 of record JAYKKI010000003.1, on the reverse strand, counting down.
TTGCTTTGAATGATATACTGATTGAAAGTTTGTGTAGATAATTTGGCTGATTTTTAGGACCATTCCGTGGCAAGTTATTTTTTATATTTATTAAATAATATTGCTTACGTCCAGGCGAAGTATATAATTTCGGAGGTAGAGCAAATGTTTGTATGATCAGCTTTATTATGATTATTGATTCATTCATTCGAATATACATAGAGACACCATAGATTTGTGTAATTAATGACCGTCTAGTAGTTAGGCACTTCTTTATTTTTGTTGTACTGATGCACGATAAATTATTTTTAAAAAATTTAAAATTCCGATACCTTCTGGTTGAGATAACCGATATCGATAAAATAACTGAGCGCGTTAGCTCCGACGCGCGACTGGAGTTTACTCCTTAAGTACGATAATATTGGAATGTATAAATAGGTAAAATGGGTAAATACACGCATCTCTTATGATCGTGAAAGCATACATATACTTTTATTAATATTTATTTTATTTTTATTAATTCTTGTATTATTTGTTACCTTTACATTGATAAACATACAATTCATTTTCAAATCTATAGGTAATATTACAGATACTTGTATTCATAAAACTTGTGTCATTATATATATATATATATATATCTTCCTATATTAAAGCAGCGCTAAGGCAATTTATCCCTGATTTCTAATTGGTGTTACTTTTCTGTAGATATATATATATATATAAATATATATATATATATATATATATATATATATATATATACATATATATATATATATATATATATATATATATAAATACACATATATATATATAATATATATATATATCTACAAAAAAGTAACACCAATTAGAAATCAGGGATAAATTGCCTTAGCGCTGCTTTAATATAGGAAGTTATTAACATTTTTTCATTTTTCACATTTAATAATGTAATAAATTCTTACAAAAACATATATTGTATTTCGAGAAGTTATTTATTAGTATTGTAAATTGAAATTCAAAAATTCTATTACTGAAATTCAATGTGACTAGCGACATGATTCCCTTTACTACAAGTAAACGGAAAACGGCTAGAATATTAAAATGTGTATTAAAATTAGTCCACACTGAATGATTCCCTTACATGTAGCCAGGACGTTAAAATGTGCATTCAATGAGTTTAGACTAGATGATATAATTCAGACTGCTTTAATTCAGAAAGTTATTAATACACATTTATACTTCATATTTGGTAATTTAATAAATATTTTCAAAAACATATTGTTTTCTGACAAAATTGTATTCGAGTACAAATGGTGACAAAAACTACATTAAGTAAAAATTTTGTTATTGAAGTGCAATGTATGGTTCAATTTACCCATAACTAAAACAAAAACGTACATTAAACTAGTTTGGACAAGATAATATAAACCATTCTCGCATAGGGCTTCAATGTGAAAATCCTATTTCGTCGGTTAATATATCATTGCATTGAACATTTGTTTTATCAATCCCCTACCAAATTGTAATGTATACTTAGAGTCCCTTATTAACAAAGCTTGACAACATAAATGCGACTTTAACAATTAGTAAATAATTACCACTACTTTTGTGTAAGACCAAAAATATAAACATTAACATTTTTCAGCTTTTAAATGTTTTAAACCAAGTGCTACACTACCTTTCTACACACAACAAAATAATGACTATATGATTTATTATTGAAATTTTAACTCTCTGTTGTGAATGTAAAATAAAACACAACACGAGCCGAAAATTTTTTAAAATAAAGTAATGAAAATAAAAATAAGACCAAAAGTATATAAAAAATGAAAACGAAATAAGAAAAAAACAATATTTAAAAACATAAAATAGAACAAAAATATACAAGTAAAAAAAATTAATAATCTAAAAACGTATTTTATTTATTTTACCTTCGCTTCTCGAGCTTGACTTTACAAATTTCCTTGCGGATTTTATGAAGCTCTTCGTCTCTCTTCGTTATTTCTGCTCCAATCACACCTCAATAATTGACACAAATAATAAATAAACATGCCAAAACTCTACAAATAATGTTATTTGTGCGTAAACATTATGTGTATAGATATAGATTTGCAAATAAAATTTTATAAATTGTATATAATTTCTACAGCAAATTCACACTAAATTTATTGAATTTCTCACTTTTTTTTTAAATGTTCACTACCACGTTACTTACACGGTTTGTTATAATTATAGAATTACAGAATTTACTTTACGTAAGATACATTTGAGTGTATATATATATATATATATATATATATATATATATATAAATATATATATAATTATATAAAGTAAATATGAAGAAGAAATTAACTAAGGAAGGTCCTTTCATTCAAAATTAGAAATTATTGATTCAAAATTTTCAGCAAAGTTGGGACGAGCTTCACTCCTTCACACAACAAATTTTGAAATAAATTTCAAGAACTTATACAAAATCCAAGGCAAAAGAAGTTCAAATAATTTTCAACATTCGTTTCCTTTACGCAATGCTTCCATTTAATAAATCACCCGGTGACATAATAAAATGTCCATAGCGTGTGCATTGCACTAAGTCGAAAATTATGCAGCAAGTTAAAAAATTATAATTGAATTATAGTTCTAATTGTAAATCTATTTTAAAACATAGTGTATTGTCTAATTAACTTAGATATATTGATTAAATAATTATAACACTCGTGTATGCAACTAATCACTCGGAAATGTTTTTTTTAAATATCCCATTTCAGATTGATTGAAATTGTGGTCCATGAAATTTTCTTTAATCTCTGGTCAAAATGTGTGCCGATTAATGATCATTTAAAATGTATCCTTTGTAATTTTAAAAGATACACTAAGTAACTTGTTCTAGGCAATATTTGGAGAAACCATACGATTGTTTTACAAACGTTTGAAATAGACTATCATTAGCTAATAAACGAAGTAGACAATCAAAGAAAGCAAGTAAGTAAATCAGATGGTTGTAATTCTCAAAACTAGGTCAACGGGATAATAATTGTCATCCTAAGAGTGTCAACTTTGAAATTATTGAACATAAGCGACTAAATTTATTCCGGCCTTATCACGCTTATAATTTTTAAATTTGTTATCTTATTTTAACTTCTGGACATACGATATGAAATAAATCACACGCGAAGGTTTTAAAAAATTAAAATTCAATATAACAACATATAATTAAAAGTAAAATGTTATATCTAGATTCTTACGGGTGACAGCCGCATAATTAAGTTTTTTATAACACAGAAGTACCTTATGATATTTATTTCAAAAAACAATTGAGTTTTTAATGAAATGCTCGTACTAAATGATAACCAAATGTAAATGATAAGCCACTAATAAATATAATGCAATTACTTTTCATTTTGAGGACTTTTAGAGTGATAATAATATGTCAACTTAATGTAATGGCGTCAGTACAGGTCTTTTAGCATCTCAAACTTTAAGCTTGGAGATATCTTTGATTACACATCAAGAAAACGATAAAATATTTGATGTTTGTTAATATTCGGTAATCCAGAGGAAACTGAATTAAAAATGATAGGATTGCGTTTCCAAAGTCTCTCACTCTTCTTTCTCGATAGTTTCTTGAATGGAAGTGGTCGACGCAACTATGTAATACTAAGTATGGAGGACGTACTGAAACTCTACTTTCCAAGTTATTCATTAAACTCCATTGAATAGAATTATTGAATGGAATTTATTTCATTTCAATACAAAGAAATAATTTAGTTGGGAATGATTTTTGTATTAGGCGTGATTTTTAAAATCGCCGTGATATTTCAGCATAATATTATTTAAAATAAAATTTCATTTTAACGACCATTTAAAACCTTAACGCCTATTTACTAAGTATGTTCGTTTATATTTACGAAGATTTTTTAAGAAGAGACGGATCAAACTTTTATATTGATTTTGATAGCGATGAGGTAAACTTAATCCAATTGTATATTAATTAAAAAATTTCGTTCTATAAATTTTTATAGAAAATTAATTTTTATGAGAAAAATTTATGTACTCATGGATAATGCTGATAGCTGAGAATTCAGTTCTATTAACTTCTCATTTTTTGTATTTTCTGATCATTCCATTTTAATTAAAAGTGAGTTTTAATAATTTTTTAGACTCGTTTCTGAGAGCTATAAAGTACAACTAGAAGTTTAAATTGAAAAGAAGGTTATCCTTGTTACAAGAAAACATTGCATAAAATCGTAGTTGTAAAATTCATCAGCTATCATATTTTTCCTAAATTTTTGTTGCAAAATATTAACTGTCTTTTTTCCGAAGGTACTTTTTTATTTCTCTAATTTAGCATACGGCAACATAAGCACGTTCGTATACAGAATAGAGAAGATTAAATATCTACTTGTTTCTTGATCGAATTTTTTTAAGATTCTGGATTACGGAAAAATAAGTATCGAGCCTCTATATTGGGATTTACTCAATCGTTTGTCAATGCATTTGTATCGTTTTAAATAAATATATTAAGTTGTACATTGAGGCGTACTGTAACTTTGAAGGCACGAAAAATTTAAAAATCCATGAAATTTAAAAAATCGGTCTTTCTTACAGCTTTATTACAAAAAGGTATGTCGATTTACATTTTTGATTAACTTAACGTTTCGTAAAGAAAACAAGACATGAAATGTAGCGCTACTCTAGGTAGTAAATTAAAATCCTTCTTTGAATGGAGTATATATTTTTCCTATAAAACTTTATGTGAGAAATATTACTACTAATATTTAACAGCGTTATATTCATTTGTTGGTGTCATAGTTTAGAGGTGGATATTTAATTGTAGCCTATTCTCAACTGCGAGTTCAACTCAAGCTTAATTGCTGTTTTAGTTTTTATATGAAAGCATTAGTATCGCCAACGTAGATAGTGGTTATTTATATCCATCAGGCTCTCCTCTATTTTCACACTTGCATTGGCAACAGGCGATAAGTATCGATGAATTTAGTGCACCTCGTTTTGCCGCTGTGTACTCTCTGCCGTATTTCTAGACTTTTTTAAGACACTTCGTCGATCGTCGCTGTATTCGCCTCGAAGATTCGAGGCGAATAATTCGAGGCGAAGACGAAACTTATTTTCTGTTTGCGCATGATTTAATAGTAAATAGGTCGTGCATCATACCTATAATAGTCAGCAAGGCGAAGGAAATTACTTTGCTAATGGAATTTACCTTCCCGATCGAACACATTAAGGGTTGACACATGCGAATTTTATTTTCTTGTGGACAGTTTTCTAAGGATTACACTTTTTTGTATTGAAAATCAATTAATATTTTCCTAATTTCATTATTTTTTTGGCATTGAAAACAATTTGTTTTTTTTCGGTAATAGCACATTTGCAAACGCTGTCCAGGTTTCTATGAGTATTGAATAAATTTTTCTGAGTAAATAATAGAATATCTAAATACAATTCGAAATGTCTCGGCATTTATTAGTATTATCAAATTTATAATATATTATCATTTTTACCGTAATCATAAAGATGATGTATTGAAGAATAGTTATCCTTTTTACGATGATTGGATTACGTTGCTTTATTAGGGATATAATACAAATAACCGTAAATTACTGACAAGAATAATTAATGATAGTGGCGTATAAAACATGACAATGATGACCATAGGAATACATATTATATTTTTAAATCAAACAGCATGTTCAAAGAACTCATTACACGGGAAGCTGTAACAATTCTCGGCTTAAACAATTCTCATGTACGTAATATTTATTGAAAAATAAATACAAAATTAAATTAAATTTAAAATGTTGAAAAAGTTATGAGTATTAAGGTCAAAGTATTTTCAAAGTACGCCTGTAAAATTTGCTAAGCAATGTGTTTTTCATAGTAAAAAATATCATTAATAATATCTAATGGTTTATAAAGACTTCTGTGCATAAAAATTAAACATACACTTAAATATTTAATTTTCATGTTTATGTAAATGTGTAATTAATTGATCCTAACGTGGAACATAGTATATTAAAAGGTGTGCGTAATATATTCAAAACTGTTAAAACTGTTGTCGACGAAACATATAAGAGTCAGTCGGGTGAACATACATGTGCACACACGCGTACATGTATATATATATATATATATATATATATATATATACGTATTTTGTACCAAATTATCACTGAATATGATTATAAATTAAGTATGGTACATTTTTCCTGGTATATCTCATTGAAAAGAGTTCTCTTAGTAGAGCACAAATGTGTTGAGAACAATTTTCTTTGAAAGATGATCACATAGATCCTTGTAAAATATAATTGTTTTAGGTATTTCTGAGTAACTTTGAAATCTAGACATATGACATTCTTAGTCAATATTACAAATTTATTCAAACAATAAGTAATAAGATTACATTTGTAATACACAGTTTTATTTTACATTTGTAATACACAGGTTGTAAGCATTAAAAACAAAAATGTTTAATTATTGTGATTATATAATTTTAAGATAAAATGTAAATATTGTATTTCCATCGCATTCTTTAAAAGTAAAATTAAAACAATACTGTAATTTTATCTTAGTAAAATTTTTATTACTTTTTATTAATAGTGTAAAATTAGAACAATCGAGTAAAATATATATAAATTTAGGTTGTTTCTATACGTTGTTCTAACGTTTATGAATATATCATCACTCCTAAAGTTTTTGGATTCGCTCAATGAGTCAGCAGGAGACATGTTGCCTGGATCATTTGCCACTAAAATTATAGTTAAGTGGTAATGGTTTTTACAGTTTCCCATTTCAGCTCGAGGAATCCTAAATTTTCTGAAATATCGTGAATTGCTGACTAATTAATTCTCTTATCTCTTTTCATAAATTATTAAGATTAAGATAAAAATAATTGTGTATGCAAATCACTAATCATAAATTTTTAAAGGCCAGAATTATTTCAAATTATTCTAGGAATAATATCATGTTACAAAATGTGGATAAGATGTATCCACTTTATGTAATAAAAAACTGACCAATTGAAAGTAGAATTTACGCATTTAATATTACCGTTATGTGACACATAGTCACACCGAAGTATAATATTTGTGAAGTCCGTATAAAGCGCTTCTTACGATCACGTGCAGTCTTTGAGTCTACCGCATTCATACATATTTAATTATGTTAGCAATCAAATGAGTTGATAAATATTGAAAATAAATTAAAAAAAGATTATGGTATTTTTAAACGTTTTAATTTCGGTTTCAATTTAAATTGAAATAAATAAGTTGAAAAAGAAACTGCCTCAGTCAATGTGATGCTGACAAATTTGGTTAATATAGAATTCATATCTACCTTGATTGATTCTTCCCAAAATTTTCTCCGCGGTAATTGTTGATACAGGGTGGAAATAAAACTATTTTAATAGTTTTTTTTATGGTAAGAAAAATGGTATCAATGAACTAATTAAATACTTTTATATTGTTAGCGCTTTAATTACCTTTCATTTGATATACCACACAAAGAGCTTGAATTAAAATTCACGATCCTGATTTAAAAATAAAAAAAAAATTGATACAGATGGATGCACGGAGACTGAACTGATTCCATAAGGGTTTCGTTTTTACTGTTCTGGTACAGAACATCGAAAATCATGGCATCAAATCATTGAAAATCTTGGGCATTTCTCTCTGAGGGTTAGATTCATCTATGCCTCTGAATTTGTTTATATAAAGTCGACCTGTTAAATAAGGTTGGCCAAGTCAAAGTCGATTTCAAAAATAAAAAATAATTATTTTTTGTAAGATACAGCAACTACATAGTATAAGTGATAAATTAAACATTAAACTATTTCGTCAAAGAATATTCCCCATATCGTATGAAAATTTTAAATAATATAAACATTGAGTGTTTCATTTAAACAAACACATTTTTTATTGTACGCATTAAAAATAATAATTACGCGTATTTTTGGGCCAAAATTATTAGCATGATTTTCACTCGAGAATAATAGCAAGAAGTCCAGTTAAATCATCTTCCCAACAGAGGATATGTCTCCGGCATGTTTGTATATTAAATTAAACATGAAGCAATCATGTATCACTAATATATCGTGTTATATGTACAATATGTGCAAGAATTCGTCACAATGCCAAGAGCGAAATTTCATACTTTGTATGAAGTGTCAAACTTGGACACATCTCTCATAAGGTCGAAACATTGCCCTCAATCTCACCAGCTGCATTACACATACAGCATCCTCCGATGCTCTGCATGAATGAGGTGCTTTAAAAAGTATGGATGTTTCTTGCAATCTATTGCGCGGGAAAAAGGTCATGGCGCCTTTTCGGTTTGTGCTTTCCGACTCGCTTCTCTTTATTCACTTTTAAATGACAAAAATCTTAGTCTAGTATTGTTACTATCTTAGATTCGTCACATTTTTTGAAAGAAATAAAATTAAAGATGAAAATGTACCGATCTTTCAGCATTTTCAAAGATTAAGGAGCATTTATCACATGACTTATGACTTACCATAAATTTATGTGTGTGATATAAATTTTGAGTGCTTATCGTCAGAGCTGTGTAAGTGAATTTTAAATGTATTATCATTAGCTGCTCGCACGTTTTCAGGATTGTTTTTTTAAACGGTTTTTAAATAAAGAGGCTCGCAAATCTTTGTACCTACGTTTATTTATTGAATTGTGTATTGTATTGACAGAAAGATACGAGTATAATGGTGATTAAAAATTAGTTTGATAAATTGTTTGTAGAATTAAAAATATATATCTGGATTCGAAGACAATACACCTTTCCACATATGTTAAAGTAAATAGATTAAAAGTCGCGAATATGAACAAAGAGATCAAGCATCTCTTTTTTTAGGAATTTATAACGATGGCCAGATGAAGGTATAGATGTACAGTTGAATTTTTACCTATATGCCTGAAATGATTTTACGTAAAAATGTTTGATCAACATAGATATATTTCATTTTTATAAAAGAAATACTGTAAAATAGATTAAAGTTTGCTTTATCTCTAGCTAGTGATTGGAAATTGTGATTTTTATGTTATTTGTACTTTACTTAACTTGGCTGCCCTTGTCCTAGGCTCACCCCGCTTGTTGGTAGGTTGCCCAAATAGTGGATAATGAGGATGCGGTATCCATAATTTGCGAGATGACGCAGTATATGTTCTTTCTGTGACATAATACAAAACGTTTTAACTCTTTGTTGGCACTTAAATATTTTCTACAAGATTTTCTTTAAATTTCAAATGTATGCACCTACAGCATTTATCTTAAAAAATTTAGGCTGATCATTACGTAAGCTTTGGAATTATTTGTTTTGAATTTACGCTTAATGATTTGCAGCATACTTAAATGAATTATTTACTGAATTTTGAGGATTTATTATTATAATATTTGCAAATATTTGTTACTACTTAAATAACGTACTAATTTTAATAAAACTATGCATTATAATTACAGCTTTACTTTCAGTGCAGCAGATCATTGATTCAAAATGTTCAGTGATATTGTAATCTTCAATTCAAAACTTTTAAGACATTTTTCAAAACATAAGGAGACTAATAGGGGGCACATCCACCTATTATCATAAGACGAAAAAATATTTTTTATATTGAATGAAACAAAATATGCAATCATTGACGACGATTCTCTTTAAAAATCTATGAAATACTTCAAATAAATTTAATTTATTGTCTTATGCATTCGTTGAATGAATATATTATTTTATACTTACAATGTACGTCTTCTTCTTCATCGTCTCTTTATTACTAACGTCGGGCCCATCTTGAAGTGTCTCACTAGAGAAGCAAACCTGCTTTTTCCTTCCAACCTAGTCTTCCGTCTTTTTCATCTTTTCGTTTTTCTTCTCGCGTTAAGTCCTTGCATTAGTTAACATATTTCTATAATGCCAGCATTTGAAGTGTAAGGAAATTTCTTGATATTTTCATATGTTCCCCCAACAAACTGTGATTGCAAAAGAATGTATCTGTTTATTTTTAATACTAAGAAATAATTCATTTAAACATTGGTATTTTATGTTAAAGATAATATCTAAATAAATTGAATAAAAATTCGTTAACGCTTCGCGTCATGTTATTTCTTAAATATCATTAAAATTTTGATCGAAAATACATTCAGTAAGTTATCTTAGTTATTTTTTATTCTTAGAAAAAATTTACTTTTTTATTTACCGTCTCAGATAAAATATGTTTGTAAGAAGCTGAATGATCAAACTTTTGTATTGATTTTAATACGTTTATATATTTATAAAGGACCCTGGATGAATATTCGATAATAAAATTTTACAGAAAATTCCTTTTAATATGAGAAAAACGTAGAAAAACGTTAGACGTAATGACGTAGTAATGGCAATATTTTAAAATTAAGTTTTACTCTATTATTCATTTTTTCTTAGGTTTTATTTTCTTATTTTATTTAAAAGTCTTAAGCTTTGAAAAGTTTTTTGAGTTTACAGGTAGATCAAAAGTACACTTAAGAGTTTAAATTAAAAAGAAGGTTATTCTCGTTAAGGCTGAGTATTGTCTAAGATTTCAGCAGCCAAATTCAAGAGCTATGTGGATAAAAAAATTTACTAAAATTTTCAATGAGAAATTAATGTTTTTTTAGGGTGTAACTTTTTCATTCCTCTTATTTTGAACCATTGCATTTACTTGTATAGATTTCAAGGCATATTAATTCAAATTTTCGTTTAGCTGTACCGTTTGGTAAATCAGAGAAAGCATGTGCTGTAGTTCTGCTCTGTCAAGACAAAATTTTAAAAAATTATAATAACACAAATTTTTCGTATTTTTTATATCAAATTTTACCTGGGAAAGATTAATTATTTATCAATATCGTCTGCTGAACTGGGGTTTGGAGGAAGATATTTTTACCCAATTTTCAACGTGCAATTTCAAAGCGCTACGACTGGTTTTTTTCTTCCACACCTGAATCTAAGCAAAGGTCTATGAAGCTAAACTGGAGCTTCCTACAGGTAAATGAAATTAGGAACTAAAAAGACGCTATTACAGAATTGAGCGGGATATTATTGTACAGAAATGATTGAGAAGAATGGAGTAGAATTATGGTCTGTAAATATTCAAAAGGTCCATAAAATTCCAATTTGAGAAAGGAATGAACATTTTTCTTTTTTTTTTGAACATGAAACTTTCAAAATTTTGGAATTAATTTCAATATTCCCTAAAATCAGTGCAAGTGGATAGCATCCATAATAAACCGAAGTTAAATTTGTTCGGAAAGCTCATGTATCGTTGCAGTGGTGTGTTGGGTTAATCAAAAGGTATACGGCTTTTGACGACGCAACGCACCGCGGCGATCCAACTTCGATTCCCAGCTTTGGTGACTGTAAAATATTCTCCTCATAGTCCAAGAAGTCCACCGTATATATGTTTAATGATAATTTGTTTTCATTTGTTTCTGACGCGATGAAATATAAAACTATCAAATGAAGGCCAAACTTTTTTTTTTGACTGAATGACTCAACTGGTTACTGTAAAAATGGTAGATAATTTAAATATATTACAAGCAATCAAGGTAATACGATATTTACTAGCCGTCGTGATACCTCTTCGTCAATTTTACTATAATTTTTGCTACATATACATATATTATTTTTCTAGGTATATCATTGTAAGCTATACATATGTAAGATATATAAAGTACAATATGTACATATGTAAGATATGTAAAGTACAACCTAATTAAATACACCATTTCAGCTTGTAGTTCTTTACGTTGATGCAAAACGGTGCAATAGGAAAAACATAATTTTATTCAAGTTTCATCTTAAGGAAACTGAGAACTAGCACTTGCATATTACTAACTCTGAATGAGCTTTTCCAGGCTTGTGTCTGTCCCCGTTCGCGTATTTGCCAGAGCTTTTCTCCTCTCATTCCGCTCATCGTTTACGTCGTGTTTCAATACAATGGTTATGTTCGATAATATCGATATGTCCATAATCCAGTGTAGCGTGTTTTTTACCTTTGTTCTTTGTGGCATATGTTACTAATCTCTTTAAAATAACATCAACAATCGTCATTACATTTTGTTCCGCAGTTTTGGGGCCGTTTTTTATTCGTATATAGCGGAACAGAGGATATAACATTGGTCAGATTAACCTGTTATCTCGTCATTTTCCGTACCTGTTTTAACCTTTAATTAGCATATTTTTGGAATACAAAATTTGTTCTCTTCCATTGATATATGCTATGTTATATACTGCACTGCGTTAATATCGAATTTACGTCGCAGACAGTTAACAGAATAATTTTATTGAATTGTAAAATACTTATAACGAGTTACTTACTGCTGTCAAATATAAATCTTACTTTGGTTCATAAATTTCTCTTTACGTGTCTTTTATAAATTAAATAAATTGATTTCTTTTGGGTTTATTAATTTTCATTGAATCATAAATATTTTTTCCTCGCACATATCTCTCTGTGCTATTTAGCTCTCTATGAATATAAATGTATTTGTATACATAAATTATGGGATAGTGAACATAATTTCTAAAAACCAGTGGCTATCGAAACTGAGTCAGTAGTTTTTATAAAAAGTACATTTATACAACAGTAATTAAACTGTAGTCTGGAACAATGGGATTAGATTAATTTCTTAAAGTTATGTGACGTACGACTACATACATTGTGCGAAAAAGTTGGCGCTGTGAAGATTGAAACTGTTAAAGAGTACGTATGTGACACACGAATATTGCATATAACTTTGTGAAGAATCGATGTAATTTACTCTCATAACATACATTCATTTTTATGGATCAAGGTTTTAAAATGTTGTGTATGAGATTTTGAAATAATTGTAGTACTGTTATTAGTACTGTCGTCTATGCTGTAGTTTATTTGATGCCATGCATAGTATATTTTATCATCAGCGTAACATTACAATTTTGGTCATTTTGTTTTAAGAAGATAAAAGAAATTAATTTTCTCCGCAAGCATTATTTGTTCTTTTGTGAAATTGTACATAATGTAACGTAACATAACCTAGTATAGCCTAACACAACATAACATAAAATAACTTAGCGTAATCTAATATAACTTAACCTAACCGAATATCACCTACCAAACACATTTTATTAAAAAAAAGTGATGTAAATGATGTGCTACTTAGCCATCCACATCCTGTATGTTCTACACACCACGGGGTCAAATAAGTATTTTGAGCGTTTTTAGTAAACAAAGTACAGATGTTTTCATAATTTATATTCTCAAAAAGTACGAGATACGTTTCAATCTAGCCACACCCCCTCCCTTAGCCCTTCCTCCGCCTCCAAATTCAGATGGTACATTCCAAACCAAAATTACTTATATTTTAATTTGATTAACATTTTATGATCAAAGTATGTTACATATTATTTAAAGTCAAATCCCTAATAATCTCGGCAATTTATATGCATAAGAATTGATTCTGTGCTTGGTCTTAATACCTGATTGCTAATTTCAAGCTTCTTAGGAAACAGAAAATATACTTCACATTTAAACCTGTATTTTTGAAGTTATCTCAGTGAAAATTCCATTAAAATTGGTACCGAACTTTTAGCATGATGTTTAAACAAACAGGCAGATATACTTAGGCAGATATATTAAAAAATTACGCATTGGTCTCAAGGTTGGAAGGGTAAATAGAATATTCCACTAATTTGATGGCACAAATCTGTTACAGTACTATATAACAGTCTGAGTATACATCACTCCCTATGCATATAAAATGTTAGGGATATTTTTTTCGGCAATATATGGCTACTTAACCGTATTATTATTTTAATTTTAAGCATTGTATGCAAAAGTTGAAGCTTCGAAATAACGTGTATTGCCCTGCCCCCGAGATACTTTAATCAACCAACAGTATATATATATATATATATATATATATATATATATATGTGTGTGTGTGTGTGTGTATGTGTATATATATATATATATATAGACAACTATGGAACTCCAATTTGTACCTATTTCTTTGTAAGTTTTTTAAGCATCCAATTTTCTATAATATATTAACCCATAAAAGAAGATATTCTTTTGTAAAGATATCTTCGTTTTATCAACCTGGGTTTTTAGATTTTTCATTAGATATCAGATTGACTTATTTATTTTTTCTTTATGATTAACTGTTCCTTAAAATTATCCTATGTTTTTGCTATGTAATTACTTATAACTTCAAAATATAAAAAAAATAATTAAAAAATATACATGAATAATATTTGAAGACAAAGGAAATGTTAATTTGAAATGAAATATTTCAAAGTTAATATTACAGCGTATTATTGTTGCCAGTTTCAAAAGCAATCACTTTCGGTATTTTCATTAACGTTCCATTTGTTTCTAGCAATCGCACGATTATCCGCTTGTTTGTACTCTCATGATACTGGCTCTTTGGTCTGTCAACGTAATGATGTTGGCTTAACTCCATATCGGTTCAGGTTGTAGCTTGTCACGTCTCTTGGCTTTTCTCTCTCTCTATTATTAAATTTTCATCTCATATCATCGATGAAATATCTCTTATTTTCCGTTACAATAATTTTGTATTTTTTTAGTCAAATACAGATATTTTTAATCAAAATTAATTAAACTTAACGACACTATGACAAGCTTAAAATATGTTATAAACGCATATTATTCTTTTAGTTATTCTAGTTTTTTAGTCATAGGGAAAGAGCTTCAGGCCTCTGGTGTTAATCCGTTTTTCCAATAATTCATTCAATAATTGCTGGTAAAGTATTGAATATAAATATAGTAACATGGGTTGAAAAACGAATTACAAGTCTACTTGCTTAGTCGTAGAGAGGTACGTTACCTACCTATCTCCTTCTGTACATTTTTTTTAATAGATCTATTAGAAAGTACATCAAATTTGTCTGTTATTAATTTATCAAATCGCATATATATATTTTATGTAGGTCTACCAATTAAAGTAAAATTTAAATGGCTGGCATTTATTTTAGTAATGGTTAATGAGTTGACCTAAATTTTTACTTTTTATCGTAATTAAAACAGACACTGTGACTTATACCTAAATCTTTTATCTTTATAATATTAGTGAGACCAGTAGGATATACGTTTGCACATATTAATTCATTGCAATTTCTTTAATTTATTGTGTAGGTAAAACGTCTATATTGACTTGATCTCAATGCAGAACTTTCGGTTGCGTAGTATATATCTACGCAAAGATTGGTTTCAATGTTACACTTTCACGTCAGAGCAAACCAGGTAAATTATTTACTTCGTTCTATTTATGTTATTTACAATAAAGCGGAGGGCAAAGTACATGACAGGAAGAATACGTGTCAATAAACCTGTATGAAATAACTTAATTGTACTCGGAGTAGCCCTTTACTGTTTAATTAATCTGGATGTGAAGCTCCAACTCATTCATTTGCAGTCTAAAAAAGCTGTGCAAGGGTTTAGCTGCTTTTATATAATTACTTTTTATAGCTAATTTTAAAGATGAACTTGATCTTTTTTACAGCAACGTTAATAATGGGATACATTTGTTGGTTCTCACAACCCAAGCTTTGATGCATGAGAGAGAATTGAGTGGCACATATGTAGTATATACTGCACATTCAAAAACTATTCATAGACATTCTAAGTCTATTTTTTAGCTTTTTAGCTCTGAAATACAAAATGAAGTAAAGCGTCATCAAAGCTGCGATAAGTACATTAAAGGTATTGGTTTGGACGGTTTAGGTGTAGTAGTTATGATGATGTAGAATAGCATTACATACATCTAGCTACAGCAGAGTGTCTCACTTCCATCCTGACAAACACCCTGCCAGCTACAGCAGTGTCTCATTTCCATACTTTCATTGTTGCATGGGTCTACAAATAAATTTAATTATTATTAAGTAATTATTTACATTAGTAAATCGTTAAATCGTTCTAGCAATAACGTTTCTATTTGTAATTATGATAATAATAGATCTCTTAATTTAGTCGATTCAAATTTATCTTAATTTTTCCTATTATTTAAAAAATGTGTAACATTTTTTTTCATATTTAAGTGGATACCATATTTTCCAATTATATTGAATATTTTATAAATTAAGAAGTAGGTGGACGTATAGGTATAAAGAGAAAATGTTTTCTATTTTTTTATCTAAGTAGAGTACGGGGGTTGTCGCAGCGAACTTGATAATATTTTTTCTCTTTAATTTTCCCATCAACTGGGGTATCATCTAAAACGTCTTTAAACGTGCCGTTGAGTATTCATTATAATATTTTAAAAAGCAAGGTGATTCTCTAAAGTGCCCTAACTTTTTAACAATATGCGTCAATAATCTAAACAAATCAAGAAAACTCATGGAAGTAAGAACATTCTTTACTCTATGGTATCATATATACGATCGAAGTAGGGTTTAGTTAACCCTACTTCGATCAACTTGCAAAATAAATAAATAAATATATCGGCAACCAATAGATTCCCTGGCAACGTGTAACGAAAACCAATGTACGATACATAATTGAAAAGTGCAACACTATTTCTTTAACAAGTTACCCCTACTTGGATATCTTTTTAAAACATTTTTAAAATATCGATCGCTTTCTTGAAGGAGTTTATTAGTCTTCGGGTCACTTTGTAGATGTTTAAAAAAAAAATATGTTGCAGTTTTTTCAAAATGTTTGAAGCGGTAACAACATTCTTAATACTGAAAATATATTGTTTTTGAAAAGTATTAGTCAGTTCTATCACACATTAGTTCACAAGTGGCCGCTAGGGAAGTCTAATAGTAGCTAATACGCAACAAATAATTTGTATGTATGTTGTGTATAATTAAATATGTCAATATTTATTAACTCGTACACTAAGTATATTACGAGAGACTACATTTGGTTCCGAAACATTACATATTCTTTAAGGTTTAGACTTTTACATATACCTGAGTGTAATTCTCGCAGTTAGAGTTTGGCTCCGGTTAATAAATTTATTTCTTAAGTATTTTTATGAGGTTTCCATAGCCAAATGGAAAAAAACGTAACCCATATAATTTTATGTCCGTCAGTCCGGCTGTAGGTTAGTCCCTGTCTATCACACCCTTGTAGTTTCTATAGTTTTGGGCCTATATATAGGAAATTTTGCAATTGTGTGTTTCATGGAGAGATCTTTAAGTATTAATATATACCAAAATATTAAACAAATTGTACCTGCCAGTGGTACCTGCCATGCAAAGTGGAAGCAGAAACAATTTTTTTTCTCACATCTTATTGAGTTGGGTGTCATTGGGTAAGTCCTTTAAAATTAACAGGTCTTTTTAATTGATATTTAATTCACCCTTTTTCATTTTCAACCCCCATTTGTGACTTATTAAGTTTTAAAGCGAGGTGCAATCTATATCCTTCTCTAATTTTCTCACTATGGGTTTGTAAATACAAAAAATATACTAGAAACTCATTTGAATTTAAGTAGAAGTGTTGTACGATGCACATATGCCAACAAACATTTTACTGATTCTATTTACCTTATTGTACAGTTATATTAATTATTTGTCTTTGATGGCTTAATCAAATGAAAATCTAGGAGTTTTCACTCATCATATTAAATTTTTTTTTTTTTATTTAAGTGATTTTAGTCACCTAATTTTGTATAAATTCGACGACCGTTACCATTTTGTTGTTTACTGAAACATGATCAATTATACGGAAATACACGAGAATTATCAAGTTATATTCAAAAAGTAGTATACAGAAAACTCTGCTTTTCAGAACCTTAATAAAGGCAGTAATGCAAGAAGAGCAAAATTATTTATTGGGATAAAAACTTTTAAATAGAAACGTTTGATGATTGTTACTGGTTAATTCATTAAATATCAGTGTTTTTCTTCTGACGCGATACAATGACCCTAATTACGTTATCAATCATTACTAAGTGAGCATCCTTGATCTTGGCTTTCGGCAGGTGCACCTTTGATTTCTCAGATTACCATCGCTTCACGCATATTCTGTATCCATCCGTGCGGTATTATAGAGATGACTGCAATTTAATACAATTTGTTTTATTGCTTTGAGCTTTTTCATACCTCTATTTATTTTTAAATGTCTCGATCGTTTCAAAAGGTACTTTGAAACGTGTTCAGTTCCAAAACTAGTCTCAACGTGGGCCGGGCAAAAACCATAGATGTAATAGAAATATATCCACAGCCCCATAATTTATTGAAGCAAGTTTAATTATGTGTCAATATCAGTATACATATATTTCTGTTTTCAGGAAATGAGTAAAATTATTAAATGCGATTTTACTCCAATGAACACAGTTGAAATATGAAAGAAGGGTGAGTGAAGATAGAAAAATCCGGGTAAAAAATAATGTGAAACAACTTAATTTTCACGTAGTTGTAAATACCAACGAAAAAAGCCTTGTTGTAATCCAATGTTGAAGCAAAGACAACATGTACTATAAAAATTACAAAGTAAATAAATATTAATTGCTGAAACTTTTACAAAAAATTTATTTTTCTAAAGAAACTAAAACTGAAGCAGTATTTGTTTACATTAGTATATCAATCATTACTAATTGAGCATTCTTGGTCTTCGCTTTTGGCAGGTGCACCTTTGATTTCTCAGATTACCATCGCTCCACGCATATTCTGCATTCAGCCGTGCGGTGATATGGATATGACTGGAATTTAATACAATTTATTTTATTGCTTTGAGCTTTTTCATACCTCTATTTTTAAATGTCTCGATCGTATATATATATATATATGACTTACGTGTGCATGATAAAAAAGGATAATTTTGATAAGAACTTAGAAAGATATGTAAGAAGGTTTATTTCTTATTAATTGATAATAATGAACGTTTATACTGCAACTGCCAAACGAGTCATGGGATATGTCAATTGATTTGTTTTGGCAAAATAAGTATCAAAAAAGTTACATTTATGACATTACAATAAAGTTAAATATTAACTATTAAAGTACTAATTGTTAAAAAGAAATTTAAAAAAATAGAACTAAAATAATGAAAGGTTCTAAGGAATACATAAAATTTCCCTTTTGCTTGTTTAATAGTTATTAAATAAACATTAGTTATTCAAGTTTTATTATTTTGATACAATGAAATCAAATAATTACTTTATACTAGTCAAATACTTAACACATAGTTTCAAATTTCACACAAGTAATCATATTTATTCTTCTATACTAATTATACACCATTATTTTTTGACTTACGCATTTCTATAAAATGTTAATATTAGGTTACAGAATATTCTGTTTTACAAATAATAACAGCAATGATTTCTAGTCTGACAACGTTTCTGGTTGTATTATTTTTATTATAAATATGTACATTCATACATACCAAATTAGTTTAGTTCCCAATACGTAACGAAAACTTACAGAAATATTCCACAGTAAGTTTTTCATTTATGTGCCTCTAATTCTGCTCTTTCGTAAATTCACACCGGAGTATTATTTCGTTTTGCTTTAAAGAGGTTTCAATTCGAGATTTCGATTCGATGGAAATATTCAAGTATTATGCTGAACCCTTGGGACGGCACTGCTCGATTTAACTTTTTCTTTGTCAATCTCACTGCATTTAGTGTGAGGTATTCTGGTGATCGCAAACTTTTTACTTTCCTCCTATTAAGCTCGTTACCTGTTTACGTGTAACTTTTACTTTTATCGAATTATTATTACAAAATTTTACTTCAGCATGGAGGGCTAAATAAGCAAATAGAGAACTTGTGGCTACAAAATTAATTCTAACGTCGTAAATAATTAATACGGCCACTTTAACAAGACAATAAACATTTATGTAAAATATTTTACACCTACATGTATATAAGATATACAAATATTTTTATTATACAAATATTAAGTTACAAATATTAGATATACAAATATTAAGTTAATGTCTGGTAAATAAATCAAGGAAATCGATTCGTCATAGTTACGGAATACATAGGGATATAGTGACAAAAAAGGAATTTTGTGTTGTATTTTTTACAATGGCTTGACGCTATTTTATTCTACTTTTGTATATAGGTATTAACAATACATTTAGTACATTTAGTTTTCTGCTGGCGAATGAGCAGAACAGGCCATAACCTGGCAGTTGTTGGAAATTACATAAGAGATGTGAAGCAGCGAAAAAATATCTAAGTGCATAAAAAATATGTGCATATTGTGCTGTTTGTAAATCTGTAATCATATGATCACATATTTGGAGCTGATGGAATATGTTTTTAAGATTACAGATTCAGATTTAAGTTTGAGAAGGTATTGTTTTAATTTTCTAGCCACATTGTACAGATGAACTTTTCGGTATTTAGAATTTCCACATAAACACGAAGAAAATTTTAAGTTTGCTGACGTCAATGGATATTGTCTTAAGTTATTATCACACAAAGTAATTTTGAAACATTGAACAACGCATCGTAGTTGCTTTTGCTATATCTCACAATTTGTAACACCTCGTATCTGAGTACTTTGTATATTTTTAGGAACTGATATCACATTTAAATCAACGAAAACATAATAAATTACACTATGAAAAGGAAATATATATATATATATATATATATATATATATATATATATATATATATGTTAAGTTAAGGAAGGAATAAAAAAAATTATATGGCTAGGTTCGTATACATCAATATGTCAGATATTTGTTTAGTTCTTCCACAATCTCAACGCAAACGGTGTAATTAGCATTTGAAGGCACCTAATTGTCTGTAATTCCTTCTTGATTGCCAAAATTTAATTGCTGGTAGATTTTAGGCAAAAAGGGAGACTTCGATGAATGGATATATTCCCGCTACAATCGGTAGATAATTGTGTAATGGTTTAAGTGACAAGTTGTCGCAAAAATAAACCATTCTGGTCCTATCCTACTTTCCCTGCGCCCGTTTAAGTAATCATTAGATATTATATTGAACACAGATTTTTAATTTGTAATTATTAGAAAGCAATTAGAATTTAATCGAAAATTAGATTTTACTGTTTATAATTTTAGTTAAACTTGATTGGTCCTGGTAAAATAAAAATTAATTCTCTTAATTTTTCGTTAACTGATACAATAAATGTTCTCAGATTGATATCAAAAGGCAGTCGTGAGTCACAACTCATGACTGAGATTATCGATAATAAAATCGTGGAAGATTTCTTTCCGGTCACAGTCGCAAGTCATGTAGTTACGACTTTAAGATTTTAACCCGGGAATATATCTCAATAAGCATCTAAAATATATTAAAATAGTCAATATTCACTTAAAAAATTCCAAATCAATTCATATAAAGAACCTCTTTATTTACGTGTACTATATTTATAGAGTCATAGAGGACTTGGAAATATTAATGGATAAAACAACAAATCATTTAATATTTAGCTATAAGTATTTATATTCCATCAGTATGCAAAAACATCTATCTATAAATATCTTTAAGAATCAGATGCGGGTTTTGATGCTTTTTGGCCTTGTATTATAAGCGAACGAAGCTAACAACAATAATTGCTATGAACATGAAATAAACACAAAACAATATTCGCCACTCGAAATACCTGCAGAATGAAGATATATTTATTCGACGATATAACCTTTTAAACTCATTCCAGGATTCAGTGCAAAAGTTCAATATTTGTATATGGGAATACATAAACTCTTTCTGGGTTTTAGTATTGTACAAACGGGAAGATTAAGAATTATTAAAATGTAATGATATCGAAGTTTACGAAGACTAATGCAAATTAATTTAGTTAAAAGTATTTTTAGTATCCACAACAATACAATTGTAGTTAATGTTTTATACTTTACCGCGGCTTTAAATATGAGAGTTTATGGGTACGAATAACAGCATTATAAACTTGTAGACATTACACCTTTTAAATCTTTTGAAGCAATTGTTAAAACACATAATTTAAAAAAAAATTTTAAAGCATTTTAAGCATGTAACTATATTTATTTTACTATTAGTCAAATATAACAGTATTATATAGTATAAACCCATGTAATCATGTTAAAAAATTAGGGTAAGGTCTACAAGGTTCAATTCGAGTATATTAACTTTAAATCTTGCCATAACCTTGTATCAGAGTAGATTTACACTAGTTTGTATCTTAAAAAATATTTACATTATTCATATAATATACATACAATTTATTCATAAATTTCGAAAACACATATTTATACACCATTGATATATGTAGAAATACATATACTTAAGCCGAAATTTGGTAATTCAAGAACCAATGTGAGATATTTCTTGCTGTTTTATTTTTTTATGATACGAATGATTATAATTTTTAATAACATCTTATATTCTTAAATAATTAAATAAGATACAGTGTTACAGTTGACAATAACATTTAGGATTATAGGCAAGTGATTTTAAATGTAGGCTTACGGAATATTTTAAAAATACATATGTAATTATTTTATTATCTGTCTTATAAGGAAAAAAATAGTCTTATTTAATGTGAGAACACTTTTATTAAGACGTTTAAGCCTTTATTTCAATCCTATTGTGGCCTGTTTACATTGTTTGCATGGAAAAGTATTGTATTGTCATATAAATAGCTACAATTACATATCGATTACGTTCACATTGTTAAAAATTTATAACATTTGTTTGAAACATTGTCGGTCTAAATATTATACGTTGCAAGGTTTCATATCCTTACGTTATTAAATAATCAGTTATATCATTATTCTACCAGTTAATATCCAATTACCTCTACCTTCTGTTAATATCCAATTACCTCTAAACCTATTATATGAAGTCTTTTCTCACCGTTATGTCTTAGAGAGGGCGGTAAATATAAATATATATTCTTCATTTTATCCACATGTTGTTTAAATAATATGTATGTAATCCTGGGCATTGTTATAATGCCAGGACTCATGTTGAAAAGAATAATGATCGATGGATTTATAGTTATTTCTTCACATTTAACTGAGATCTACAATAAATAATAACAATATCGGTGTTACAAACTTTTTAAAAATTTTCTTAAAGTATTTAGTAATTAAATCAGTCTAGGTTTCTTCGGTCATTATTTTTATAAATTAGACCTGCATTAACGCAGCAGAAAAAATGTGTATAAATACCATTTCTCAGGCAAGGCTTAAAATACCTACGATGGGTCGCAATATTTGGCTAGATCTCTTTTATTATTTATTTATTTTGGGTTAGTGTTAGGGTGGTACGATTCCAACAATTCAGTTACAGTTTTATGCTTTTTTATATACTATTTTATTGCATATATTTTGGTAATGTGGTCATTCGGTGGAAGGCTGTCCCATTGTGTTGTCAGCGAGGTATAATTAATTGGTTTTCAACAATTTCTTTCGTCTCTAATTACATACAACAATATTTTTGTGTCAATTTTTGAATATAATATTTCTGTAGCCTCAAGGGTATTATTATATGCAATGCGTGTCCTCCAAATATAAATTTAAGTTGGCTTAGATGCTAGTCTTAAGTGAAAATTTTGAAAAAAAAAATGTTGGTTGAATATCTCAGAAACGGCTGAATTTACAAAGAAATAAACTCTAGAACTTAAAATTATTTACAACATATGCGTAAAATATTTTCCTCTAAAATTAATGTTTTCAAAATTGTATTTGTCCGAAGTTATGCTCTACAATGTAAATAATAACAATGTTTGACCCAAAAGTTCAATTAGTAAGATGTTCCAAAAAATTAAAAATAGAAAGACATGGAGACGTTTAATTTCTAAAACACAGATTTCACAGATAAAGATCTTAAATGAAACTTTTAGAGTATTTATGTTTTATAAAAAAGAGTAACGCTTTTTGTTATAAATCTGGCCCTTTCCAATAAATTTAATGAAAAATATTTTTGAAAATGGCTGGTGAAAATATAAAATTAGCAAGTCCACGGTTTATTTTCTTTGTGTCAACAAAACAAGAAATAAATTCAAAATAATTGTTATTATATAACATGGGTTTTTCAAATGATTGAAACATTGCCTTCATCCCAATTCGATCACTTCAAATGAGCGACATACTTCGATGCACCGTCTGCATGAGATGCTATCGGAAACATTGCAATTTAGTGCAGTTCAGTTTTCACACGGTGCTTTGTGTGCTTTATCTTTTACAGCATTTTAAAATATAGAATATTGCCAATACTCTAGTTTAATAGTCGTTGAATTAAGAGTGGGTGTTATAATAATAACATTAGATTACGAAGCGTTTAATTTTTCATCTGTGTAAAAATGAATAAAAAACACCAAAAAATTGTGTTGAGATTTTAACCAAAAGTTTAGTCAATATTGCTAAGAATTACACTCGTTAACTTTTTGCTGCGTGACTGTGATACCTGTAAAGCAAAGGAAATAAATGAGGTGTTTTTCTTTAATTAACTATAAATTAAATATAAACTAAACATCACGAAATTGTCTATAAAAAAGTAGATGTACATAAAGAATTGTCAACAGGATAATTCTAATATTTGAAATAATGCCAAATACTCAGGGTAGCGTTTTAATAGGAAATGAAATAAAACGAAACGGAATTTAAAGAGATTTTAACGTTCCAGTTGAACTTATGAAACGGCAAAACCACATCACATTTATATTGTTTGACTATACATGTCACAGTTGCATATAGCACAATATCATAACTTTTTCAAGCACAAATGGTTATCATAAATTTTACAGAAAACTCTGGGTAACAACACTTCTTCGAGTGTCGTAAATGTGCTACTAATAAATAGTGAGGTTTATCTCATAAGTCAGCTATCAACTGTGTATGACAGTTTTTTATTGGATCATTCACGATTTTTTTGCTATAAGCTCTTAAAGAATATAATGTAAATATTCTTCCATCGATCAATTCAAAGTAATAAAGATATTAATTAATGTTTAATGTCGTTAAATCATATTTTACATCGGAATTTGACATAATCTTTATTATTAATAATTTGTGAAAACTATTCTTACACTTGGTTTTCAACCACTTAAATTAAAACTCCCAAGTAGTTAAATAAACTTGTTTGAAACACTTTTGAAGCATATAATACCTATATGTTTGTATTAAACGGTTGTACGATTTTCATCTTACTGTTCAGAACAATAATTTACCTATCTTTTGGAACAATTTGTATAATGAAAACTTGAAATATAATCTACGTTTTACTTCATTTCATCTCGTACAGCATCAGTTGAAAAATTTAATTTTTTATCGTTATGATTATTTTTGGTTATGTTTGCTCCTTGGTTTTATACGTTTGAAATTATTAAGGTCTTGGTTTTACATGCTTGAATTTATAATTTGATTTAATTTATAAGACGAATTTAAAACTTCAATTTCAAATGTACTTACAATATTAAATAGATTCATAAAGGGCGTATTTATAATATCACCGTCTTAAAATAGGTGACTTAGTTATTTATTGGAAATAAGTAGGTACTTATTTCGAGTTAATTATTTTTTACTCTTTAGTACCTACCTTTTTTGAAGTCGGTTTTTTAAAAGATATTATATTTTTTAATTTTTAGTGATCAATATATTAATATTAATTATCACAATTATTTTCGTCTCTCTGTTTAAAGTTGATTATCAACAATACATAAAAATGAAGCGATAGTAGTAGCCGCAATAGTTATCTGTTAGCCTTTGAGGAGTTCGGTTCTCCATATCCGGAGAACCGAACTCCTCCCAAATTTCTATCCAAAATTCTTATTTTTTTCGAAAACTAATTCATTATCTTAATGTCAACCATATAAGTTAATAATTACTGATCAATCTGTAAACATAGCTGAACGGCATGCTTTAAAGTTTGTTATACATTTAACGATTATGTTATAAAAGTCATGATTGAACACTTGTATGCATTTTGTATGAACCGTCTTATAAGATATTGAATAAAATATTAAAAAATAACATAGGAAAAAACAAGTCCCATAATTAAATTTCGTGAACGATGAAAAAATCAGCGGAAATAAAGGTAACGTCTGTAGCTTCAAATATGATGCTAAATTTATTTACAATGCTAAATGTATTGACAAATGTCAAAACAAGATTCACCAATTGAACTAATAAAGTATCCAATTATACACTTGACGCAGAGCATTAAGTCAAGTTATTCAGTCTTTATGATAACTCTAGTAAAGCTTATTGCGAATACAATGCCTAACTTATTGGATTCAGATCTATCTCCATACAAGATCACACATCTTAAATAAATAAATCAAAACAAGGTGTCAGATATCAGCAAATGCAAAATTAATATAAGTGCACACTACTTCGGAGTGCACACTAGTCGGATGAATTGTCAAAATTTACTTTATATTTCTTAATGTTTGAGATCTTCTCTATACCACATATTCATACTTTTATTATTTCTTGGGAGTGAACTATACACGTTTTCTTGAGTTCTCACACTAGACAATTGACAAGAAACAGAGTTCTCACACTGGACAATTGACAAGAAACGGAGTTCTCACTCTGAACAACTGAATTTACCAACCTAATATCTATCTCTATCGGGGTATTGGCAGGAGCCTTCTCCACTCTTCTCCCATTTCACACGTGCATCGACTACGTGCGATGAGTATCGATGAATACAATTTAGTGCAGCACGTTTTGCCGCTCTGTGCTCTCCGTCGTATTTCTAGTCTCTTTCATGAGGCACCGACGATCGTCGCTACATTCGCCTCAATGTCTAGAGATACTTTCTGTTTGTGCACGCTTGGATAGCGAATATGTTATGCATCATACCTGTAATAGCTGATACATTCAGTTCTTCATTTCAGGCTTATAGTTACAAATATTTATTGAATAAAAATGTGTACTATTATGTAGTTGCACGTTTATAAATTCTGCATCACATTATGTGTATTTATAGAAAAAAATTAAAAATATTTATTACACTATAGCCAAATTTAATTACATCAGATAATTCAGCCAAGTATATATTGCAGTTATGTGGCAGATGAATAAAATAATAAGCTTTAGCTAATAGCTTTTAGCTTTTCGACCGACGGGATGTCAAAAATAAATCTTGCTTTCAAGTGGAGTTTTTTAAAGATTTCAAATGTTTTACATAATCTTCTTGACATTGAAAATACTTTTTGTCTTACTTATAGTATGTTTACAAGAACTGTCCAACCCTCTATGGATATTGTATATATTTTCCTACGTAAATTGTAGAGTAATGAAATTTATATCAAAATTAAAAACAGTGATTAAGCAATTTAATTCGACATATTAATTTAGAGGACAAATCGGGAAAAAATTTAATCGAATTTATTTATATGTTTTTTACGTAACGAGAGACCACATTTTTTATGTAAATGTGTTTCTGATTCCGAGTTTAATTAAATCAAATAGCTGAAGTATTCATAATTTTTTGGTTGAAAAGTATAGTCATTTGCGTCTGGGTTAATTAAAATATTAACACAAACACTGTCCGAAAATATATGTAATAGACGGATTTCGTAAACAACTTTGTTACTAATCGATGTGACTTATTGTTATAAAACACTTAATGGAATAACTTTCAGAGGACGGTGAAGGGCTGAGTACGCGAATTTAAGATACTAGCTCTTAGCGGAATTGAGATTGATGATGTAATTTATTTTATATGACTCAAATATTAAATATATTAGGTAGACAAATATGTGCAGGTATATCCATATATAAGGCATGAAGCAATTAATATATGAAATATGTGAGCAAGTATATAAGATTTGGTACATAAAGATTTTATTACAATAAATTAGATATTATTAAAATTAGCACTAAAAATGAAGAAAAAAAAAGTTTGAAGGGAAAAACTGAACAAACTTCAAATGACCACTAAATAATGAACATACTGAGAAGTCTAAACTAATAAAAATACGTTTTCTTAGTTAGATCTCTTGAGTATAATATAATTTCCTGAGTAAAATATAAATATATAATTTCCGAATATAAATACATTTGCCAAATGCTGCTTCCGTTTTTCTGGAGATTTTAAATGTGGCGCTTATGTGTCTATGTGTGGGTATGTATCTACGTGAGAGAGAGAGGCATCGACTTGTCATCGATTTCTAAAATCTCTAATAATAATGCTATTTACGAAATTTACTTATATTCAAAGTTCCAGTTTCGTTATTATAGAATTTTAAGTGCATTTCTTATTCAGTGGTTATTTGAAGTCTGTTGCAATTGTTTGTTGAAAAGTTTTACGTTAATTTTATTTTGGACTTTGGAACTACAATGACTAGTACGCTTTTCAATATATTATACAAAACTATTACTATATTTAGAAAAAGCTTACAAATTTTTTGAAAATTTTCTTCATTATTATTTTCTTCATTTTACAGTATTTTCTCACCACATACCCTGTGAAGCTTTATAGAATATTTTCTGCTGTAAATAAGGTTCTCTTTATGTCATGTTGCCAATGTTTGTGTACAATCCCTTATACAAGAGAATGTTTTTGCATTGTATATCTCAGTATATCTCAATATTTGTAGTGATGATCGCTCATATTTTTGCAAAGTTTTCGATAGTTTTTTTTTCAATTACCAAAACCGTTTGATACGTAAAAAAAAGCTTCGATTCCTGTCACTAATTTTTTTTAAGTTTATTGCTGGTATTGTGGGTCGTTCAAAATTGTTCAGATCTTCTTCTCGACTGGTTTTCTGAAAGAAGAGAAATTAATAAATATATAAAATAAAAGTAATTTTAATATTCCAGCTCATTATGGAAACTAAACTCGAATAATACATATATTTATTATTTTCGTTATTCATAAATCGATTCGAAAGTATAAAAAAGGTTTGAATTTTACTTGTTTGATTGATGAAATAAAATTATGCTCAAATTTAACACAATAACAATTTAACATTTTAAAATTACTATATTACATGCATTGATTAATTTTTCTCCAATTAAAACTACATAAAGCCTTATTTATACATAGCCTGAAATCGCCTAGATACAAAGTGTAAAAAGTTAATAATATGCCATTTAACTATTTCTACTAGCACGAATAATTAATAAATATGTTTTTATTTTATTGATCTCTTTAAATTTGCCATTTGTTACGAGAAATAAATATTGTAATTATCTGTACCAACTCCAGGCATTTTCTTTTGACGAAAAAATGGATTGGCTTGATATATTTGACGTCATTCTCCATTAGTAATATAAATTTATTAGTAGAAAAATAAAATTGGTCTCTTTTTAGACGGTATCTTGGAGATGGCAGTGCCTACCCAGCTCCTACTAAAGTTTAAGCAAATCGCTGCTTGCTATTCTGTAGATTTACGACATTTTGATATTGGCGGTATGAGTCATGCATAATTTTAGCTTATTGTAGTACAAAAATTATTGATTTTCTTCAGCATCTTGAATTTCTGAAGGCGTTTTCAAAGTAGATATACTAGACAAACATTTTTAATGTTTCTATTTTTGATATTAAAAAATATTACGTAATTTATCAAGTCTCAACAAGAAGACGACAAAACCCATTAAAAACTTCTTTGTAATCTCAATGGATCCTTTGGTTACAAAAGGAGTTATTTAATTTTGTTATAGCTGTAGATTTCACTTATTCTTACTTTTATTTAATTCTACGTTTATATGACTCAACTCACATGTATTTCATTTTATATTTATATTTGATTTTATATTTATTTTTCATTTTATAGAAAGTACTAATGGAGCTAGTGAGTGCAATTTAAACAGTTTTGAATAATATTATTTGCTTTGAGCCTTGTATCACAGTTTAAAACATAATGTTATCTACTTTGTGCTTGACATCTTATTCAGTAAAAAGGGATAATATATTCATTTTCTTTTAATGAATTTCCCCCTTAATATTAATATTGTATTTTTTTTGACATATGTGCACACACAGGCACACACACACACTCACACATACATACGTACACATCGGCATTAGAAAATAAATTCATAATTGCACAAATTTGCAGAATTAATTTCACATAGTAAGGTCTAATATTTTTAAGATCTTATTTGTTAGAGCACACATAGGTGTGCGTGAATTTGGATGTATGTCCGAAGTGGTAATCAAATCATCTGTACCACATATATTATGTGGCATACGTTTATCCACAAAAATGCATTAAAGCGTTAAAATGTCATTAACGTGATTTTGAAAAAAATGAGACTAACATTGTTATACTATTTTTTTGGCACATGGTTAGAATATGTACTAAAATGTTTAACGTACTAAAATGTACAAAAATACACTGTCTACAAAAGTTCCACTGAATTTTATTAGTAAGTAGGAAACAAAAAGTATGGATTAAACAAAAGATTATTATAAAAATAACCGTCATTATTGATAACATCTTTCCATTTTCTTGGAAATTAAATTATTTTGCCCTTACAGACCAAAAAACTTTGAAACCAAAAAACGTTTCTACTGGTCTTTGAACATCTTCATATTCACGGAAGTTTTTCTGAAGAAATTTAAATAACAAAAATGATAATCAATCATCACCCATTACTAGTTTATACAAATTTGGAAATGAAATGACTGAAAAATATTTTTTTAGTCATTTGATTTCCTTCTTATAATTTATATTGATCCCATTTCTCCAATATTTTTTTGTAAAATCAAATTCATGCATCCGTCACTCTCCTATATTTCTGGACATCGAAAACTTTTCTTACAACGTTCATTAGTTTAAGCGTTAATGTGGCAAAGTCAAACTTCTTTTCGGAAAACTTGAATGGACGTGCAGAGCATATAAATTTTCAGAGCTTTTAGCTCTTATGAATTTTCGAAAGCAACTATGTTTTATACCGATATTAGTGTTCCCACTGTAAACCTGGCAAGTTACCGACCAGCTTTGATTGCCCTGTTACTTTTATCAAATTCATAAAATAAACAATATTGAATGGGATCCCCATTGCATGACATGTAAACTACATAGCACTTTCTTTATAAATAAGCTGCAATTCCTTATGTATTTGCTATTTATAGTTTACGTCATGTAAACTATTATTGGGTAATAATATGTCATTCATTTAATTTTAGCGTAACATTTTTTCTGAACTTGTACTTCAAAATTTCCAAAAACGAATAGAACGTTTGCATACTTTTAATAGATTTAACTAAATTGAAAACATATCCCATATTTTAAGGAATAAAAAGACAATGGTTAATGATAAGTTAGATTTAAGTTACAAATTTATACACCTACTAAATGAAGATAAATTTGGGTGACGCCATAACGGTTAACATATCTTCTTTCGAGCGCAAAAGTTTAATGTTTATATGCAGCACTTAAACCCTCTTTGGATTTTATTACTTGATTAATGTGGACATTAGAAGGTATTAAATGTAAAGTAATATATGTTTTAAAGAGACTAATGCAGTTTCACTTAATTAACACAGTCTTGTATTTCGTAAAAGTATGGTTAAAGCTTATGCGTTGGCTTGTAAAATTCTGTCATAAAAAGAAAACATTAATTACCCACAACCATTCAGCAAGGCGATTATATATCTGTTATATTTTAGTACAATAAATAAGTTTAATTTATTTTCTTCACTAAGTTTTTTTGGAATTTTAAACATGTTAATAATGTTCAACAAAAGTTTGTGATCACATCATAAAATCAGTGTATATACTTTCTATACACCACTTATAGAATTTCTGTAATTCTTGCAAAATAAAGAAATTGGAAAGACTTAAAAATGTTTGATGAAATTTTCTCGAAAATAATGAGCTAGCTGTATCAATTTTAATTAAATTGTTCATATCGTATTCGGGTGGATATCGTAATAAAACTAACTACACAATTTCACATCTTCCACAAAATAATTTCTACTTTTATAGCTTGTTATTATTTAAATCGATTTCTATAATTAAGAAAGAAATTACTTGCATCGAAAAATTATGAGAAAATGGCAAAATTTTACAATGGCTAAAATTAGTGGTGAATATTTTATTTTCTTTATTGAGTATTTCTATGCGAACTCCAAATTCGGTAAGTTCACTTTTCCTTAAAGATGTATTTTGACCTGTTCAAGCAAACATTTTTATTGAACGTAAGGTTTCGAGGTAACTTGTGCATTGCATGCATTTTATTTTCGTGACAGTCTGGACCCGGTAGCGTTTGGGCAATTTTGATTGAAGGTAGACAAAAATAATATACTTTATACACTAATCACACAATAAAATGTTTAAAGAAAATAGTAGAAAATAAATTAATTTAATTTCACGTGGAAAAGGAAATGTATGTCTGTACTTACATTAAAATGAAAGTATTACATTAACATCAAGGAGTGATTTTGAAAATAAAGGAAGAAGAGTTTTCAAAGGAAATATTAAAGGACAAGCACGGCTCACATAGGAGTATGTACGTACGCATATACGAAAATACATGATCATTTAAAAGACTATAAATCTGAAAGGGGAATCTGATTGACTATAGCCTTTGTTATTTGATTGTGTTAAAGTAATGAAGAAAGACAATAACTTTTCAAAAGCTCGAAAATCTATTCTGCTTTTGAGTTACCCAACTGAAATGTTTAAACCTATATACATTTTAAACTTGAAATATTTAAACCTTAAAAATATGAAATAAAATTGGATTGGAACTAAACACATTGCAGGCTGTTCTTATTGGTCCAGAAATTGTACCTGTTACTTTTAGTTAAAATCTGTGGAACAATTTTGGCGTTTTGGCCAAAATTATTTTTCGTTATACTAGAGTCATTAACAGATCGCCCGCGCACGGTAGAACAGAATGACTGTCATTTGATGCTGCAGCCTATATTATGTATTTTGACGACTCAGTCCCTTCCAACTGAGTTTGTGATATACTACTAGGTTGATTGGTTTATTAGTACATTTCAAATGTATTTTTATCAGTGTTAATTCATACATTTCTTCATTTCGGGTAAAATGTTGTCTGACTTTAATCCAGACTCACTTCTGTTTCTAAATAAAACGCTCAATTAATACAACTTATATAGTTTGAAAGCAAGAAGTTTGCACTGTTTTTTTAATTACAATTTGTTTTAAAAGCTTCAAAAACTATTATTATATTAAGTTGATACGTCTATTCTAGTGTGATCTAACCTAAGAACAGAAAAGCTTAGAGTGGTAAAATATACATTTTTTTAAATTGAAAGTGTATCTTATTTTGTGGAGTTGCACTGTTGAAGTAACCCTCGCATCATATCAAGGAAATATAATACGTGGTTCAGTGTCAAAACTAGAATGTAAGCAATATTGTTGACAATGATATGTATACAATTAACTTTAATATCAGACATAATATCATCATTATACGTATGATAAAAATTTCAACCTAAAAACCTATTCTAGCTTGACCAAAGAAAAAAAAATGAGAGTTTATTAAAAACTATATATAACTGCTCGCCGATAAAATACAAGAGGTCAAATATACATTTAAAACAACATCTTTTATTGGCATCAATCCAATTGTAGATCCCCAGATAGATTAGAACCATGTCTAGTTCCCGGTACGTATGCTGAGTCCATTAGTCGACAGCCGCCGCGTGCGTTGCGCTTCAGCGCACCGCTCGATTGAGAAACAATTGAAAAGACTGCAATTTTGTGCGGTTATCTTGTTGCATTGTACTAGCAGTAAAAGGACTGCAGTAGTATGAAGGCGTTATTGATTGAGGAATTGAATATCTATTTAGTTTAAATATGTATTTTTTTGTTTCTTACACGAACATGTGTCATCATCATGTAGCAAAATATATTGATAATTTTTGTATGCAATTTTACGTTGACTTTTTAGGAGATTCTATGTGATGGCGTAGTGAAGAAATAAACTAATTTTTACTTTTTCGTTTTTAGGATTCCCAGCCCGAAGTTTTAAAATGGAATTCTCTTATTATGGCAAAGTCATCTGTACGTCTGTACAATTCTATCCATCAAAAGACTTAATTTCTAAACAAAATAACCCAGAAATCTTAAATTCACATATATTATGTGGTTACTTGGCCGGAAACTTGAATTTGTATTTAAATTATATTTGGGAATGAAAGAGGACTTGAAAAAAGGATTTTTCCTCTTAGGTATGTGGAATATAATCAAAAAGGGTTTTTTGAGTAGAATAAAAATCGTTCCTTTATTTTTTTCTCTGAAAAACAACGAAAGGTAAAAATAGTCATTACTCATCTAGTTCCATTTTTACAAGATACATCTTTAAAACGCCTTTACTTAGGAAACACTACTAGGAAAACAACTTTATATAGTTTATTTAAAAACTAAATAGAGTATTTACTCTATTGAAGTAAACATTCTATTTAAGTAGTACTGTGTAGTATGGTAACACTTTTGAGTATTAAAATGTTTTGGGCATTAACAATATTTTTAATAATGTGCTGTATATATATGAAGCAACATATTTACAAAGAAAAAAATAATACTATTTGTAAATGGTTTAATAAAAATCCCAGATACCCTTAAAAACTTAAATTTCAATGTTTTCCTAAGTGGATAGGGAAACCTCGTAGTGAACGTTTCACTCGTGCGAAGAGGTTTATTATTTTGTCGAGAAAAAAATAAATCTTGTAGATATGTTTTTGTTATATACTCCATTGTTTTGGTTCAAAAATTTCCATGGATACTTTTTAAATTTGTTAGTAAGTCACGTTTTTAAAAAAATATCATCTAAATACATTGTTTATACCGATTCCCATATGTAATGAAGGTATAATCATTGTGTTCTTACATACATTTTTCTCAGACTTCAAAAAAGGAGAAGGTTTTCAATTCGACTGTATTTTTTCGTTTTGCCTTTTATTGATCATACATCTCCTCATCCTCACCTCATACATCTCTCAATTAATAACAAATTTGGAAGGTCTTTTTTATTTAGAATTCTATACTCCCAATGTAGTCTCCTGAAAATGTGGATAGAATCTGATAATGGAAATTGAGGATACATCATATAATTCCTTAATACTGACGAGCACGGGTGACATAGTTCTAATGATTATCTAGTAAATCATAAATAAGAGCCACACGAATTTACTCTTGCATAATTAGGGTAAAATAATGAAGCCAAAAGTTGGCAACAGAAACTCTTCAGCGATGAGGAGTAAATTTTTAGAATTTGTTTGCCAAGTGAATTGTAACATTCATATAGAATTTTGTGTATGAGTGTGCATATACACGAGAGAGATAAAAAGGTCGACTTAACTATTATTGAACGCTAGCGTTATTAACTTTTATCAAATTTAGTTTTAGAAATATCTGGCTTTAGTAAGAATTATTTCTATTCTAAGTTTTAGATCGTTTTGTAAAATATTTCAAAAGTTGTAATTTTATGACAGACCTGTGTAGAATATTAAAAATAAAAGCTGCCAAAAAAACATAAAGTAATTATTAGTATTTCCCTTTTTTTCATTTCTCAAAAATCAGAAAGTCAGTAGTTCTATTCAAAATATTGATATTAATAAAATTTATGATAGCCTGTAAATCCTTTAAAATATAAATAAATTTGGCATAGTTTCTTTTTCTCTCTCTGATAAGTAAACATTTTTTGAAAAAATCATTTAATTAAGTTCACCTCGTCACACATAAGCAAATATTTTTCGTACACGATTCATGCGAAAAATATGGAGCTTCGAAAAATATTTAATTTTTGTTCTCCTGGTAATGGCTGGAAACTTTAAATGCTCCTAACATTTTATGAATTACAATATTTATAAGATGAAAAACTAATTTTAGAGATGAAAAACTAATTTTCTAAATTAAAGTCAATGGGAAATAAAACGATCGATGAATGCCACACATTCAAATCAACTTATATTCCCGCAGCTTTTTTACGGCTAATTATATAGTTATGAATAAATTTAGATGTAGAGTTCCAGTTACATTAAAAGTCATAGAAATGTAGTCAATGATTTAGGAAGGCCAATAGAGATGTTTGTAAATTATACTGTATCCTAATTATTCACAACTTTTACATTTAAAATGCAATTAAGTACGACTATTTATTGAATCGAACAATAATTTTTTTTATATATTTTACGTTTTATTTCTCCACGTGATATTATTTACTATGACATATAAATCGGTACGTTGTTGAAAAACAATATGTCATATTTAATAATTATATTACAACCTTGATAATATTTGTTACCCACGCGATTCACATTACCAACTTTTATTTCGCCATCACATGTCATTGTTATATGTAAAAACATCAACTGTAAGGTTTCTACTAGTGTTATTGTGTGTATGGCGATACTATTAATAGTTTATAGAGTGAATCATCACTTCTCCTGCAAAATAATTCTTCCAGATGAATCCCAAAAACCAACGTATTACATAAAATTTCCTAATTCTGACAATTTTAGAAATTTCGATATGAATTTTACTATTCTCTAATTTAGACAGAAAAATATATTCAAAATCCATGGAAGCTAAAGAGCGATTGCAGTAATTGACGAGAAAAACATTGAATTCAATGTCAATAAAATTGACATAATTACATAGAAGGAATAAAATAATTTTTCGTTTCAAAATTTGTAATTCTTATATATTTGTAATTTACAAGAAAATTTTATTTTTACCTGAAAATCCTGAGTGCTTTCGGACGAGATGCATAATAACTTGCTCCCCACATTCTGTCCATAACAACTTTATTATTTACCGAACTCAATTAACTAATCTGAGTAAATTCGGTAATAGAAAAAACAAATTTTTAGTCTTTTTAAAAATAAATACTGATACGTCACGTAATGTTGATTTTAGAAACATAACAATATAGATAATAATATTGATTTTTATACAAATGATACCTGTAACTAATAGCTTAAAAGTAAGTACTAAACGGGCGAGTTACTATAGGTATGATGCATAACTTATTCGCTGTCTAATCATGCAATAACAGAAAATAGCTCTAAACAATAAGGCAAATCACCGACTATAGTATATTATATTATATATAATATCGGGTTCATTGAAAGAGGTCAGAAGTACGAAACAGAACACAAAGCGGCGAAACGTGCTGCAATAAAGTACAATCATCGATACTTATCGCAAGTAGTCGATGCACATGAGTAATGGGACGAAAGTGGTGAACAATCCTGCGAATACCCTGATGGAGATTGGTATACCGTTGGTAAAGCTCATTCCTTTGTCTAAAACCTTTAGTTATGGAGCCAAAAACGCCATCAAGAATGTTTTGCACATTTGGAATCATTTGGGATCTTGGATATACATACAAATTATCTCTTCAAATACGATAACATCAGATAGTTATAAAATTGTTATCATATAATTGATTATTCTCACGTAAAGTTTTATTTCGAGAATATGTACCCAACAAATATAATAAGTTTAATTGTTTCATGACGTAATAGCGTCTCATATTATTCATGTGACATTAAATTACATAGAAATTTAAAAATACTAATAACGTAAACTTGTCTGTTTTTTTATATTTTTAATTATACGCTATAAATACCGTCAAATTATTTTCCAATTTCATAGATTTTTAAGCATTTGTATCATTGTACATTACACCTTAATACACAAATTGAAATATGTAAGTAAAACCAGTCAAATGTCATAACGAAAAATTGACGAAATCTT
Source organism: Druceiella hillmani (assembly GCA_039881145.1). NCBI lineage: Eukaryota > Metazoa > Arthropoda > Insecta > Lepidoptera > Hepialidae > Druceiella > Druceiella hillmani. The sequence continues at coordinate 37,838,201 of JAYKKI010000003.1, read as the reverse complement.
AAACGATTTCGAATTTTCTATACCGCAAAATTCTAAAGAATTTCAATCATTAAATGAATGAATGGGTTAGATTTTTAATAATATTCTAGTGTAGCTGTAACGTTAATTTTGACATGTACAAAATAAGAGGAATGAAAAAACTATGTTCTAAAAAAACATTCTTGCTAAATATGTTGAAAAATATTATTTGCTTAATTTTTATACATTACTTCCTCTCACCTAGGAAAACAGTCTTTTAATTTAAACTATTAACTCTAATTTCAAACTCTCAACAATTAGTCCAAAAACTTGTCAAAATTTAAAACTTCCAATTAAAATAGAAAAATGAAATTCAACTCAACTAAAATATTTTTGTTATCTACGTCATTTCGAATAAGTTTTTCCCACAAAAACAAATTTTTTGGAAAAATTTATTAAACTTGTTTTTTTTTTAAATTGAAATTGAATTATATTGCTTCGTTACTATAAAATCCAACGCAAAAATAAAAAAAAACTCGTTACTCTTATAAGTATGTCTGTTGGCTAAGTGACTAGATGATGAAAAATTAAAAAACTTTGTAAAATTAAAAAATCATACTTAGTAAATAGGCTTTAAATAAGGTACTTCAAATCAACGTTTTAACGAAATTTTAGAAAGAACATTATGTCGATTAATAGTTTTTCGGTTAAACGTGAATCAATATAAAAACACCAAATATTTAACCATAATATTTCTTTGTACCTGAAATATTAAAATATCTGCTCTGATGACATATATTGAATATTGCTCTGTAAGCATGCTGAATATAATTATCGCTGTAAAACTTCTGAAAATTCGAGTTGCCTTACATTTACTTACCATTTTGTATGACTCTGCGACTGGAACTGCATTGTTTTTTCATAGTAAATATCAAAATTCTCTGATGGTTAGTAAAAAAGGTTTTTAACACGTGGCTTTCTCTAGAAAAATATGGAAATAACATTTTATTTATAACTAGCTGTGCCCACGACTTATATACTATTACCATACCAAATTTCATCAAAATCCGTCTAGTAGATTTTGTGTAAAAAAAAATTAACATACAGCTAGACAGACAAATATGCTAAAAAATTATCATTCTGTACGCTAAATCGTTACAATTTCATTACATGAGTAGATTACATGCCAGTAAATTCAATTTTAATTTTTTGAAATATTTGTTTATGATTAATTTCAAATCTAAAAGATAAATCTATGATACTAAATACATCACAAATAAGCATATAAGGTCGAAATGAATTCTATTGGTTATGTTTGAAAAGTTTCAACGTCGGCACGCTTAGGGTAACTGAGCGTTGCCTGAGCAAGTTGTCTAGTACACTTTATTAAAGTACAACGTTTATTTGTCATATATAACGTCATTGCTCGTTTCAGAAAATCCAGTGAGAAGTATATGTGGCTATACAGTATCATTCAATCTATATAAATTTGCATTAGAAAATACATATCCACGATAAATTTTATTTGCATACATTAGATATATACGCTAATTGCTCGATTTAAATTATCCTCTAACTCAAGTAGTGATCGATATAAATTTATTTTATTTTTGGAACTTAAATTTTAAGGGAGTGTCATTAAAACGTTTGCAAGTAATTACCAGTAATGAACAGGGGGTATTAGTATGCATAATTGTGGCCGATTATCTTAGCTCTAATATGTATATATTAGATTTCGTAATATAAAGGTACATATATTATGTAAAAAGCTTCGGTCCAAAAATTATATGTTATACCACAGAATGATAAACGCTTATCCATACCCGATAATCTGCCCTTTATAACAATTAGAGTAGCAGGCGCAACAAACTCAGAAAAAAAGACAGCAGTTAACATAATAACATAAAATAAACTTTAGTTTACTTCATTTCTGTTATATTCAGTTCTGTTATAATTAACCGAAAGGATGAAACATTTTTATAAAAAATCGTTCCAAATATTCACATAGGCAAAAATTTCATTCATCGTAAATATTGACTCAAAATCGTATAGTTCTTTTAACCAAAACGATATAAAATACGACAATACAACCGAAAACCATTAACCAACTAAATGTGTACCACATAACGTTAGGATAGTGATCATTAGAGATTCAATACCAAATATCTCTTAGTTTATGTTCGCCAGATTTAATCTTTTTAGTTACTTAAACATACCCAGATTTATAAATTGTATACAAAATATGAGAAATTTATCTAGGTGTACACACAATATTTCTGAAAGCAAATACTATTATTAATAATATTATATAAAACCACCGTGCCATTTTTCTGTCAATACAAAAATCGAGTTTTTATATCGTCATGTATTCGTATATCGAATTACCAGCTATCCCCTTTTGAAGTCGATTTAAAAAAATAAAATAAAACAAACGGATCAATGATAGTAATTTAACTTGTGACACAAATATCTACCCTAACACCAAAATAATGTCACGCTCCATCTGGCAATTTCGTATAAAATTATAGATAACTAACTTGCCAAGAAATTGCCAACTGTAAAAACTTATCAAAATCTCCACTCAAATTGAAAATCAATCTATCATTCGATGCCAGACGTCGTCATATAAAACCTTCATCTACCAAAGGCACTGGCTAAAAGATGAAAATACAAAGCAAAATTATTTCTGACCTAAAAGCTATTGCAATAAATGTAATTTTTTTGTTGTATTATTTTCATTTATACGGCAATAATTTTACACACATAATCTTTTTTTAATCTTTTAGCCTAAAAATGCGATAAAATTATAACATTACAATTTTTATTCTCTTTATTAAGAAGTAGCTTTTTTATTTCACTCCATATCATTTAAAGAAATGTGTTCACTTTCCAATAAAGACGAAGTCATTTTTCTTTTCTACAAAGTTCTGTATCAGAAATAATTTATTTAAAGTACGTACGAATATACGTCCTTTTTCATAGTTATATTAAAGCCTTTAGTTCGAATAGATCTTTCTATTGTATTATTTTGACATATCTTCTTTAGTATATATCTTCAGTAGCACATTTAACTATATGCTTCGAGAACATTGTGACTCACAGAGTAATGTGCTGCATTGCCTCTTTTAGAAAATTTACACGATGACTCCTTGATAATTATCATGACCATCCTTGAGAAATGTTTCTGAAAAACCTAAAATGGTCGCAAATATCCATTAATATTTATGTCTTTGTTTTTATATTCATTCAAACTATTATAAAGGAACTTTTTCACATATTACTAAGCTATACTTTACCACCTACGATTTTAGTTATGTTTTGGATTAGTTCTACAACGGCGTAAATAGGAGGTATGATTTCCTGTATTCTTTAACGGCTACAAAGATATGCGGCATACTAACGACAAAGCAAAAAATGGAAACCGTACAAATATTTTAAAGTACCTTATATAAGCGGTCGATTGGAGTACGATATACGTACTATACGACGGTGTACGTACGTAATATACTCGACGACGTGTACATACGTACTATAGTCCTAGACTAGAAAGCAATTGTGGGAGTTATGTAGTGAGTAAAAAGGACTCAATTCGTTACCACTATTAGCTCACGCGCTTTATTACCACTTTATAAGAAATGGAAATGAAATTTCACTCTTCATATTTTAATTTTTCTATACATTATACATGAGTAGTAAAGGACCCGTAAATTACAACTGGGTATAGGATGCTTTAAAAATGTTGTGCACTAAGTAAATTTTTGGTTTCAGTCCTCTTTCTTTTTCAACAAAAAATGTATTTTTTTAATTAAAAAAACCTTCCATAATTGTTTCTAAGGGACGTTCGGAAAAATTCCATCTCTCGTAATATTTTGTCTTACCACTCGCTAATTCTTTACAGTCTCCCACAATTTTTCAAATTTTCTTCTCCGAATAAAATTTTTAAAATTTCTTGAAAGAGATCGCTCATATAGAAAGAAATGCTTTAAACATATTAATAATTATCCACGTCCACAAATATCAGCAAATAAATATTTCGTTAAAGTTCAAACCCTATTTTACAGACATAATTTAAAATCTCCTTTAAAACTTATCCAGATCACTATAGAAGGTGGAAATAATCTAATCCTGAATGACCACCCTGGACAAATAAATCATTTGTTTAATATTCCATTACCTGTTGGAATACGATGAACTCAGCGTAATAAAAATCATCTCCCGTATTTCGTAGCAATACAGTTTAAGTTTAATTTATCTCCTTAATTTTTTTTAACACGAATTTTTTTTTAAATCGGCTTTGTTGGAAAATCTAAAGTTTTCCATCGATCGACTCTATAAATTTGAATTTAAAGACAACCATATACTCGCAGCATACAGAGAGAAACGTCTCATAATATCTTTATCTCATATCGAAGAATTGGTTCTGCAGTGTCAGCATTTTGCAAACACGATATTATTCCTAAGATGATTTGATATATTTTTAACTCTAAACATTTATACGGTTAATAATTTAATTTTGTGTTCTAATTATTTCTCTATTTATAAAGACTCTTCTTGGTGTCTTAATTAGGTTAAGAATTATTAACCAATTAATACGTAATGCTTCTGGAATTATTCCAGTCCTCGTGCAAAACTTAATTACAATTTTTACTCAAGAGGGACGATAACGAGTCCAGACAATATTTTCAGACTGAGCAAATCTTCTAACTATTGTATCCACTGGACGGATTTTCTTTTAAATTTTAATAATTTCAGAAACGTTAACAGTGATGATAATCGTAACCAAGTCACGATTTTAAGGAAAATTCACGAAATGATAAGTAAAATGACTAGAGCTCTGCTTGAACGGTTAATTCTCTTTTCTCCAGCGTGCAATTCATTCATAAGTTATTATGTAAATTATTTTGCGAAAATTTCTAAAGGTATATATCCTACATTTTATACAATATACTTTGATTCACTAAACCGGTAAATTATAGACCCTTGTAGAAATTGAGAAAACCGTGTTATTTAACCGAACCTGTTAATTAAAAAAATATTTTGCTATGCTTAATTTGTGATACCTTACATCATCTCGCAGTGCAAATTTTACTCGTGCTTAACAGGTTTTTTTCGTATGTAAGTGTAATGTAAGAGATAATTTAACCTATTTTTTTAGCTACGCAAAGCCATAGGCATACACACACCCTTGCTATACACACACACCCATATATATATATACATTATATATATATATATATATATATATATATATATATATATATATATATATATATATATATATATATACAACGAATACCTCACGCTGACAGACTCATCATGGAATCTCTAAAACTAATTCTACAAACTTGAAATATATATTTCCATTAGTTTCTAGTTGCTTGCTGAGAAACATTTTTCCAAATTAAGTTCCTACAACTGTGAAAATGTGGGTGAAAATTAAAAAGGAAAGAAATAATATTCAGTGGTTTTTCAAAAAACCATAACCGTACTTATCGAGCAACAAAGGGACTAAAACAAAATTCAGTTATTGTACCTGTTTACCCGGGCAAAACCGAAACGCGCAATTTGTTCTTCATGTAATATTCACTTCGATGAAACCATAGGGATAAATCGTGTTTTCTCAATTAATATTGTTGACGTCTTAGATTTCCTCAGTGATTATGATCTTATGTTATTAAGTATGTTCACTTATTTATAATGGTTTTAAATTTGTGAAACATAGGGCATTTTCAAAGTTCAAGGTATTTTTTTTCAATTTCAAGATATTTAAATAATTATTTCATCATAATATTTAATTATCTAACTATTTGAATATTTTCACTCACGGTAGAATGGCATGAACATATTCATCGTGGATATAACTTCTTCTATAAGTTCTTTTCCTCATCATTTTAAAATTAATTAAATGATTTTGTTCCTCATCAGGTGATGGACTGCAATATTGATTATCAAGAAGAGCTTTAGTGCTCATGTATATACAAAAACATGTTAGTGTTTATATTTCATACTCCTTATATAAGATAATATCATTCTGTGGTAGTAGAATCGCCCAAAAGTGGTCGATGTCCCCATGAAAAATATATACTCATTTAATTGATTACTTCCTCCATCGAAATCGATTAAAAGTTGAAATACTAGTATAACTATGAGAAAATCATACCCGACTGTTATAATGTGTCACCTACCCTGCTTACGGTTACTTTTGGACTTTCCAAGTGATTTTTCCAGTTAAAGGCCGAGAGATTTTCAGCTATAATAAAGTATGAAACACATTAAAACAATTGTAATACCTAAATCAGCATTTTGGGATTAGGATTGTTCGCTTCTTTGACTAATATCCTCGCTGGTTATATTAAAAACATAATAAGTCAAGAGCCTCGTTTTTATTAACCATCTTTGTCGTCTTTCGGCTTCCCGGAGAAATTATTTATATTATATTAGCCAGAAACATACCTCAAGATAGAATAAAGGCTGTAATTAGTTATCAAAAGGTGTATTTTATCACAAAGTTTTGAAAATTTTGTTAGCTACGTAGTTAATCAGCAAGTTTCGACGTACAAAATTGTAATGTTGAGGTCTGATGCAAATTAAGTTATTAATAAATTAATTAATCAGGCTTTCTTTTATTGGACCCTTCTTTCGTCTTCTCATTTGTTTACATTTGAATACTAAACCCTTCTAACATTTTAAGCTACGCTTACTATCTGTTTATCTCTTATATGAATTTAAATGTAAATTGAAAAAAGATTAACAAATTGCACTGTGATTCTAGATATGCAACATTAATGATTATATAAGTCGAATCATTTATTAACATTGCATAGTCTTGCATCTTCATAAATTCTACAGTCATTTTTATGGGCCTTTTCTGTAATAATGCGACGGTGACGGCTGACCAATATTTTTAGACAGAAATTAAAAGATAATATTTTTCTAAAATACTGACCTGGCGGATTTCAACCGTTCAAAATATAAGTTGATACATAGTCCAAATTACTAAACTTTCTTTTATTAAGCACGTAACGCAATATGAATTAAAAGAATGGACAGCATAACACAATAATATGTAAGAAGACAACAGTAGACAATTTACAATAATAATATTACTGTACATGCGTCGTACACTATTGCCTATTACTAATATTAAGTAGAAAATAATATACGATAGAACACAATAATATGTAAGTAGACAATAGAAAACACAACATATTACAAAAATATATAAATAGAAAACAAAATAGTACAATAATAATAATTGACAATAGCAGACAAAATAACAAGACATAAAAAATACATAAAAAAATTAAACACTAATGTGTTCGAGTCATTTTACATCATCTTGGTTCAACGGAAATTGTGTAATCATTTAACATAGAAATGATACATGTCACGAGTATTTTCTAAATTTTTAACATAACAGTAAATCTATAGTTAAAGCCACGACTAAAAGTTTACTTAAATACTTGGTACAATTGAGCAATAAACAAATATAGGAACAGTTTTTAATACATAATTACTAATAAAGTTTCTATCAAACCTCGTTGTAAAATTTATGATAAAAGGTCTTCAAGAATATGTTATTATGAATTTTCAGAACAACGTAAAAATAACAAAATAAAACGTGGTATAAACTCTTAATTACTTTGAATTGGCTAGGGCAAAAGTAAACCGTCAATGAATCAATGGAAAACTTTCATGTATATTACAAACGTTCATATTAAACCTCGCTGTTTAAGTGGCACATTTACGATGTCAGAAAAAGTGTAATTTTTTTAAAAAAATATCTCTTATATATACTTGCAGAAATAGATTTAAATAGAAATGTTTGTAAGGCAGATATTTTTTTAATTGTTTTTCCTATTACCTTGAATTTGTAGTACTACTACTTACTAAAGGCACATTACCCCTTACAATACAAAAAGTTCATACTATACAAAACAAAAGATCCATTGCAACGAACATGTCATTAATTACGTGCTGTATATATATACATTTCATCAGACAAACACATCTAAGCCATAATTAATAAAGGCAAACCCATTTCGGTTAATATTGTATGACACCATCATGACATCTTTCTAAATACTATCCCCTTACATACACTATAAATCTATAATTTCCGATTGACATAAACGATAAGAAAAGTTCGCTGTATTCAGGTACATTTTGCTGTCAAAAATTTCAATTTTTTCCTTCTTTTGTCTTATTGGGCTTCGTGACTGTGTGTTCAATGCGTACGTAGAAATTTAGAGTCGTGTACACTAATTTATACTTACTTAAAGAGGAAAAGCTTTAGTGTATAGATTCAAGTAGAATTCTCGATAGAGGTGTAGTTATATGCCGTTAACAGTTAATATTAGCGGAGAGTTATCTACAGTATTTCTAATTACATATGAAATTAAAAATATTCTGTTATTTCGAACTTGAAATCTGATCTTCAAATATCACTTACGATATAGCACCTGACTGCGAAATCGCGGCTGCTTTTAGAATGCGTCCGCAACACTTCTCCTATATTAATTATACTTAGTAAAATTATGATCTTATCTTGTATAACGATACTTTTCTCTTAAATATTGTTGCATAAAGTCAAAGGTAGCTAAAACGAGTGAAGGTTATCTTAAGTTTATTGATGCAAATTAATCAAAATTGTGTTTACTAAATGTCGTTATCAGAATTTTGTTTTAATTTTTTAATCGCATGACTAGAATGTACACATTATATAATACTTTGAAAATACATGGACACACCGTATCAAAAACATATATATATATATATATATATATATACATATATGTATATATATATATATATATATATATATATATATACCATTACCAAGTCGATATAATTGCATAGTATTTATTCATACGCCATAATCATTTTTATAAAATTTGGTCAATTTTATTGAAAACTACATCTAAATCTATTTAGGGTTGTTTTAATAATTTTTTTACATTAACAGTCAGACAAAAACACTTTATGACCTAAAGTTTACTGATCGCAAGTGTGCATTTCCTATTTACGTCTGTTATAACATATACCCTTAACTCTACGACAACTAAATTAACATTGCAGAAACATTCTTTGTTTTAAAATACAATAGAGAGATACAGCGCACAAAGCACCGTACGAAAAATGGACTGCACTGTATTATTATATTGCTTTGAAATACGACTTAAACACAGTACTTTTATCATTTGGAAAATAATGTTTTGTGGGCAAGGTTTATTTTAAATATTATAACTTTATTTCATCAGTTTTCCGAGCAGAAATCATAAATCACTACTCTCATTGTGACGTTTTGTCAAAACTAAGCAACAAGCTCGTTAATTTTATTTAATAATAATATAATGTATTTATGTGTTTATTTAATAATATAATGTGTTATATCATGTACAGAAAAATATTTACGAAATAGGTTCTTTTTCTTGCTCCATAAAGGATGAATAAATTCTCTTCTTCAGCTACATCGCAGTTGTTTTGATTATGAAATGTTCTGATGATATACTGTTGATAAACAATAATTTTTTCAACTATTTTAGAATGTTAGAAGTTTCTTAGAGTAAATTTTTGCTAATTGCCCACCTGAAGATGTTGTCATATAACGAAATTTTGATCGAGGTAAAGAATTTAGTAAAGTAGAAATAATATTATATCACGTATTTTCATTTAGTTGTGAATAATGGATTTCTACAAAATTAACGCCAAATACATTAAACAATGATTTTTCTATTCCCGAATTATCTTCTTCCATGGTTCCTATTCTGGTTTCCATTAGAATAAATTAAACACATGAAAGTTCGCCTATTGTTCATTAAGGCACGAAGAAATTAAAAAAAAAAAATTAACTTTCCCCAACGTCAGTGTCAAGATGTTAATCGACACACCTGTCTATATATATATATATATATATATATATATATATATATATATATATATCCACTTCTACTGTAGGTTAGACACCCTACAGTAGAGAATAGAATAGACAGAACGCGACAGCACACCTACATAACACATATATAATACATATCGTCTCATGAATCCTACGTTACAAAGACGCAGTGTGTAATATGGTCAACCTCACCGCTGTCCCTGGAAAACGCTTTCTTTAAAGGCGATTCGTTTGATGTATTACAATAGCTACTTCACGTATGTTTATTTTAAATAAAAAATACCACTTTAAAATAATTTATATTTAAACATGATTATTTAGATATATACTAATATAAAAAATATTTTCCACTGAATCCGTGAAACAGCCAAATTTTATCAAGTTCATAAAGAATTAAATTTAATTTTATTTAATTAAATGTTCTTTTGCGAATACCTAATATACACCAAAATCAAAAGTAATTTCTAAACACTAAAAGAGAGACATATACATCCTGAAAAGCTCGAGAAAAAATAAAAATAATCCAATCGAGTCGAGTCGAATCCATTGTTGTGGTTATCGAATTTATTGAAAATTGAATGCATGCCATTTTGATAAAATATAATAAAATTTGAAAGAATAAAACGCGCAAAATTTTAAGTACCATGAAGCGAATTTTGATTATTTCATTACGAATGATTAACCGATTCCAATATATTGGCGACGTCATAAACCGACCAACTGTTGATTCATAATAACCGAAATAATTTTATTTGAAAGTTCTAATCAAATGCTTGCACTTGGAATTTGTTCAGATATTTTAACCCCGTGGTTGAAAGATTAAAAAGGGGATTATATGTTGTATATAATTTAAAGCATTATATTTCAAAAATCGAACCTAAAAAAGAAAAATGGTAAAGAAAAGGCAAACGACAAACTAAAAAAAAAATGGTAAAGAAAAGGCAAACGACAAAATATTTTTTCTCCTATATTTTTTTTCGCGGCCACTTAAAAACACTTGTTGAATAAATAGGTAACGATATGACAATACTTATCTTAAATAATCGAGTCTAAAGGCACCCTAATTAAAATAACTATTTTCTTAAAATATTTAACTTTAAAATATGTACATTAAAGTAAATAATTATTAATTACGATTATTAAGATAATTTAAATTATATTAATTAATAACAAATCCATTCATAGTATATTCAATGAAAATATGATTACAGACGATTACATTGGATGTACATCCATTTATAAAAATAAACTTTTAATCAGTCAATAATATTTTAATATTAAAAAATAAAGAGAAGTATGATGAGAATTACGTTATTATTCTGCAATAAAACAATTTCACTAAAAATTTAACGGACTTGAAATAATCATCGAATAAGAAGTGCACTGAAAAATACAAAATAATGAAAATACGAGTACCCAGTGGGAACTTGTGCGGTACAATGTCGTTTCCGAATATTAATGAATTTTTAAAATATTTTGATTGCTAGAGATATTCGGAATCAATGCCAAGTGGACGCTTCTCTCCTCTCTCACAGTTACAAGAACATTCACACGCACATACATAGCTGAGTGTTATATTTCAATTTCTTTTGATATTACAGTCTGTACTTCCAGCCTGTATAAACTTTTACATACTATATAACCGATTTCTAATATTCTAGTGGCTTTATATCTTTGTATATAACTGCATATACTTACTTACCTATCAACCTACATGTTTTATCAACTCATGCATCAGGTATAAACCTGTCCTTATCAACTTACCAACTAATAACGTAATTGCTTCATGATTTTGTACGTTTTTGTAAATACTTACCTGTTTATCAGCTTTGTTATTTTCGTACTTACATCAACACAATAAAAACAAGTCCAAACTCTGTGAGTTTCCTATTTATGAGTGAAAAGTTTATATAACCACCTCCATGTAGGATCATTATGTCCTCATTTTGCTAAAAGGCCTATTTATACCGTCCCTTAGTCGTATCGAAATTTTAGAGATTTTATTACCAGATTATCATCAAATCTATGCCACTCAGACTTAATCACGGCCTCTATGTTATACATTGTTGAGGAATTCTACAGTGTACCTTTGGTTTTCATGAACAAATTCTAACCAAATATTTATAACACATTAAAAAAAAGGAATATTTCAGATTCGTTGATTAATTCCGAAGATGTGAGCTTACGTACACGAACAGACCGTACCATTGCAGCACCAAGCTGATTAATTAGAATATGAACTTCAATGACAGAGTCTCTGCTTGAAACCCACAATACTAATTTAAAAACATTAAGTCCTAAAGTCTCATGCTTTAAGCAGGCAGTATCCTAACGTCAAAACTAAGAAGTTGAAACCAAAGTTCTGAGGTGTCTCTGCTGTAAAACCGAGATGTTGCATCGCCTCTGCTGTAAAACCGAGATGTTGCATCTCGGAGTTTAATATCAGAATTTTTACCTGAGACATGAAATACTAATTTAAAACAGCTGGTCCCCAAGCCTCACGATTTAAGAAAGTTATACACCTATAGCGTCACAACTGAGAAGTTGGAACCCGGAGTTCAATGATAAAGTCTCTACTTGAGACCCATAATACTAATTTAAAAACAGCTGATTATGAAATTTTGCGATTGAAATAGGAAGTAGCCCTGAAGAAACAGGACTACTTGAGAACCACGTTATTAAGACAAATTCACAAATTTTACGATTTAATCAGACCATACTCCGACAGTATCAAGATTGAAAAGTTGGAGCTCAGAATTTAGTGGCAGAGTCTCTGCTTGAGACACGCAATATAACTTAAAAGCAGGAAATCCTCAAGATTCTACGATTTAAACAGGTTCCCTCAAGCGGTGATTGAACAAGACTGAAAGAGTACTCCTGCATCATCTGGACTGATAAGTTGGAAACCGGAGTTAAATAACAGAGTGTCTTCTTGAGACCCACAACACTAACTTAGAAGCAGTATACACTCAAGTTTCACGGCTTAGGTAGGCAATACACTTGCAGTATTCGGATTTATTTGTCAAAGGCTGAAATCATAATGTATGTGCATATACATAATTATGTTAACTACCTATTTGTCCTATTACTTTCTTGCCACATCAATACAAGTGAAACAAGTCCGTACCCGATGACCTTGCTACTTACCATTGAAGAATTCCTTTCGCTATCTTCTGGCTTTGTAATTGCATCAATTCATCATTCATTGCAATCAATTTTGTTTTACATTTTCAAATTCCATGGTTAGATTTTAAACAAATTTCTACGGGATCATGGGTATATCTTTTAAAATGAAAAATAATCATCCAAGTTAATTTGATCTTATCGTCCAAACTTGATCACGGTACTTATATGGTCCAATTTTAAATAATTCTTTAATATGCCTTCAATATTCACAATCAGATTTTTATCCAACTTCCATGGGACCATGCACTCTTCGAAATAAAATCAACTATGATATAGGGAAATGCCGCAGTGCATCCAAATTGATTGACAAATGTCGGATACATGAAGTAACATACATTAAAATACAGTCGAATTGAGAACTTCTTCTTTTTTGAAGTAGGGTTAAAACAGATCGTATCGTGAAATAATTATTATAATTTATTATTGTCATTTCATCGTATGCCTAATTCTCAATGTCATGTCGAACAACTATAAAATCTATTTTAATTTTGCTATTATCTTCCCTTCCCTAAGCACCATATTATTGACAAAATGTAAGAACAATAACCAAACCTTCTTCAAAAACGTCCAGTGGTGGCTTCTCTTCCTTGATTATTTGCTTCAATAAAATGTCAGTAAAATAAATTCTAACCTGTTGATGATATGACCACTTAACAACCACGAAATAGTAGCTTATATATACTAATATTATGTTCTCAGATTTGCTACATCAGTTTCTCAAATATATGCTATTTCATTTATGAGTTTCCCAAAATAACGGCACGTAATTGGTATAGTCTTAGCGCACGGATGATTAATTCATCAATAACTAATACAGTGTTGAATTATTTGAGGTTATTACATTGAACATTGCTCTATTGTTATTCAGATCATTTTCAATTGTTCAAATTCTTGATTTTCAAGTAAACTTAAGATTTATTAGCCCTACGTAAATTTATATATGGCCACTTCAATACAATTGTTAGGTTTCGTGTTTGTGCGACAGTCGGACAGATAAATAATCACACGAACCCGCATTGGTTGTTCTAAAAAAAACTAATAAGTTAGTTTTACCAGACATACATTATCTGATAAACTGATGATTTTATGAAAGGCGAACGAAAGTACGGTTTTAAAATAATATTATTAACTAAGTCTTAAGGTGCATTGGCCATAAAAATGGGTATTACATTCTTTCTTTCTAATATCTATTCCAATGTTTTTTTCAGATTATTCGAGTATTATAAAAATGAATATAGGTAGGTCAATTTGAAATAAATATTTAATTAATTGACGAAGATTTTGAGATAAGGTAAACATTACATTTTTTACTATTGACATACATATATTATTTTTTAAACTACTTTTACGAAACACAAATGTAGATATATGTTTTATTTTCAGAATAATATTACAATTATTATATTATTTTCCGCTTAGTACACTATGCCACTCATAATGCGTTTTCTTTTTGTATGACTATTAAATTGCGTTATAAGGAATCACTGCGAATGCACTATAATATATATAAATATAATCAAGCCTGTGTTTCCGGGTATTAGCATAGGATAATTCAGTATGATATGGCCTGTTCGATGAAATGACCAACGGAAAAATTTTACTGTCTTTGCTCTGGATGTCGTGAGCTAAGATTGGTGATGGATTGCTACTCGAACGTGTACGTTTCTTTACACATTTTTTTATAGAAAAAAAAAATTTAAAAAGTATTTTTAAACTTCAAAGATTAAATTTACCTTAGATTTTTTTAGTAAGTTAATATTTGATGTTGTAGTGTTAATATTTTTAAAACTTATTATATTTTTACTGATTTTAATTTAAAATAACCTGTCGATAAGATAACCTCAAATCGAATAACAAATTCATAAGTGGCGTTAAATTTATATTCCAGATTATATTTTCCCGATTATGCTTATATATCCGATAATCTTAAAAATTACAGAATTATGATGCTTGAGAATCTTACATCTGAATGGGTTCAATAACTATCACCAACAATACCTTCAACATCAAGATCTAATAACAATCCAAGACCTAACGACAGATCCAAGCAAGTAGCAAAGGCATCCTAACAACAGATCCAAGCAAGTAGCAAAGGTAATCATATCTCCAGATTATATTAAAACAAAAGCTAAAAAAAGAAAAGAAAAGTAAAAATAACAAGATTATGAAGAAAAAAAATCAATACTAAAAAAGCAAAAAATTAAATTAGATTGAAGTTCTGAAGAAGAAGAAACGATAGAATTAGCCAGTAAAAATTCCGTTCCCGAAGATAATATATATGATTGCGTGGGATGCAACGAAAATTACTATGAGACTGAAAAAATAAAAGAATAGCTACAATGTAATTTTTGTAAATTATGGCTGCATGAAAATTGCACTCCGTTCAACAATTCTTGCAATACTTGTGGCAAAAAAATAAAGAAACAAGAAACGGAAATGAAAAATTTACACGAAAAAAAAGAAAAAAGTTACGAAAAAGGCAAGGGGAGAGAAAAAATTACCCAAAAATTAAATGGCCATCTTATCCTTGCGTGAACTGCCAACTTATAACGGATATTAACATTAAAGCTTTTTCTAATGTTTTATGAAAAAATATGTCTAATATTAAGAATAATTTACGAAAATATACATCGACATAAGAGTAAAAGCTCAGTTTTTATAAATACATTATCCTGAAGTACGTATATAATTTGTAGGCTACACTGGAAAATATGGTAGTACAAACAAGTATTTGAAAAGTAAATAACATGTCACAATGTTTGCTTAATTATCATATATATATATATATATATATATATATATATATATATATATATATATATTTATTATAGTATACTTATGTTATATTTTGTGTATAACAAAATATAACATAAGTATACTATATATAATGCCATCAAATCTAGAAATATAGCAGCGTAAGCTGACACTTTATCGCTATCTCACTCTAACGCCTTATAAAATTAATGAATAGCATATATGCTCCAAGCTTTTTCAGATTCAAAATATTGATTATTTTCACGAAATGTTTGAAATGTTATTTTTATCGTGTAAAATTTCACAATTTGTATCAGTAAAGTAAAGGTGTAACATTTTTTATAATGAAAATATACGAAGTTAATGTTTTCATTATATATATGGTTCTATAATACTCTGGGTATAATACAATGCATTTTATAAATTGTCGTCAGTTGATCGAATATATATTTGTGCCAACCATATTTTAACTGTCAAATTCGATTGTTTATAAACATTCTCTCTTGAAACTGAATGGATTATAATTATCCTGTGACTCAAAATTTTCTAGAAGTATACAGATTAAATATGCTACTAAAAATATATACTAAAGGATATATGTCAAAATAATAAAATAGAAAGATTAAGGATTAAGGACTTTACTACGATTAAGGACTTTAATAGATCTATAAAGAAGAATGTGGCAGTAAATACGTAACTTACATAAATTATCACGCATGTAAAGCTTTGCAAAAAAGAAAATTTAACTTCATGTTTTTGGAAAGAAAACGCAACTATTTAAATGATATGGGGGGAAATAAAAAACAAATCTACTTTTAAATAAATGTAATAAATATCGTAAATTTTCGATTTTATCACATTTGCAGGTCAAACAATTACCGTATAACAGTAAATAGAAAGCGACATTTATTACATAATATATATATATGTATATATGTATATATATATATATATATATATATATATATATATTCCACTTTTTGTGTTGCTTACTTTAAAGAAAACTGAAATGACAGCAAGTTGACTGTGCTTGCACTGAAAATATTGCAGCCGTGTAATTTGGGTTGCCGATAGCGTTATGGATTGGAAAATTGGCGTGCAATCCGAAATAAGTTTACTTGTGAAAATAAGTTGTATATTTGAACAATCGAAAATGATCTGAATAATAATAGAGCAACGTACAATTTAATAACGTAAAATAATTCAACACTGCGGCATTTCCCAGAATTAGTTATTGATGAATTAATCATCCATGCGCTGAGAAAATAACGCAGGCATGCCGTTATTATTGGAAACCCATAAATAAAATAGCATATATTTAAGAAACTGATGTAGAAAATTTATATGTATATATATGTATATATATATATATATATATATATATATATATATATATATGTATACACATGTTATCGCTACAAAATTAAGTTTAGATATATTTCTCAGGTTTCGTAGACAATTTGATATGTTAAAGTACCTAAATAAATTACAGCCGGTGAATGTAGGCTAAGAAGTGTTTCTTGATGAATCTCTAACGATCCCTTTCCTAACGTTATATGACACACATTTAGTTGTATAATCGTTTTCGATCGTATTGTCGTATTTTATAATCGTTTCGGTATGAACACGTTTACGATAAATTATTTTGAGCCCATATTTATGATAAATGAAATTTTTGCCTATATGAATATTTAAAACGATTTTTCTTTTATTAACATGTTTTGTCTATTTCGGTTTTATAGTTACAACAAAATTGTTATAAAGTAAACTCAAGTTTCTTTTATGTCATCCTGTTAACTGTTTTCTTTTTTCGAAGCTCGCTTCGCGTGCTAATCTAATTGCTACGAAGGGCAGGTTAAGGTTTATCATTCTGTGGTATAAGAAGTAATTTTTGAACTAACATTTTTTAAATATTATTAGCACCTCTGTATTACAAAATCTAATTATAAATTACTAAGAACTAAGGGAATACGCTATCTTTTCGGAAAAATATATACCCCTGCTTTGTTGTTAGCACTTACGTGCAAATGTTTTAATGACACTCGCATAAAAGTTAAATTCTAAAAAGAAGAAAAACTTATATTGATCATTATATGAGCCAGAGCATAATAAAAATCGAGCATTGTGTTATGTTAAAAGATAGAAAGAGAAGATACTTTCGCAAGGTAATAAAATAAGTTGCTCAGACAAGGCTCAGTCGCCCTAAGCATGTCAACGTTGGAACTTTTTAAAAATAATTGGCAGAATTCAGTTCGACCTAATCATGCCTATGTGTGTTATATTTATTATTTTAGTTTTATCTTTTAGATGTATTATTTGAAATAAATCATGAGTATCTCCAAAAATTTAAATTTCATGTACTAGCATATAATTGCAAACAAAATGTCATATGCATAGTTTTCCTAGCGACAGTCACCTATTAAAAGCCTTCTTTACTAACCAGGAGGGAATCTTTGAAAAATTGTAGCTACTAAAAGATACTTAAATATAAAGCTAAATGCTAATTAAATATAAGGTGGTTTCGTTAAAATGCTGTTTTGAAATACTTTAGCAAAGCCTATTTACCAAGTTTATTTTTACAAATTCTTTACTTTTCATCATCTAGTCACTGTGCATAAAGATTTCTTTGCTAATACGCCACCTGAAGATGTTGTAATACAACGAAACCTAGGTCGTGGTAAAGAACTTAAAGAAAGTAGAAATAATATTACATCACGTAGTTTCATCATACCTTTGATAACTCACCCATTTAGTACTTCCTTTTAAGCTTTTAGTATTTTTGGTAAAGAAATAAAGATTATTATCAATATTGTTATATATTCCCAGAATCAGCATTACTTGATCACGTTTAAAAACTCGATCGATGTTTACGTTTAAAAACTAAAAAATATTTGTTTATGTTACCGAATTCATTCAGATAAGATAATTGAATTCGGTACGTAGTGAAAATATGTTGTGGACGGAATGTGAGAGGACGGAAGTTATTTCATTAACGGCATTTCGCTTCTCAACCAAAACCACTCAAGATTTTCATATGAGAAGGATTGAAATCTTTTTTAGAAAAATCAATTTATTTTAATGAAATGTTTTTTACGTTGATTTAAATGTTTTTCTCACTAATGGTACATTTGCAATCGTTGTTCAGAATGATTTTGTTTCAGAAAATATTTGTTTTTAGGTAAATTATTGAATAGTGAAATTAATTTCGAAATTTTTTCGATGATTGTTAAATTACATGAAACTTACGCGATTTTGATTAAATAATTTTATAAAACACGTTTATTTCCAGGATTTATTTTGACGAAATAAATCAAATTAATTTATATGATTTTTAAGTGACTTACAGCCATATATGCTTTGTTAGCTTTTCCCCATTACGATGCTGCGGGTATAATTAAAAAGAATAGCTAAAACGTTCAAAATATTTTGGCTGAAAGTAGCATTCATTTGAGTATGGATAAATTTGAATGTTAAAACAGACACTAACCGACAGTATATGTGATATATGAATATCATAGATAATATCGCAACTATTCTATTTGTAGTTTAGATCTCGTAATTTACCGTAAAAATACTTAGTAAATTAACTTTCCATAAGATGACGAACGCCTGCATATGCGAATTTAAAGTACTAGCTCCTAGCGTATTGAGGCCATTATAGTAATTTATGTGATATAATTATTCATGTATTTGACACAAGTGTCACGAATAAACCCAGTAATTTATTTCTATTGTTTCTTTTACCGTATTTTATTTTTATGTGACGTAAAAATTGTATTAATTTATTTTTAAAAAAATAATAAAATTTATATCTTCATCGTGTATTTACCGAAACTCACCTCTCTCAATAATAACACAGTGAGAACATATTAGATCAATGATTTATTGATTTGTGATTGAACAATCTAGAACAATGAATTAAACGATGTATTGTGCGTGTGTATACCGTGGATCATAATGTTTAGCAAGTGTTGGTTAAATTGAGAATAAGAAATGATTGAACAAAATGTTATAACAATTTTTGAAAACTACATAACAAATTAAAGAGTAAATTGATAGATGTAGTTGAAAGGAAAATGAACGTAGTCTAACTGTTTATTATTTATTACTAGTATTTTATTTGTTACAGTCACCCTACGTACTGAACTACTTGTATATTATCTACACTTAGGTATACACATAACATACATTTTTTTTTGTTTCTTAGCTAACGTTATCTACTATGAAACTTTATGCATTATGGATACACCAATATATCGTATATCATCCTTATACATGAATGAATAATAATAATTTAAATTTCCAAAAAAATATTAATTTTTTCTATTTTTAAAAATATATGTTCATCAATATTTCATAAGTTATATTTTTATTTAAAATCTACGTATGACGGCATAAAACTTTTTCACGACGAAACAATAAACATAGACGCAAACAGACTAGTACCAATTTCGAAACCTAGCTGCATATGGTTCGATAGTCAAAAATATTGAATATTGTATTGAAAAATATTCCTCAATAGGATTGTACCTTCAATCCAATCCACGTATAGATATAGGTTTTTCTCTTTTATATTAAAGAAAGTTATTTAACAAAGTTAAATAACTTTCAAAGTTAAATTATTATCTGGATGTATCTAAGATTGACCTTTTCTTGTCATATCTAGCATTGCCGTTCAGACAGATCTGTAGTTATCTCAAATATTTAAGTAAATTATTTTGGAGAAACAGATGGAAAGTGGAAAGGAAATTCGTGAAGTCACGGTAAGGAGAAAATTGTGCAATGCTTGTGAAATAACCATTTGAAAGCATCTGCAAAACAATATTCCTTAAATAATGCTTCCATTTATGTGATTCCTTATCCGAATCTTTGTGTTTGCCGGTCTTTCTTTCTGTCAGTGGTTTCTAACTTAAAAACAGAACAAGGTGGAAACATGAAGTTCAGATATAATTTGTAGCTATTTGTTGTTTAAAACTACTAAAAATGTTGTTTCATGTGACTTCCAAATATATAAAGGGGAGCTACAAAAAGGAGTATTGCATTTGCAGTCAAGTGGACCGTAATGTATAGTAAAAAAGGTCTTTTTGCGTAAACTAAATCCTTAAGCTAAAATTCAATTTTTTTTTACTTAAAAATTACGATTTAGTGGACCATCAAATTTGTTATTAAGTAGACCTGATCTACTATTTTCTTATTAGGTTTAATAATATGATGACCAAAAATCAAAAATATCCTGATTTCAAATATCATGATGTTAAAAAAATGTCATGAAGTGAATCATGTCCAAAACTTAAAAAAATATTAAATATTTATTATGTTTAAAAAAGAAATACCAAAAGAGAGATAAATAATAAGTATTTTAAAAAATACGAGTAATGAAACAGAAGTTTTATCGAGAAATTCATGACGTTTTTACGTCTGTGAAAATCACTCTAAACAATACGTTTTCCATCAAAGTGAAAAATAAAATTAAGATTTGTTAATATTCTATTAGAAACGCTATGTACCATTGAACGTTTAAGTTTATTTCACTTTGACAAATTAGTTTTCTTTCCCTTAATTTTGAAACATTCTAATCATAAAATTGAAACGGAAATAAGGTTATGAATAATATGTAAATAATAAATTTTGTTTTAAAGTCTAAATTACAGAATTGTATACTAAAATAATATTTTATTAATAATGTCCGAAGCTTGCTAAACGATACATCTATTTTAATTTGAAACAGAATATGTTAGGAAATAAGTCGAATAAATTAAAAGGTGTCAAAATCGTTGTCCACGAAACGTAACAGGAATAGAAAAAGTGTCTGCTATATTTGCATGCGAAAATGTCATACCAATTTTAAACCCTTCAGAGATCTTATTGAAGCGAAAACTTCTTTAGACGCACCATTCGCAATATTTTCTGAGCAGTGAACGGAACTGAGCTATCACGTTCGGGTCGGTGACACTAATCGGATGAATTCGACTCCCTTCGTCATCGGCCAAGCGAGTTCACTTTCTAACACGAATCGTTTCGAGAATTTCGTTATTTTTATTAATATTTTATTGGAGCATAATTTGTTATGATACGCGTATGTTATTGTATGTAATCTATATAATATTTCAGTTCGTGTTTAAAATTTTATTTGAGAGTAGTTTAATATAATACGAGTATGTAATTGTATTTTTAAATTAGTTTTCATTTCTATCGCGTGGTCATAGGCACACACCAGTGTTTTTTTATTCATAACAAGCTAAGTCCAAGAATATGCGCTGAACTTCAATGCAATGATCGATTAAGGGAAAATTTAAAAGATCATACGTTAATTTATTTACAGTGTTGTCTTAATTGATGATTGCGTTATTTTCCTATATATTTCCCCTTAGTAGAGGTGATGATAAATTAAAAATTACTGATTTTTCTAAGGTGTTTCACTGAAAAATTCTTTTAGCAAAGTGTATCTGAAGAAAAAATTCTTCTAAGGATAACCATTGTGAAATTCAATTATTTTAAGATATATTTTTATGACATGATCTATTTACAACATTTTTAAGCATAGTTGTCTGTTATTAACAGTCAATACTGCAACACTACATAAGTTGTGCAGAAAATTAAAAAATAATTTAATAACCGTAACCGTCTATTTTACTATTTTAAATGTAATATAAATGAATAAATTCTGCACCCTTACGGCGCTTTTTAAAAATAAAATTAATTCATCACTTTTATCAAAGAACATTTTTCTTAAAATAATTAGGTACAAAATTCTTAGGGCGCAAGACTGACACATAATTAGTCGCTTTTACTTACTAATAATTTTGGTTTCCCAAAATGTATTACTTACATGTCATTCACACCTTACAAGTTAGTACGTTTATATGACCAAAAAATGTAAAACACATTGTACACGTGCATAGCAAGAAAGAAATAAACAGAATATCCAATAATACAAATCAAAATATACGCTACAGATTTTTGACGAACAATTGTAAAGTCGGTGGTAAAAAATACGCACAGGGCGTAAAATCCGCTTATGGTTATTATTAATATTCAAATGGGAAGATAACGAGTTAAAAACGTATTACAAATTATGGTTTAATTAATTCAGTTCACCGTCCTCAAGAAGTGATATATAGGATTTACTAAGTTCAATTTTACTATATAAATTTTACGATACAGGTACACTTGCATTTTCGACAAGGCGATTGACACAAACACATATAAATGTGCAGTGTGATAAAGAAAACATTGTAAGCAATTCAATAATTTTGTTTTAGTTATTACTTTCAAAAAAATATCGAGTAATAATTATGCAAAACATATATAAATTTAGGTTTTTTATACACAAATACATAATTACTCATAGAGTATATTCAATCTTTTGAGAATTGCCAACAACCAAAATAAATTACAAATGATTCCTTTTTTAAAATATATTAAAAACTCTCTAAAAGTTCTCGTATTAATCAAATATTACTGGCACAGCAATACCCGTAATTACATTATAATTATTTACGAAAAAATTGCGCACATGTATTTCAATTACAACGAAAATTTTATTGATGATAAAACAAATAATCGTTTATACAAATTCTTCGTGTCAAAATAATTAAAAAGTCCTATTTTTTTTTTCATTTTGTTCCCTTATTATCAACATGTTTAAAAACTAATACAATGCAGTATGTACGAACGCTGTAGAGTCAAAGTTTGCGCGCTGTCATACGCGAGAGATGTGGACATTACGTATGTTTCGATATATATAAGTGACTACCAACCATAATACAAATTACACATATCTGACTTGCACTTGCTCAGTTTTCTCTTACTCCATATCGACCTTTCTATCCTCATCATGCGAAATCGGCATTACTCCTAAGACGATTTGACATGTCTCTGGCCTTTTGAAATATTAAAAAAAATAACTATTTGCATCAGACAATAATTTTAAGAAGGGGTAAGGAAATTAAATAATCAAATTTTGTAAAATATTGGGAGTTAACTACTTCCAATATTTCTGAAAATATGACGAGTCCTTAGGCTAAAATGGAAAACGGTAAAAACAGTTACTACTTAACTATAATTTAAATGGTAAGGAATCAGGGGACATGCGTCCAGCTGAGTGCATCTACCACTTGATAAACCCACTTAAATTCACTGTACGAAACCGAAAACTTCCATTCGCAAAGGATTTCATAAACTCTATGAATTATTAAGTATTTGTGTACAACAAACCTAAATTTATATATGTTTTGCACGTTTACTTTTCGATTATTTCTTTAACGTAATAACTAAAACAAAATTATTGAATTGGTTACAATTCAATAATTTTGGCTAACCGCATAAATAACGGAAGAAATATCGATAATTTATCGATAAAAATCGAAAATTTTTAAATTTTATTTTTTTTTTCAAATCTAATAAATACTTTTCACGACTTATTACACGCGCATATGTCCGACATAAGATTTAAACTACTATCATCACAGACTTGGGTAAAGATTTGAATAGCAAATTAATTATCTTTATCAATTCTCGCGTTTTAAAAAGTATTTTCTGAAGAGCCTTTAAATAGAGCCTGGCAGTTTGACAAAAAACACGTGTTAAGCTTTCCTTAATTTTTTTATCCAATTAAAACTTGTATTAACAGAAAGATGCGACGGTGATTTCAGACTAGTTTGCTTTCGAATAAATGATTTGTAGCATACGTCACTGGATTGGTAGACAATGCACCTTTTTACATGTGTTAAAATAAACAGATTAAAGATCGCGAATGCAAACTAAGAAATGCTTGTTCGTGAATTTCTAAATATTGTAATCCTAACATTTTGTGACATACGTATAGTTTGTAGGATTGAATTTTTTCCAGTGTATTTGGGGCGATTTGCATAAAAATGTTTATCAGCGTAGAAAATTCATATCTTTAAAAGAAAATATGTCAAATAATAGTAGACTAAAATTTGTTTATCTAGTCCTGTTTAGTAGCAGCTGAATTTTTTGAATGTTATTATTGCTTAATTTATCTTAGTTGATTATTTCCTATGATCACCTCGCTTATTGTCAGATTTGTACGAAGAGCGGATCCCGTTGATCTAGTACCCGTCATTCCCGAAATGTGAATTTGTCGTTTTTTCGTTAAAATTCTATTTTATCTAATATTGCATACAGTTCTTTAAAGAAAAAAAAGCCAGTATTTTACATACAAAAATGATCCATACGCAAAAAATATTAAATAATGTCTATATTAAGTATCAATTATCTTAACAGTAAAGAAACTTTTCGCCCGCAATGAAATTCAAAAACTTTTTATCGTGTTTGTGTTATTTTCAAATTTTACCAAAGTTTCGTTATAAACTTTTAGAAAATCATTTCGTTGAAAAGTAAACGGAAATATGTTTTACATAACTGTTTACTAAGGTTTCCCGCTTTCAATTAGATTAAGTGTGTTGGTAGCATGATTTTTACTTACAAACGTGTATCTTCATACACTTTACATAGCAATGTTAAAAGTCTTTGTCTTGTATTTTACTTTTTTTTAAATATCTTTTGTAAAGTTGACAGTGCGTGAAGTTCATGCACATCGAAGACATTTTTAAATCACACAGTGATTTGTTATATATCGTAAAAATAAACCGTTTTTTAAGGTATGATGAAAAGTGCGTAAAAATCATTTATAGATACCAGGCTTCTTGATTTTGACTCTTCGGACTGTTGTTACGTCAATAAATTATGTCTTGCAAAAAGGAAAACCAAAATGCAGCGCACAAAGCATAGTTGTGAAGAAATTACTGCACCACTTTTGAAACACAATTGAAACGTGCCCTGGAAGTGTCTCGGGAAGGCGATACTCTAAAGCATGGCGCATCTGTACGTGAATAAAGGGCGGCAGAAGGTAGTCTTAGTAGGACCTTATAATAATATCCTTT